>CM061133.1:62907906-63357815 GCA_030789695.1 Scilla litardierei | reverse complement strand
GTGTCAATAGTAGAGTCACGAGCAACAATATCAATTTTGAGTTTTTCAATCTCTTTAGACATTTCATATTCAGATTGTTGCATTTCAAAGTTCTCATTTTGATAATCATCTATAGTGGATTCAAGCTCTACTATTTTATCTTGCATTTCTTTACAAAGAGTAAGGAGTTCAGTTTTACTACCAGAAATTACCTCATCGTGTATTCCCATCAATGCCATGCATGCGTGGGCTTCATGTTCTTCCTCCTCACTCTAAGCTTCGCTGTCCATATCCCAAGTTAGCACCTTGGATTTTCCCTTTTCCTTAGCTACCTGAGCTGTCTCATGTGGGCAATCCCTCATTCGATGTCCTCTTTTCTTGCATTTAAAACAAGTCATTCTATTAGTAGCATTCTGATCATAAGTTTGCTTAGAAGACTGAAAAAAATTAGAGCGATTAAACCTGGGTACCATTTCTGTTCTTCCTTGCTTGGTCTGGACATACTTTCTGAAGTTTCTGACCATTAGCGCTATGTCATCATCATCATCTTCACTTTCGTCAGCTTTCAGAGCAAGTGACTTGGTAGCTTTCTCCTTCTCCTCAGGTTTCTCCCTTTTATCCACGTTTTGCAATTCAAGCTTGTGGGACATTAGATTACCTATCAAGTCCTCCACCCTCATCTGTGACAGATCTTTCGCTTCTTGGATGGCAGTGACTTTAGGCCTGAAAGAGCTTGGCAGTGCTCTTAATATCTTTCTCACCTGCTCAAGGCTAGAATATGGCTTACCGAGCGAACTAGACTTGTAGACAATGTTGGTGAACCTCGCAAACATTTCTGATATGGTCTCTGATGGTAGCATGCGAAATCCCTCGTATTCCGTGCTCAGAAGTGCAAGTCTAGACTCCTTCACCTGTGACGTTCCCTCGTGCGTCACCTCCAAAGTATGCCATATTTCCTGCACAGTTAAACAATGTGAGATGCGATTGAATTCAGATTTATCTAATGCACAAATGAGAGCATTCATAGCTTTAGCATTAAGAGAATAAAGCATCCAATCATTATCATCCCATTTATCATCAGGTTTAAGCATATCAGTGTTTTCAATTTTAATAACAGGTGATTTATAGCCTTTTTCAACAATTTGCCAAGCTTTATAATCAATAGAAATCAAGTAGATTCTCATACGATTTTTCCAATAAGCATAGTCTACTCCATTAAATCTAGGTGGTCGGGAAATAGACTGACCCTCAGCAAAAGCACTATCAATGTGGTCCATGGTCAAACCTAGGCTAGATCCTAAAACCTGCTCCGATACCACTTGTTGGATCTGGATCCTAGCCTAGAGGGGGGGTGAATAGGCTAATAAAAATAATTCGTGCAACCCACGAATATGCTCACGCAGTTATAGCACAACCAGAGTAAATAAAATGCAGACACAGAGTACACAGCAGATTTACCCTGGTTCGGTCGTCCCAACGACCTACTCCAGCCCCCAAAGCAGAACTAGTATTGAATAGCGCAATAGGTACAAAACCACAAGTTAGAGCACGCTCAGAGCACCCTCTACGTCTCTACACTCGCCAGGCTCTCAGTACCCCACACACAGTGTTTCCTCTCACTATCAATTCTAGTAAAGCTTTCTACCAGCTAGTCCCAAACTAGCTGGGTCCCACTTGTCTAGTCCCAACTAGACAAGTCCCAAAATAGTCACCAAAAACCAGGTAAAGTTTCCCCTACAGAGAACGTTACACTAAGACACAAATAAAGGAGTTTAAGGGTTTAGAAATGCTCAGTTTGTGTCCGTGTAGGCGTCTCTGTCAATCAGCACGTAGTCAGCTTCAAGCTGACACGAACGGTGTCTCAATCCGACTCCTGGATGTCAAGTTATGCACTGGTCTGTGCACAAAGCAATTGCAGTTCAAACCCTTTTAATAGTCGGCATGTGCGCTCAGCAGTTCTTTAATAAATGAACAGTCGGTGCGCAAGGGAATGCAGTTCAATCCCTTTTAATTAAGTGGCTGTGCGCACAACAACTTCAAATAATAACCCCTGCCACGTCAGTAACCAAATTCGAGTTTTGCTTTTCTCATTTGCATGTGATCAGCAGTGGAGATCTGTCCACGTCAGCACGAAAAAGCGATCAGATCCGTTGGTTTATTTTTCATGCAGCGACAACCCATGTCAGCAACGCATGCATGTGGAGCGAAGAAGTTCGACGACGGCGACACTGCTCTCCACGGCAACGGCGATTGCGGTACCTTGACGACGGCAGACACAAATGCTCAGGGGACCCTAGGAGATCACGGTGATGAAGTCTTCAACGTGCAGCGTTATCTTCGTCGTCTCCAACTTCTGGCGACATCAACCTCTACGGTGGTGAGGGCTCGGCAAGTTCGATGGCGACGGTGATCAGTCGTCTTCTCCGGTGATATGGGTCGACGACGGCTTCAACTCTGATTGCGACGAGTCAGTTCCGACGACAACCCAACTACGGAGCGCGGTAGCTTGAACAGCGACGTCGCCTCTCTTCGTCGACGACTAAAACAACAAGGCTCCGATGACTTCGCTACGACGGCGTGCCCCGTCGACTTCGACTGCAACGATAACGACGGCTTCGTTGGCAAAGCAGCGGTTCACGACAGCACGACTCTACGGCGTGTGGCACTACGTCGACAAAGGCTCGACAACGGCCAGTCCACGTCAGCTCTTCGACGGATGAACTCCACGACGGAAGCTTCAAGATGACTCACGGCAGAGATAGCGTTGGCAGCAGGCAACTCCGGCAGCTTGGCTCCTCTTTGACGACAGCGGGGTGGAGCTTTGCGGCAGTTCGAAGATGTCGTAGACAGTCTGTAAGAGTGGTAGCACGACGTCTCCGATGATGACGACGTTGCAGGGTGTGCTTCAAGAATTCGAATTCTGCGATGACTTTACTCATACGACGATGGCAAGTTGGGAGGGCTTCTTAACAGCTACTTGCATGGTAATGCGCATCGACAACAACGTGATCTTGGCGACTTCGAAGGTCTCACCGGCGACGATCTTGGCAGCAGGACTTGACACGATTGGGTTGGAGCTTGGTTGCTGCAAGCGGCAAAGATGATGATGGGCTTGAAGATGTTTGCCTTCGAGTATAGGAGAGATCAAGGTTTTTGCTTTTTCTTGCGTCAATGGGTAGGAGTTGTATTTGATGCGTTAGGCTTTAGGTAGGGGAGTTGTGCTGCACTTTTCTTCCTTAGGGTTTTTGATATGGCCGGCTCTCTTCCCTTTTTGGTTTGCCACACACAAAATATTGTTGACGCACGAAAAAGTTTGTTGCCGCAAACAATTGTAGCCCCTCTCTTGATTTTTTTGTTGTATTGCCGCAATGTACTCCCCATAACACTAGGTTATTTATAGGATGGGTATTAGGGTTTTATGCAAGGGAGAATCCCTAGAGTATATGGATAGAGAATTTCAAAAGTGATTTGATTCCATCTGTTTGTATCATGGATAGGAGATTTGTATTTTACTATGAATTTGTATTGGCTAGGGATTGGGTTGAATCAATCAATTTGGGATTTGATGTGTAGTTCAAAAAGATTTGAATTGATCCAATCACCAATTTGACCAAGTCCAACTTTGCTCTCCATTGACCAAGTCAAACTTCTTTGTGCACACACACTCCCTTTCTCCCAATATGCTATACGAATAGCAATTCCGCCACATAGTGCAAATATATTGTTTCGCCAAGCCTGAAACACACTAAGCACACACGTCAGATGCACCGACACGTTTGTCATCATCAAACCAAGAGCCTAGATCGTTGCTTCCAACAGGAACATGCTCATTGAGGAAATCGAGAGAGACATTAGGAAAGAAATGATCGAAAAGAGCCATGGCTGAGCACGAAGCTAGGGCAAGACACAAAAGTGAACGAACCCTAACCGGAAAAATCACGAGATAGAAAGATTAGATCAAACCTAGTTGAGCGACGAAATGAGGGCAACAACAGCACAAGATCGACGGTAACGACAAAGAGAAGCAGATCGACGGTTTTGGAAGCGAAATCGAGCGGTTTTGGAGAAGAAAACGAGCGGGAAGACAAACGGTCGAATCAGAAGAGAGAGAGTCGACATGGGGAAGTGATCACGCATTCTCGAATATAAAATTTGGGGAATGAATCTGATCCGTTGGATCAAAGAATCGACGGCTCGGATCACATCACTTGAACCGTCACAACAGAAGACAGTCGACTGGATGAAGTGATAAAAATAAAGCTCAGAGAGAGGGGCAGTCGACTGGCAAGTAACACGCAGTCGCCTGTCCATTAGACAGTCGACTGACATATACTCAACAGTCGACTGGGCGAGAATTAATACAGTTTATCAAAAATAACAGAGAACACTGTAAAAATTCGACAGAGAGTACAGTCGCCTGATGACTAAAATGAAGTCGCCTGTTAAACTAACAGTCGACTGTAGAACATTCATCAGTCGGCTGTGCGAAAGATACCAATTCTCAGACTGAGGAGATAGAGTAGGGCAGTCGACGGTCGAAGGAAAGACAATCGTCTGTCCTGGTCCAAACGTGCACAATGAGATAGAATTCCAGAGAATAAGAACACTCACCCTAGGACCTATACTCTAATCACAAATACATCGTAAAATCATGTAAAAACAATAAATCCAGTGAAACACGACTCACTCCAATCAATCTCAAAACTCATGAAATCAGTTAAGTCACAATTGCCTTTCTTAATCACATATATATAATAATGCACATGAAGATAGGCAACAAAAAGATATGAGCTCAAAAAGAAGTTATAACATGAAAGATTGAGCTTCTAGATTTCAGATTCACCCATAATTCACAATTCTCCACACAACCTCACAAATGAGTCTTCTTTAAGAGGTTTAGTGAAGATATCAGCAATTTGTTTTTGGGTTTCAATGTACTCTAAGATGATGTCCTTCTTAGCTACATGATCATTTATAAAATGGTGTCTCACGTCTATGTGTTTGGTACGGGAGTGGTGTACCGGATTCTTGGAAAGACAAATAGCACTTTGATTATCAACCATGATAGGGCAAGTATCACAATTGACACCATAGTCACTAAGAGTGTGTCTCATCCAAAGAACTTGTGCACATGCAAGACCCGCGGCAATATATTCCGCTTCAGTCGTGGACAATGACACCGAATTCTATTTCTTAGAAAACCAAGAAACTAAGGAATTTCCTAAGAAATGGCAAGTGCCACTAATACTTTTCCTGTCGGACTTGCATCCGGCAAAGTCGGCATCACTATATGATATTAACTCATATGTGCTAGACTTAGGGTAAAGTAACTCATAATCTAGAGATTGATTGAGATAACGAAATATTCGTTTAACCGCAATCAAGTGTGACTCCTTAGGTCTTGCTTGATATCTAGCACAAAGGCATATAGAAAACATGATATCGGGCCTACTAGCGGTTAAGTAAAGTAAGCTACCGATCATACCTCGATATAGACGAACGTCTACATCTTTTCTGCTTTCATCCTTGTGTAGATGAGTAGTAGTACTTATGGGAGTCCTTTTGCTCGAAGACGATTCCATCCCGACTCGCTTAATAAGCTCCCCGGTGTACTTTGTCTGATGTATGAAAGTGCCATTCACCATTTGTCGAATTTGTAATCCAAGGAAGTAGGTGAGCTCTCCCATGTGGCTCATCTCAAACTCGTCCTTCATAGACTTGGAAAATTCTTGACAAAGATTAAAGTTAGTAGAACCGAAAATAATATCGTCTACATAAACTTGAATCAAAAGAATGTCATTTTCATAATCTTTAATGAAGAGTGTAGAATCAACTTCTCCCATTTTAAAACCTAAATTCAAAAGAAATGTCTTAAGTCGATCATACCGAGCTCTAGGAGCTTGTCTCAACCCATACAACGCTTTCTTAAGTTTGAAAACATGGTTTGGAAATTTTTCATGAATAAAATCGGGAGGTTGAGAAACATAGACTTCTTCATTGACAAACCCATTTAAAAATGCACTCTTGACATCTATTTGAAATAGTTTAAAATTCTTATGAGATGCAAAAGATAAAAGCAACCTAATAGCTTCTAATCTAGCTACGAGGGCAAAAGATTCTTTGAAATCAATACCTTCCTCTTGCCGGTAGCCTTGAGCTACTAACCTTTCTTTGTTCCGTGTGATTACCTCATTTTCATCCATCTTGTTCTTGAAGATCCATTTGGTCCCAATGACTTGGTGACCACTTGGAAGAGGTACGAGTTCCCAAACTTTGTTTCTCTCGAATTGCATTAGTTCTTCTTCCATTGCCACTATCCAAGAGCTATCCTCATAAGCTTCTTGGATGTTCTTTGGCTCAATGGTAGAGACAAATGAGCAATGAGAGAATTCTTCAATTCTTGATCTCGTTCGAACACCCACACCAATATCTCCAATAATTTGGTTATGGGGATGGTTTCAAACGGTCGGGTAAGCTTTGGGTATACCTGGATCACTAGGTACAACTTCAACAACTTCGTTAGAAGTGTTAGTCTCAACAATAGTATCATTAATCTTAACATTATTAAGAGAATCACAGAGAATATCTACATTATCATCATCAACATGAGGAAAATCAAAATCTTCATAAAAAGATACGTGGAGAGATTCCTCAATCGTTGAAGAAGTTTTGTTGTATATCCGGTAAGCTTTGATACGTGTGGAATATCCAACAAAAATTCCTTCATCAGATCTTGGCTCGAATTTGTCTAAATTACCAAAGGTGTTTTTTATAAAACATTTTGAACCAAAAACACGAAAATATTTCACTTGAGGCTTTTTATCATAAAACAACTCAAATCAAGTTTTGTGTGTTCGGGGTCTCACTAGGATCCTATTGAGCACATAACATCCCGTGTGCACCGCTTCTGCCCAAAATTGTAGTCCTAAATGACTATCATGGAGCATAGTGCGAGCACACTCAATAAGATTCATATTCTTTCTTTCTACAACACCATTTTGTGGTGGTACACGAGGAAAGGAAAAATTATGAGTTATCCCGGAGTCACCACAAAACTTAGTAAAAGACTCATTCTCAAATTCTCCTCCATGATCAATACGAATAGTGATAATGGTTGATCCTAAAAGATTTTGAATCTTCTTTGCAAATTTGGTAAACTCTTCATGAGCTTCATTCTTATTAGTTAAGAATGACACCCAAGTAAATCTAGAAAAGTCGTCAACGACAACTAGTCCATAATGAGCATTTCCTAAAGAAGCGGTTCTAGTTGGCCCAAATAAATCTAGATGTAGAAGTTCTAGGGGACTCTTAGAAGTGATCCCTTCTTTAAGCTTAAATGAAGATTTACTTAGTTTACCTCTTTGACAAGAATCACAAAAGTTTTTCTTATTAAAAACAATCTTAGGAAAACCTTTGACTAGATCATGCTTAGCTAACTTATATAAGTGCTTGAAGTGAACATGACCAAAACGGCGATGCCATAATAGTTGTTCACTTGTGTTAGCAACTAAGCAATGTTCTACGGTTTTAGGCAAGCTTAAATAATAAATATTTTTAAGCCTAATACCGGAAAATAAAACATTTGAATCACAATCAACAATAGTACACAATCCTTCTCCAAAGTTAACCTTGTAACCTTTGTCACAAAGTTGACTAATGGAAATGAGATTGTGACATAAACCACTAACAAGATAAACATTAGTAATTAAAGGTTTGGAAGGATTACCAACGATACCTACTCCAATGATGGTTCCCTTTTGATTACCTCCAAAAGTGATCGTTGCACCATCCTTGATGCTAATCACTTCGGAGAGCAATGAGGGATCTCCCGTCATGTGTTTGGAGCAACCGCTATCAAGAATCCATCCTTTTTCTTTAGAGCTAATAAAACATTTATTGCTCTTCTTCTTCCTCTTAGGTACCTATATAATATACCATAAGCTTATGGTACCCAATGGTTGTTGGGTCCAAGGGGATTAGCCCTTTGGAAGCCAAGTCCAAGTGGACTTTCGCTTCCCAACATAGTTACTATTTCTAATCACATTATGAAAATAGGAATCAACATAAGCATTCCTAACATTTAGACTAATGTTCTTAGGACCCCAAATAGTGTACATCTTGGGAGTCCTATTCCTAGTTGCATGCATATGCGTTGGATTTCTATGTGGTGCATGCTTCTTAGGAACATGATTTCTAGCATAGAGATGTGGTGGAGGATATGCATTGTACATTCTAGGATGATATGTATGCTTGGGAACATGCATATTATATGAAGCATAAGGATCATGCATGACATGTGGAGGATGAGCATACATGAGAGAATGATGCGTATGAGCATACGGGTGTATAGGAGCACGTACATGAGTACTTCTCATGTGTGGTTGTGTACATGTCCGTGGGCGCGGAGCATAGAATATGTCATGATTATCCACTTGTGAAGTAGGATGTTTCCTACGTGGATGAGTGTTAGTGTGCATATAAGCATGGCCTTGCTTTTGGTTTCCACCCTTAGTGAGTTTCTTTCCAAAAGGAAGAGAAGGTGATGTGGTGATATTCTTGGTAGGATTGCTACCTATAGTGTCTTTGACACCACTTGTGGATTCACCGGATGAAGGCCTCACAAAATCTATAGTGACACCACTATAGGAGGTGCGAGCATTAGATGCATTCGCTTTTACAAATCCAAGGCCAACACGATGTGTGGCCGGAAATTGGTTTGCAAGCAAATCATCCAATTGTCCTTTTCCCTTATTGAATCTCACAATACGGGAGGACATGAGCTCATATTTCTCCTTTAAAGAAGAAATGTTGGTATCCAAGGTGGACACCCGTGCTTTGAGCTCGTGCACTTGGGTTTTAAGAGAATCATTCTCTAAACCCAATTGTGTGTGACGTGTAACTAGATCACTATTATCCTTAGGATGTGTTTGATCTAGTTGAGATTTGAGGGAATTCACCTCATCTCTCAATGTGACATTTTGAGAAGCTAAGTTTGCTTTCTCAAGAGTTAAAGGATCAACAATGGTGTCATTGTTGATAATGCATGGAATGGATGACTTGCTAACATTTGATTTCTTTAAGCTAGTGTATCTAAGCATTAAAGATTGGTATTTAGCAAATAGTTCTTCATTAGCTATACGAAGTTCATCCATTGTTACCTCGGTGTCATCCGTGTCGGAATCACTCTCATCCGAGAGTGGATCTTCAAGTACCATGAAACACATGTGGGCGCTCTCACCCTTCTCATCATCAGGAATCACTTGATGAGTCATCACTTGAGTCATCAAAGGTACCGACGAGTCCTTTCTTCTTGTCTCTCTTGTTCTTTTCAGGCTTGTGGTACTTTGGTGCCTTCCACTTTTCTTTGTTGTTTAGCATTGGGCAATCCCTCTTGATGTGTCCTGGCTTATTACACTTATAACAAAGAGAGGAAGTAGCATTAGTAGACTCAAAACATTTGTTTGAGGGAAATTTACCTTTGCGAAAGAAGCGTTGGAACTTCTTCGCCATTTGGGCCATTTCACCCAAATCCATCTCGTTCTCGAATTCATCACTTTCGGAGGATGACGAATTGGCGTTGAACACCAAAGCTTTCTTCTTGGCCTCCGAGGGATTCATCATGGCTCAAATCTTCAATCGGTTATCCTGTCTTACTTCGTAAGACATAAGAGTCCCGATGAGATTCACCACAGTGTAGTTCTTCAAGTCATTGACCTCCTCAATAGCGATTGCTCTTCTTTTCCATTTGGAGGTCATCCCCATGATGATCTTCCTTACCTTTTCAGGTTCGGTGTACATTTGGCCAAGGGCTTCCAATTCATTTGTGATGTCGGTAAAGCATCCGTACATCGACGCAATGCTCTCATTTTCCTGCATATGAAACAAGTAGAAGTTTTGCACGGCAACATATAACTTTGAAAGCTTTACCTTATTCGTTCCCTCGTGGGTAACGATGAGATGGTTCCAAATTTGATATGCACTCTTACATGTGCATATCTTGTTGAAATCATTCGGGTCCAACGCACAATGAAGAGCGTTCATTGCTTTAGCATTGTTAACTTCGGCGGACTTCTCGGAAGTCGTCCATTTCTCGAAATCCTCTTCGACGGGCTCGACGTACTCCTTGTGGAGAGTTCTCCAAAGAGAAGCACTCCTAAGGAATGTCTCCATCCTACACTTCCAATAACCAAAATTAGTACCATTGAAACGTGGAGGACGTACCGTAGATTGACCTTCGAAAAGTGTGGACGCTCCATCACGGTCGTGATTGTTGTACGTAGGCGGCGGAGGAACGTTGTTGTTTTTGGATGCCATAGATAAAACCTTGCGCTCTGATACCAATTGTAAGGATCCTGTCTATGGGGAAAACACTAGAAGGGTGGGTTGAATAGTGTTTATGCAAATTTAAAAGGAATTTACGCCAAATAAAATGCAATCCAACAAATAGTGCGGAATAGAAAAACGACCCAAAGAGAAACACACGCAAACGCAGAGATGTTTCAAGGGTTCGGATTACCCAAGTCAACTCCCGACTTGTTCCCGGTAATCCTACGTCCCTACCACCCGGATACCACCGGATACTCAAGTTAGAACCCTAACTTGAGGTTTCCTTAAAGCCCACTTGTAGCAACCCTACAAGTGCAATCGAATACAATCGATGTCCTTGACTCCTACAACCAGGGAGCAAGCAAAACCACTCTCACAACCGAGAGCACAAATCAAATAACGAAAGTTATAAAATATGAAAGCAACACTTACAATCACCTATGCCTTGAAGTAGAACTTGAAGGAGGAGTGTGATGTGTGTTGAAGAACTCTCTTGGAAGAGAGGAGAAAGCCCTTTCTCTTGACTGCACCAATTGCCTAGAAGATCAATCTTTGGTTCTAGGTTGGAGAGCAAGAGAACAAGATTTGGAAATACTTAGGGCTTTGAATTTGAGAGCTTTGATCTTTGGAAATGAAAGCTTGAGAGATTTTGCAATGAATGAGTAACCTCTCAATGAAACAGTAGAAGCTCTATTTATAGCTTTCTCAAATCCACAAAACAGTTTGGGCAAAAACCCAATTGGAATCCGTGAGAAAAATCTCAACGGATATAATCTGAACTCGCGACAGTCGACTGTCGAACAACACACAGTCGCCTGTTGCACAGTCAACAAGGGTAGGTGAGAAATCATAACGGTAACTTACCAACGTGGACAGTCGACTGATGAAGCAAAGACAGTCGTCTGTTAAAACAACAGGCGACTGTAATTTCTTCGACAGGCGACTGGCCGAGAGAAGAGTAAGTTAGACAAATACTGGAAATCTCACAAGATACATGACAGACGACTGATTCAAGTAATACAGTCGACTGTTAAACAGAACAGGCGACTGTAAAACCTTAAACAGACGACTGTCAAAAAGCAAGAGAAATTTCCAGAGAGTTGAGTCAAAGAAATGACTTACAGACAGGCGACTGTTGCAGCATAGACAGTCGACTGATCTAAAAGACAGTCGACTGTATATACAGCATTAGTCGACTGGCCGTAGAAGTCAGATCAAACAGAGTTTGGTCAAGGATAGACATGCGACTGATTTACAATACACAGTCGACTGTCACAAGGACAGGCGCATGTGAATCGTTCAACAGAAGCCTGTGCGAAATAATCAGAGAAGGCCCAAAAGTATATTGTAATAGTCTGTGCATAACAGGCGACTGTAGAACAAAACACAGTCGACTGTTTTTGAGACACACGACTGTAAACTGTTCAGCAGTCGGCTGTTATGAACAATCCTAGCACAAACAAAAGAGAATTGAATTGGGATCAAAGGACAAATGGTCTAATGAAGTCCTATGACAGAATGTAGATGTGTGTGAGTGCTCCATCAAAGTTCTACTTCTAAGCTACATACTAGAAGAGATAAAAGAAAAATTACATTGACGAATAATCTCTTCTTTCCATCGTATGAGCTTGAAGTCTTTACGGAGCTTCAATCAACAATCTACGATCATCCAAATCATGTCATTTGCCTTCAATGACGTTTCTGAGTCATCCATTGCAAGTTGATCTTCATAATAAGCTTAGGCAATGGATTAACTGCAAAATAGGGGATTAGTCACAAGTATTTATGTTTGCTCATCATTAACACCAAGTAGGGAGAAGTCCAATACTCAACTATATATATATATATATATATATATATATATATATATATATATATATATATATATATATATATATATATATATATATTATATATCCCTTTTTGTATATACATCTGTACAAATGAAATCATGGATAAACTTGGCAATTTCCTGAATCAAGGAACCATGTCGTGTCGTGAGCGCCACTTCCTCGATCGACTAATACCCCATTATCCCACACTTGTCCCCTCTTCGACCATTGTATAGCTTAGGTTCCTAAACGCTTAATATAAGGTCGGGTTAAAGGAAATGTCTTAGAATGTGAGTATGGCCATCGCCTAATGTATTGTTTGGCGATTTGTGTAAGGATGACGTTCTTGGAATATATTCTCGTCGACGGCAAGATTTTTGAGCATTTTTGTTTCTCTAATTCAAATTTTCATTTCACTCACGTATATATTCTCGATTTTTGTAAATTCTCGAAGTTTCATCACATCATTTGCGTGTTGACTGCATTCCTCCGATCTACGCTCTCTCTTGTCTTTCTTAAGGACAAGGAAGAGTTTAGCTTGTGGGATTTTGAGGAGCGTTTATTGTATACCTCTTTTTGTCATGCACGTTTTACATTGTTTCATTCTATATTCCCGCTCGTTTTCCTCGGTTTTGTCTCTTCTTTTGCTTTTATGGTCCCTCACATGCTTTACAAGAAATATGTAGCAATTGGGGACGATATGGCAAGATCTTGGCGCAAAGAGGCGAAAGGAGCGAAGCTGGGGAGCCAATTGGTACATGAGAGAAGACTTTGTAAGCAACTACCCTTCATGAGGCCGAGTCACCGTGTCCACACAGCAGCGTCAAACTACCAAAGAAGCATCAACTATGCGGCCGCGTCAACTTCCACCAAACGGCCGTGTCAGAAGGCTTATAAAGTAGATAAAAGAGTGAAGATCAGAGAAATTTACGACCTGCACACGGTCGTAAATTTACGGCATCTAAAGCAGAACGACGAGATCGCGACAAAAGACGACGTGACCGTGTGACCATTTTCAACGCGGTTGCATCTCTATTGGCGCGACCACGTCTCTGAGTCCACAGTCCCCTATTCTTTTAGGGAACGATGCAACCGCGTCGTTTCTTGACGCGATCACATCAGACCACTTTTCTACGGCTGCCAGGGCAGATCTGGGGCTATTTTGGTCTTTTGGGCGCGCGTATATAAGCGCCCCTTCATCCTCCTACGAGAGGAATCCATCTTTTAACTGTTTTTCTGTTATTTCTAGGATTTTGGGCAAGTTTGCAAGAATTTCTAGGATCTTGTGCCCGGATTTGGGAGACAGCTACGTTGCTGGCTTATTGTTGGATGTTGTGGAGATTGCTAGAAGTAGTGGTAGCAATGATCTTGATCCTTGAGAGTTGGACTTATATCTGCCTTTTGGTGTCGATCTGAATATTGGCTTGTAATTGGGTAGCGTGGCAGATGATGTCTTTTGTGCTCGGCTGGTTAAGTTGTAACAGC
This sequence comes from Scilla litardierei, assembly GCA_030789695.1. NCBI lineage: Eukaryota > Viridiplantae > Streptophyta > Magnoliopsida > Asparagales > Asparagaceae > Scilla > Scilla litardierei. Next base: position 63,344,193 of record CM061133.1, on the reverse strand, counting down.
GCGGATGCATTTGGATTAGTCCTTACGCTTTTATATGTTATGTAGATGATTTACTTAATTAAAACCCAGCAAGTCATCATTAGCCTAAGTTAGAAATTTTAAACTTTATGGTCTTCCGTGTTATGAGGTTTAAATAGCTTGCTACTGGCTTATCACCTCAGGTTCCAAGTTCGAACAGATGTTGTCATCATAATAGCCCTCATTTTCATGTGATGTTATTATCTCATGTTAATTTTGGGAAGTCAAAGTAACTATTGTGATGATACTGGTCGCAGGAATAGCTACGGAAGCTATGGTGATGTCAATATTATATTCATATATAACATCTTTTGTTTTCTTGATGCTATGGTATCACATTATATTTCATATTATTTACAACCAGATTTACTAGATAACTATCTTCTCTATCATTTATTTGCTTGAGCTTCTTCATAACATCAATTATTTGTTTCAGAAAGGTCTTTTAAATTCCGAGGACGGAATTATTTTAAGGAGGGTAGAATGTAGCGGTCTGTTTTCTTCAAGACAACTATTTACGTATTTAACATATTTGCAAATTGGTTTAAAACTATTTTATAATGATTCGTCAGGAATTTTACAATTTCAAAATTAATTATAAAAATATTTTGAAGTATCAAACTAGTTATGAAGTATTTTAGTAAGTTTGGGTTTCATCAAATGCCTCTAAATAATCTGATAAAAATTCATTTTCGAATATTACTGTTTTGACTGAATGAATTTATTTTCTATACAAACAACATCAAAACATTTCCAAAACTTTTACGGTATCATTTTATGATCATTTAGGGCTCCTCACATTAATTTCGTAATTTTCTGAAGCCAAATCAATAGAGAACCCGCAAACCCGCTTCCTAAACGTTTTGGCCTAAAACACGTATCTCCGTAGCTCAAACCCTAAAACGGACTTCGTATATACGATCCTCGCGACGATACGATCCCGTGGGTATGTTTTCGTAATTTTTCGGACACGTTTACTAGTAGGGGCAAAATCGACATTTTGCTAATTACATTTCCCTAATCACCTATCTAACGATCCCCCCTAATTACCCTATTAGCTATTTTTTAACCTACCCAACCCATCCCGTAAGCAGCCCATGTGATTCATAGGTTAACCTACTTTCCACACTTAGTCTAAAGTTCCTCTCCTACCCTAATTAATTTTTGACTAAACATTAATTACCAAACTAATTTTTAATTAATTTAATTACATATTTAAACCCCCTTCGTTCTTTGGCATCTTCCCAGGCTAGCTCACCCTCTCCCTCTACCCAGGATCAACGCACGCTACCCCTTAGCCCCCAGTCAAACCCACTTTCATTTCAAATCCAGGCTCACTCTATCTTTTCGTTCATCTCCCCTCAGACTCCCCCCCTCTCTTTCGTTCAGCCCAAACCCATCGAACCCATTATCTCTCCTCCGAGGCTTACAAGCCCGAACCCCAAGCTTGCCAGTTTCAACCCACACACTCCACTCTCTCCCCTAAGCTCTCTCTCCCTCTCAGGAGCACACAGATCTCCCTCTATCTCTCTTCTTCCCACTTTAAATCACACACAACCCCAACACTCCCCCCCCGAACTAAACCCACGGCGAGCCCACCGTGCTTACTCCGACAACGCACTCAGCACTTGTTCGCCTCTCCCTCCTCTGTTCGAAACAGAGCAACCACGCTCACCGTCATGTCGCCGCGCCCCACGCCTCCCTCCACCACCAAGGAGCCCCGAAGACCCCTGCTCGACCTCCCCTCGAGCTCCGCTCCCCAGGCCCAACCCATGCCTTCGCCTTCACCTACACCATCTCCGAGCTCCGCCCTCTCTCCCCTCAGACCCCACACCACCCGTCGGAGCACGGGACTACCGGCAGCCTTATCCTTCGGAGCTCCACAAAAACATCACCGCTCCGCCGAGAGCCCACGCCCATGCCACAACCCTCCCCTCCCTGACCAGGCCATGGCAAAGAACCTCGTCGCTGCTCCGACAAAGACTGCCGCACACACGAGCCGCCTCCCCGCTCAAATGCCTCCCTATCGTGTACACCACCCGTCAGCCCGCAGCAGCACCCTCGACCTCTCCCCTCGAGCTCAGGCGTTCCTCTCTGATGAACTCGCCACGGCGCTCCGACCCTCGCTCCGAAGCCCGCCACCCCCGAACAACCCCCACGAAACGCCAGCAACCCTCCTCCCTCGCACGCCGCCTCCACCGGTGTCCGTCATAGGCTCATGGACCCTCGCCTGCCACGAGCTCCGCCACCCGACTCCGTCTCCGCCTTCGTACGCCAACGAGCCCGAGTCCGCACTTCCGACGAGCGAAGCAGCAGCCCACGCACATATGAAAACGAGGGGGTGGTGTGTTATAACAACAGAATACGAATATACGAATATACGTATTCGTATAGTGAGAAATACGGCTTTTTTAAAATTATTATATAGGGTTTATTGGTTTTAAATTCATAATTAATAATATAGAGGTCAGAAAAATACAAAACTACCTTCAGAAAATCAAAAATGACATTCTAGACCCAATGGCACTAGTTTCATCGCAATCAGACGCTTAGTTTTCCAGAATAATTTTTTTAGCCAAAAACTTAAATACGTCATTTTCATTTAAAGATTCAAAACTTCTTATTTTTACATAAACTAATATCAAATAAAAATATATGTAATAGTACTCTTCGAAATGGTTGTTTTGACATCTCACTTGCAACTTTTCGATACAGATTGCACCCAGAAGAAATTATCGAATAAATGCGTTACATAATTAAAATTAGTTTTTTGAGATTGTAAAAATTATAAAAATTACTATAAGTTTCAGAAAAATATTTCCTCTTACAGTAAAATTATTTTCTCATATCAAGCCTATAGAAAAATTTAGAACGCTTTTCGACAATGTTTCAATCAGTTTTTAAAACCAAAACGATCAAATTATTTAAATAGAAATGTCGCGTTCTTTAACCAAGTGTTCTTGTGATTGCAGGTGCACCAACATCCGTAGAAGCTCTAGATCCAGTTCCGGCTTGCTACGTCGATCTCAAAATCAATAAGTCACTACTAATTCTAAAATTAGAAAATTATTTAGTGTCCCCGTATGAACTTAGAACACCACTATAGCCTCCAAACGGCTACTTGACTTGATCCGAACTAGAAACCTAATCTAATAGAAAAGTAATCAACCACAGATTACTTTGTCAACTTTCAACTTTGGTGATTGTAGCACACAACTACCAACTTGGGTAAATTGTGTGCTAAACCACACTATCACGTGCTCGAAGCACGGAAGTGACGCTTCTAAATGTTGGACTTGTATCCACTATGTTGAGTATTGATTCCCCAGATTTGGTTTTGATGATGAACAAACATAAATATCGTGAACTAACTCTTTGTGAGCGCAGTTATGGAGATCGTCGCCAAAATTCTACGTATATCAAAAGCGACGTCTCAAGACTTCTCAAAGCACGTGATCGTGTGCCTGAAGCTTCGTTGAAGCTCTCAGAGCATTATTGAAGTCAAGAGATTCGGATTGAAGCTTTGAAGATGGTTCGTCATGTTTAATTTATTGTCTTCTAGCTTCATCGTATAGAATGTTAAGCCTTGAGTAGGACTTACATTATATTCTTCTTAACGCTCATATCTTAGAGCTAGGATTGCCTTAGAAGCCATTAGAAACTTTCCCGAAGCTTATCGCTTCATTTCTCGGCTTCTTTTGCATCTTAGTTGGTTCAAGAAGAAGAACCAACTGACTAAATACCAATCTAGTCGGTTGGGAATCCTACTTGAACTGACTAGTTCTCCTAGCTAATTTCAGCCTAGGCACTGTTGACCAATTAGTCGATCCAAGAAGGTTCACCGACCGACTAGTTGTCAAACTAGTCGATTTGGAATCCTTCTTAGACCGACTAGTTATACTTCCATCTTTTACAGCCTAGCTACTGTTGACTCATTAGTCGGTCTAAGAACAATCATCGACCGACTAGTTGTGAAACTAGTCGGTTGGAATTTGTTCTTAGACCGACTAGTTATCCTAGTAAACAGCCAATTGATTTCAACTCTTAGTCGGTCAAAGAACACTCACCGACCGACTAGTTGACAAACTAGTCGGTTGGCAAGTCTTCTTAGACCGACTAGTTCTATCAACCTGAATTCTATATTCTTGGCTGTCATCCTTTTAGTCGGTCCAAGAAGAATCACCGACCGACTAGTTGAGAAACTAATCAGTCAGTGATCCTTCTTAGACCGATTAAACTGCTTCAGAATAGAGCCGTTGGGGCATTTATTGCCACGAATTTTGTGACCGTTTTGTCTCTTCCCTATATAAGGTTGTGTGCTTCAAACCAGGGATTCAAGGCTGAAAATAGAGACATTTTCACATCCAAGAGAAGAGCCATTCAATCACATTTCCAAGCTCTCTCTTCTCACAAGAATCTCTCCAAACTCCTTGAGCCCTAATTTCCTCAAGAGAGATTCTCTCCATTGTGAGCCTCTCAAGCCAAGAGCTTGATTCAAAGTCACCAACTCCATCCTAGCCTTCGATTGCTGCTCATCTTGGTGAAGCTAGGGTTTGGTGACTATCTCTCCTTCAAAATCCTCCTTGCCCTAAAATCGTAAGTTTACTCAAGGCATATGATTTTGTTGGTAAGTATTTCATTGTTTCATTTACATTGATATTGCAAGTTGTTCTCTTGGTTGTGAGAGAAGTTTGTGATCCCGGTTTGTGGGAGTCACATTTCGATTTGTGTATGATTTGATCTTGTAGAGGTTTTTCTACAAGAATTTCATAGTGCAAAACTTGGGTTAGTGGTTTCTAACTCAAGTAGCCGGAGGGGATCCGGGTGTTTGGGACGTAGGATCACCGGGAACAAGTCAGGGAGACTTGGGTGGATCCGAACCCGTTATATCGCTTTGTTTGCATTGTTTAGTTCTTGTTGTTTGTAGTTATTCCTCATTGTTGTTTGTGTTTGCACAATAATTAGGAATAATACTCTCGATTATTTTAAAGTACTATTCACCCCCCTCTAGTACTTGTGCAGTAGCTATCAGGGCATTACACACTGTGCTTTGGCATAGTCTGTTTTGGAACGAGATTCCTACTCTCTAGTTTTCAATAAGAAAGTCAACAAGTTGTATTGGTTTGACTAAGAACAACATGTGGAATATCTTGTGGAATATCTTGTGGAACATCTCGTGGAACATCTCGTGGAACATCATGAAAGGAACATGTACATAGAATACTTGACACTTCACTGGGGTTTTGGGGTAACTCATAGTTTGAGAGAGTGCGGGAGTGACTGGAGTTCAGTCTTCCCGTCCCGCTGCCTGTGTTTCAGCATCCCGTCATGCTGCCTGAGTTTCGTAAAATACATGTACCGTGCCTGTGTTTCGGCATTCATCTGGGTCGCGCCCATGTAAGAGATAAACTCAATGGTCACATATTGTACTCTTCGACTTAGTCACGTAGTGTTGTTACTTTTGCACAGTCACTTTTACTTTACGCATTACTGTCACATTTATTTTACGCAGTACATACACTTTACCTACTGCACTTGTGCATTCATATTACTTTACCTGTCATACTTTTAGCTACAGCAGTAGTATGTTGCACTTGCCTAGCCTGCTTTACACTTGCACTACCATAGTACAGTGGTTCTCTCCTTTCAGTTCAGTTTGCCTTTCAGTTGTGTACAGTTGTTACTCAGTACTTTACTTTTCACTCTGGTCTGCTTGTACGTAGTTACTTTTGTCATACTTTTACACTACTTCTTTTCTATATTTAGAATTGTTGTGACTTACCTACGGTTACATCTCTGTGGCACCACAGACGACGTACATATGGAGGTAGATGCTCCTGAGCTAATAGCATCTGAGTTCGACCGCAGCTTCCAGAGTTATTTTCACTTATGTACTATTCTTCTTTCATGTATATCTGTTGGGACATCTTGTACATTATGGATTGTAATAATTGGACACTATTTGAGTATTTTTGTACATCTCTGCATCATGGCTATTTTGGTTTCACAAGTAACCTGTAGGACCTGAGCAAATATTAAAGAAGAAACATGCCTCCCGGGAGTGGGTCGTTACAGGTTTGGTGGCCCACGCAGGTCTGCGCTAACTACCTTGTGAACAATATAGAAAGATCAGGGTGTACAATATAAAATACTCAAATTGAACTCTCGAGTACTAGTTGTCTCGAGTGTTCACCTGTATTGGATATACAGGTAAAAGTGTCCTTATTACCATCTTCATTAGGTCTTCCTTGATCCTCATCACTTCCTCTGAACTCTTAACCCTTGCTTAGGAACTCGTGTTCCATTCTTGGTTATACCCTCCCTAGCAACCTCTTTTGCTAACAGTTATAGTGATTTTTCATAGGTTGAACTATCACCCACTTCATCACTTTCCTTCAGTAGTTGATGGCACGCATATAAATGATAAGCTTCTCTCAATGGACCATGATCCGGTCAATGTGCTTGGCTATGTTTGTTGGATCACCCTAGCTAGACTGGGGGTAAGTGATCCTGGCTTAGTCACTTTCCTGGCCGTGTCTACTGGACCGCAAGGACGTGAATCATGATTATGTAATGCCATCGATCTTCATCACTATCACCCTTCCTTTAGCTTGATGACCTTTCGATTGACCTTCTTAGAATATTTCTATTTTTAGTTCGCCTGACCTCTAGCTACGTCTATTTTAAGGAGGGTAGCGTTCGACTTTTCGATCACCAGAAGTTCGAGTTCGACAACGGAAGCGAATCGAAGGACGCTCAGAAGTATTGGAGGATGGTGCTAGAGAATTTGAGATGAACCAAATCGAGACATGCAAGCATGAGCAGCTACTTCTTCTTCGTTTTTTTTGAACTCGTATTCTTCTTCTATCCGTTGCTATCATCTTGTACCCATTTCCCCATGGGTTGAATCCTTTTTCACATACCATCCCCCCTCTTTATTTCCATTGTCAGCTTCCTCTCCTCGAGCCCCAGTCCTGCCTAACCTAGCCTACCCTACCAACGACTTTCAGTGCCCCCTTCTTTTTTAAACCCTCATCTCTTCCTCACCAAGCCATCCCGTGGCTTCGCCTACGCCGTATCGACTCCCACTCCTCCTCCCGACCTCTTCCCCAAGCGAACTCGACCCATCTTGCCTCAAGCTCCTTCGGCCTCACCCGCAGCTTCACCACCCCATCCCCTTTCCGATGACACCTGCCACGATGAGCAGTCATTGCATGACATGGATCGACAGCCAGTCGCTGCCCTCACCGCCACGGATCGACAGCCGCCGATGGCCCACCGACGACCCTGGGGATTGTTGGGCTTAGCGATAGCCCTCGCCGTCACCCTCGTTGTTGCCATGTGGTTGAGTTCTTGGGAATACGTCGTTCTTGGTATTCTTTGGAGCTCCTTTTTATGGTTCTTCCCCCTTGAGCTGCCCCGCTTCGATTCCTTCTTAGGGCCGCTCCTTCGTGTTTGTGGGTTCGTGAGTTTTTGGTCGTTGAATTGTTTAGGGTTGATGGTGATAACCGTAAATGTCGACTAATGGTATAGGCAAGGAGTATCATTGGGGATGAGTATTGGCTTGCTTTTGGCCTCAGGTGTTGAAGTTGGATGTCAGTCATGTGCCCGGATTTGGGAGATACCTATGGTGCTGGCTTATTGTTGGATGTTGTGGAGATTACTAGAAGTAGTGATAGCAATGATCTTGATCCTTGAGATTAGGCCTTATATCTGCCTTTTGGTGTCGATCTGGATATTGGCTTGTAATTCCGCATGGTAGATGATGTCTTTTGTGCTCGGCTGGTTAAGTTGTAATAGCGCGGATGCATTTGGATTAGTCCTCACGCTTTTGTATGTTATGTCGATGATTTACTTGATTAAAACCCAGTAAGTCATCATTAGCCTAAGTTAGAAATTTTAAACTTTATGGTCTTCCATTTTAGGAGGTTTAAATAGCTTGCTACTGGCTTATCACCTCAGGTTCCAAGTTCGAACAGATGTTGTCATCATAATAGCTCTCATTTTCATGTGATGTTATTATCTCATGTTAATTTTGGGAAGTCAGAGTAACTATTGTGATGATACTGGTCGCAGGAATAGTTACAGAAGCTATGGTGATGTCAATAATATATTCATATATAGCATCTCTTGTTTTCTTGATGCTATGATATCACATTATATTTCATGTTATTTACAACCTGATTTACTAGATTACTATCTTCTCTATCATTTATTTGCTTGAGCTTCTTCATAACATTAATTATTTGTTTCAAAAAGGTTTTTTAAATCCCGAGGACGAAATTATTTTAAGGAGATAGAATGTAATGGTCTGTTTTCTTCAAGACAACTATTTACGTATTTAACCTATTTGCAAATTGGTTTAAAACTATTTTATAATGATTCGTCAGGAATTTTACGATTTCAAAATTCCTTATAAAAATATTTTGAAGTATCAAACTAGTTATGAAGTATTTTAGTAAGTTCGGGTTTCATCAAATGCCTCTAAATAATCTCATAAAAATTCATTTTCGAATATTACTGTTTGACTGAATGAATTTATTTTCTATATAAATAACATCAAAATGTTTCTGAACTTTTACAGTATCATTCTATGATCATTTAGGGCTCCCCACATTAATTTCGTAATTTTCTGAAGCCAAATCAATAGAGATCCCACAAACCCCCTTCCTAAACGTTTTGGCCTAAAACACGTATCTCCGTAGCTCAAACCCTAAAACAGACTTTGTATTCGTGATCCTCGTGATGATACGATCCCGTGGGTATGTTTTCGTAATTTTTCGGACACGTTTACTAGTAGGGGCAAAATCGTAATTTTGCTAATTACATTTCCCTAATCACCTATCTACCTATTCTAATTACCCCCCTAATTACCCTATTAGCTATTTTTTAACCTACCCAACCCGTCCCGTAAGCAGCCCATGTGATTCATGGGTTAACCTACTTTCCACACTTAGTCTAAAGTTCCTCTCCTACCCTAATTAATTTTTGACTAAACATTAATTACCAAACTAATTTTTAATCAATTTAATTGCATATTTAAACCCCCTTTGTTCTCAGGCATCTTCCCAGGCTAGCTCATCCTCTCCCTCTACCCAAGATCAACGCACGCTACCCCTTAGCCCCCAGTCGAACCCACTTTCATTTCAAATCCAGGCTCACTCTATCTTTTCGTTCATCTCCCCTCAGACTCCCCCCTCTCTTTCGTTCAGCCCAAACCCATCGAACCCATTATCTCTCCTCCGAGGCTCACAAGCCCGAACCCCAAGCTTGCCAGTTTCAACCCACACACTCCACTCTCTCCCCTAAGCTCTCTCTCCCTCTCAGGAGCACACAGATCTCCCTCTATCTCTCTTCTTCCCACTTTAAATCACACACAAACCCAACACTCCCCCGAACTAAACCCACGGCGAGCCCACCGTGCTTACTCCGACAACGCACTTAGCCCCTGTTCTCCTCTCCCTCCTCTGTTCGAAACGGAGCAACCATGCTCACCGCCGTGTCGCCGTGCCCCGCGCCTCCCTCCACCACCAAGGAGCCCCGAAGACCCCCGCTCGACCTCCCCTCGAGCTCTGCTCCCCAGGCTCAACCCCTGCCTTCGCCTTCGCCTACACCGTCTCCGAGCTCCGCCCTCTCTCACCCTCAGACCCCACACCACCCACCGGAGCATGGGACCGCCGGCAGCCTTATCCTTCGGAGCTCCAGAAAACATCACCGCTCTGCCGAGCGCCCACGCCCATGCCACGACCCTCCCCTCCCCGACCAGGCCATGGCAAAGAACCTCGTTGCTACTCCGACAAAGGCTGCTGCACACACGAGCCGCCTCCCTGCTCGAATGCCTCCCCGTCGTGTACACCGCCCGTCAGCCCGCAGCAGCACCCTCGACCTCTCCCCTTGAGCTCAGGCGTTCCTCTCCGATGAACTCGCCACGGCGCTCCGACCCTCGCTTCAAAGCCCGCCACCCCCGAACAACCCCCACGAAACGCCAGCAGCCCTCCTCCCTCGCACGCCGCCTCCACCGGTGTCCGCCGTGAGCTCATGGACCCTCGCCCGCCACGAGCTCCACCACCCGACTCTGTCTCCACCTTCATACACCAAAGAGCCCGAGCCCGAGCCCAAACTTCCGACGAGCGAAGCAGCAGCCCAGCACGTACGAAAACGAGGGGGTGGGTGTGTTATAACAGCGGAATACGAATATACGAATATACGTATTCGTATAGTGAGAAATACGGCTTTTTTTAAAATTATTATATAGGGTTTATTGGTTTTAAATTCATAATTAATAATAAAGAGGTCAGAAAAATACAAGACTACAGTCAGAAAATCAAAAATGACATTCTGGACCCAATGGCGCTAGTTGCATCGCAATCAGACACTTAGTTTTTCCAGAATAAATTTTTTAGCCAAAAACTTAAATACGTCATTTTCATTTAAAGATTCAAAACTTCTTATTTTCACATAAACTAATATCAAATAAAAATATATGTAATAGTACTCTTCGAAATGGTTGTTTTGACATCTCACTTGCAAGTTTTCGATACAGATTGTACCCAGAAGAAATTATTGAATAAATGCGTTACATAATTAAAATTAGTTTTTTGAGATTGTAAAAATTATAAAAATTACTATAAGTTTCAGAAAAATATTTCCTCTTACAGTAAAATTATTTTCATCATATCAAGCCTATAGAAAAATTTAGAATGCTTTTTGGGACGTAGGATCACCGGGAACAAGTCGGGGAGACTTGGGTGGATCCGAACCCGTTATATCGCTTTGTTTGCGTTGTTTAGTTCTTGTTGTTTGTAGTTATTCTGCATTGTTGTTTGTGTTTGCACAATAATTAGGAATAATACTCTCGATTATTTTAAAGTACTATTCACCCCCCTCTAGTACTTGTGCAGTAGCTATCAGGGCATTACACACTGTGCTTTGGCACAGTCCGTTTTGGAACGAGATTCCTACTCTCTAGTTTTCAATAAGAAAGTCAACCAGTTTTCTTGGTTTGACTAAGAACAACATGCGGAATATCTTGTGGAATATCTTGTGGAACATCTCGTGGAACATCATGAAAGGAACATGTACATAGAACACTTGACACTTCACTGGGGTTTTGGGGTAACTCATAGTTTGAGAGAGTGCGGGAGTGACTGGAGTTCAATCTTCCCATCCCGCTGCCTGTGTTTCAGCATCCCGCCCCGCTGCCTGAGTTTTGGCAAAATACATGTACCGTGCCTGTGTTTTGGCATTCGTCTGGGTCGCACCCAGGCAAGAGATAAACTCAATGGTCACATATTGTACTCTCCGACTTAGTCACATAGTGTTGTTACTTTTGCACAGTCACTTTTACTTTACGCATTACCGTCACATTTACTTTACGCGGTACATACACTTTACCTACTGCACTTATGCAGTCATAGTACTTTACCTATCATACTTTTAGCTGCACTTATGTAGTATGTTGCATTTGCCTAGCCTGCTTTACACTTGCACTACCACAGTACAGTGGTTCTCTCCTTTCAGTTCAGTTTGCCTTTCAGTTGTGTACAGTTGTTACTCAATACTTTACTTTTCACTCTGGTCTGCTTGTACGTAGTTACTTTTGTCATACTTGTACACTGCTTCTTTTCTATATTTAGAATTATTGTGACTTACCTACGGTTCCATCTACGTGGCACCGTAGACGACGTACATATGGAGGTAGATGCTCCTGAGCTAATAGCGTCAGAGTTCGACCGCAGTTTCCAGAGTTATTTTCACTTATGTACTTTTCTTCTTTCATGTATATCTGCTGGGACATCTTGTACATTATGGATTGTAATAATTGGACACTATTTGAAGTACATCTCTGCATCGTTGCTATTTTGGTTTCAATGGTAACCTACAGGGCCTGTGCAAATATCAAATAAGTAACGGGCCCCCGGGGAGCGGGTCGTTATATTTTTTCAGAAGTATGAATATGTTAATCTACATCAATCCTTAGTACAAAGTGACACATCGTTATCCAAGTCCCAAAACGTAATAAAACATTATACTTATTTATCAAGTCATCATTCCATGTATAAAGTGGACTCCTAAGTCAACTTAGCACGGTTCCAAGTACGTCTATACTATGGGTTATAAGAATAGTCCTGAAATGCATATTAAGTGGGATCTTAAGTTAAAAGCTTATCCTAGTCAAATATTCTAAACAATATCGAGAAATCGAGCGTAAAAGTAGAAAATGAAATTCGACTCGATATATCACACATATAAAATCTCAAACTCGAAGAATTCTCAAGTCGAATGGAAATATAGACAAATGGATGCATGGTGATGCAAGATGCACGATGCGAATGAGATATTTTTATTGCTCTTTATTTTTCAAATTTTTAATGGGTTTTTGATTCATATATGAGCTTGAATTAGATATGATGCATGTAAAATAGAAAAGAAATGAAAATGAGAAGAAAAAGAAGGAAAAACAAAAATAGGGGTGGGAAAAACATGAAAGATGTGGATGATGAAGGAAGATAATAAAATCAAAATAAGCATGGAAATGCTCATCCCTCAAGATAAATCACACATTGTCCTCAATGTGATAAAACTATGAGTGTGTGAGGATGAAAAATGTGAGGGGAAGAGCGTGGTACTCGTATCAAGTAAGGCACCGTCAGGTGGTGGCAATGTGGGTGATGTGGTGGGTAGGTGTTCGTAAGAGTGTGATGGGTCTGCAGCAGCTGTGTGTGGTGAAGTGGGTGGAGTAACTGATGGTGTGGGTGAAGGCTCACGTGGGGATGGTGGAGGGGAAGGTGGTGCTCCAGATGAGTTAGGGGGTGATGGTGGTGGTGTGGGAAAATGTGGCATGTATGTGAATGGCTGTGCATATGATGATGGCTGAGATGGGTGAGGTGGGGGTGGCATGAGCAGGAGATGGGGTATAGCAACAGGATAATGGCCATGATCGTAGTGCTAATGATAGATGGCATCAAACTGCGACTGGAGGGATGTGACTATCGATGTGAGGGCATCTAGCGAGGATCTAACCTCAGTCAAGGTGTCCTTAAATGTGGTTAGGGAGCTAATCTTGGAGGACTTGAAATCCTAGAATGCCCTCTCCAATAGTGTTAGTCTCTCGTCAGAGGAGAGAGGTAGAGGACGGATGCTGCTCACCGGGTCGGCGAGATCTCCGGTGAAACTGACGAATAGATGCGTGGGGTGGTGTATGTAACGGAGGCCTAACGGGGCCTGACTGTGGCTGCTGTGGGATCAGAAATAGCTGTGATCTGGGTATGGTTAGGGTGAGGTGGGGCCTATGCTAGATAGGGTTGGGCAACGGCATCAAGATCTTGATCAGGTGGAAATCTCTGCTACACAGCTCCAGCTACATGAATCCTAAAACGATCGAGATTGGGAAGAATCGTGTATGGTGTGGAAGCGGGCATGTAAATCCAATGATATCTCTAGTCCCTGATATCCTTAACCATGTGCATGTTCATGAGGACCGAGAGATCAAGTGAGGTAGGGCCGAGGACAGGAATCTAATCATCGAGGGTCTGAAAGGATATGGGGGAGACGTGCAATGACTGTGATAAGTCCTCCGTAGCAAATCATGGAATGGGGGCTGGTGACGGTGTGGAAGAACCTATACCCCAAATAAGAGCCGACATGGATAAGGCAGCGAGGAGATGTGTTGCCATTATCGTAAACGTTGCATGGTTGGGTCATCGCCCACAAAAATAAGAGCTCACTACGAGAGACATGGCCAGTCTCCACCCGACAGAAGATAGTGTTCGTAATGATGCGAAGGGCTACACGGAGGTATGTGTGGATGATAGCTGAAGCCTTAGCCCTAGTGACGGGGAATTATTTCTGGCCAGTGATCTGCTCTCAAAAAGTGTCATGGTCATAAGCCATGGCCACACCATCCTTGTATCTAAATGTGCTGGGTGTGATGGCCATATGCCACTTGAAGATGTTGTTCAGGGAGTCATAGGACATTCCATAGTCCTTGTTCATCAAGCAAAAGGAAAAGCCATCTTTTTGGTGCCTGATGGAACTCAGAAACTCTAAAGTGAGTCTTTGATAGGTCCGTGCCTCACACTCTAAGAAATCACTCCACCCTATATTGTGTAATAGGGCTAGACACCCTCATTGAAACCTAATGAATTGAGTGCATGGATGCTTGGGAATTTGGTGAGGATGATGGTCTGCTAAGAGATGGATATGAATGTATCTTGCTGATGTTTATCAATAAATATGATACCCATGGTGTCCAGTTATGGGGTAAAATGACTAGTTGATCATGTGGGGACAGTGGATGCAGATGCAACGTCTGTGGACGTGCATGCTCGTGATTTCCTTCCTTGTGTGGATCCGGAGGAAACGTGTTTACCCTTGTGAGGTGGCATCGTGAGTGTGGAGAGTGTGTATGCAATGTGTGATGTGTGTGTGAATGAGTGCAACACACAACTCAACGCAAATTTAAACAATTCAGTGAGCAACTCAAAAATTTGAGTAAGAACTGAGATGGAGAAGTGAGAACGAAGTTACCTAAGTGGTCAAGGCTTCTCGATGCAATGAATATGATCCTATAATGTAGTCGATTTCCCCCAAGCTGCTAATGGGTCGGCTGCGTCGTGTTGAAGTTCAGGAAAACCCAAAACTCGGCCATTTTAGGGTTCTCCCTTGGCCGTTTCAACGAAGTGGGTGATGGGGATGGAGGCTTTGGAAGGGAGGAGGGATGTATGAGTGTGAAATTGGAAGATGAGAGGGATTTGAGGGTGGTTGGGTGATCGGAGAAGAAGAAGAGAGGATGGGGAAGTCGAAACATCTCAAGGAAATCAGGTGTTAAGTGTTTTGGGGTTTTATAAGCAGTCTACATGGTCGCGTCGCTCGACAAAACGGTCACGTCGTCTCAAGTGAGGTGGACCCAGGGGGTTTAGGAACGACGTAGGCGAGACAATGTGGTCGCGTCGATGGCATATTGACTGCATCGTCGAGGGAAATGAGAGGCCAAAAGTAATCTCCATGCGGTCACGTCACTTGGATGACATAACCATTTCAACCAAAGTGAATTTTAAGACAAAAATCCAGAGGTTTTGGTATTTTACACGATCGCGTCACTTGGATGAAACGACCACGTCATTTGCGTGAGTTTTTGGCTCTGGTGCATGAGTTGACAAAATGGCCGTTTTGCTTGGATGAAACAACTGCGTGGAGTAATATTTGAGTTAGGAAATTGGCTTGAAAAAGTGGTTAACACGGTCGCGTCACTTGGACGATGCGGCCGTGTCAGGTAGATGGAAATGGGGGAATTAAGGGCCAATTTTTTTTAGAGATTTTGCCTCGGGATGCCATCGCATGGTTGGATCAAAATGATAGCGCCGATCTTCAATTTCCCTGTTCAATTTCTTCTCCTGGGCTCCCACGGACGCGGTCGAGTGTGAATGTCACACGATCGTGTTGACTAGAACTGCTGCCTTGGTTCTTTGCCTCTTTTGCCTTGCTCCACATGGCTGCATGGGTGATTCCACATGGTCGCGTTGCTCTCACTGTAATGAAAATCAGCTTAGATTAAGTTGAGTTTTGAGAGATTGAATTATTTATTCAAAATCAAACTATTCTAACTAAAAATCAAAAATAAGAACTAGATTAGCTGGAACTTGGGCTGCCTCCCAAGAAGTGCTTGTTTTAAGTCTTTAGCTCGACTTCCTTTATATTTTCACGTTAGTTCCGGGGTGGAGAGCGTATGATCCACTCTCGCTCCGTGTTTCTCCTTCTTGTTGCTTGTCGATGCAACACATTGTTTCTTCATCTTCCGCTCTCCGGGGTCAATGGGATGTGATATTGGGACTCCTTCTTTGACTCCTTTCCTTGGTGCTCCATCTAACTTCCTCGCTAGAGTGATCATCTCCAAATCTCTTTCGTGTTTGGAATTGGCATATAAAAGCTTCTCTGTATGATTTAGGAGCACGTCCTCTAGTTTTATCTCTTCACTCACCTCCTCTAATAGATCGACTTAATCGTAGTCATCCTCCATGAACTCCTTCATGCTCCATTGAAGGTCAAATTCCACTTTCTCTCTTCGACATTGAGGGACAGCTTCCCTCCCTTTACATCTATCAATACTCTCACGGTGGCTAAGAATGGATGGCCCAAGATAATAGGAATACGGGTGTCCTCCGGCATATCCATAATCACAAAGTCGCATGGGATTATCATGTCTCCCACATTCACCGGTACATCTTCCAGAATTTCCACTGGGTATTTGATTGACCTGTCGGCGAGCTGCAGCGGCATCCTTATGGGCTTTGGTTCTCTCATTCCTAGCCTCTCGCTTATTCCCAAAGGAGTTAAGCTTACACTTGCACCTAAATCGCAGAGCGCCCTTTTGATTGTCATGTTTCCTACGGCACAGGGAATGGCAAAGCTTCCGGGATCTTCAAGCTTCTTGACGCTCTTTCTCTGGAGGATTGCACTACACACCATAGCTAGGAAGACCTTTTCCCTTCTCCCTCTAGTCGTGATCGGCTCCTTTAAGAATTTGACGTACGACGGGATCTCTGAGATTGCGTCCAAAAATGGGATTGTAATGTTCAGTTGTTTTAACATATCAAAGAATTTCACGTATTTTTCTTCTAGTCTCGCCTTCACCAATCTCGAATGGAATGGAACCTTAGGAGTGTACACTCTTGGAGGCTCTGATCGGGTGTCTCCATCAGATTTTTCAGCTTCCTTCTCATGGGATGGTTCCACAGTCGGTAATTTTGCCACATCATTTTTATCGAGCTCAATCTCGATGCGAGGATCGACTTCCACCATGGACTACCTCTCCTCAGTAGCCGTCATCACGTGGTCCTCAATTTGTTTACCACTCCTCGTGGTAATGGCATTGACGTGCCCTCGTGGGTTTGTCTATGTCTACCGGCATCTACCCTTGTGGCCTATTTAGCTATGCCACTTGCTCGGCCAGCTATGCCACTTGAGTCTCTGTGGACTTCTGGCCCGTGACAAGCTAATGAATGGATGTTTGGAAATATTTGTTCTTCTGCACCTGCATTACAATAAAACTCTACATTAGCTTCTCAAGATTACATTTTATGGGTGGTGGTGGTTGAGTAGTTTTTACTAAAGATCTAAATAATAATGGACTACTTCCAACATACTCTGGCCAGAGTTTTTACTAAAGATCGAACTAACACGTGCGACACTAACTCCCCTTGACCAGGAGAGACGGATCCTATTTTGGTCATTACTCTCATCGCACACTTCAAATGTCACCTAATCAAAGACCTTTCAACGGGACTTGCCCTGAGGCTAGATCAGAGATCTAAGTGACACCGTCATGTACAGGTTCGTACAATGAACTTAAGTCTGAGGACCAACTTGCCTATCATCAACGAGAGTTGTCATTGACAGTTTAGTTAATGTTAACCATTTGATAACTCTTGATGGATCGTTCAGTGAACTCATTCTCCAACGAGCACCTGTGTCTCGTCTTCGACTTTGCCAAGTCAAACGACCATGAGATCAGTGTCACCATTACATGGTGAAGACTAAGACACAATGGTCTATCCAATGTGTCGATATCCTTTTCTCGAAACATCTACGACATGAACGTTTTTAGACCTTGCTACAATCGGTCAAACACTTCTCCATGGTCGAGATCTCCATCTTGATACAGGTTTAACCTTGTATTAAGTCGCATGACTATACCTAAGTTCTAATGGAGACTACACTATTGCTAACTTAGGTAAATTCTTACCAAACAGCTTACTATTATTTCGAACAAGATATTTGTAAACATCTCCCACTTGCACTCAGGCCCATTTATCCCGGTACCTTATACCACATTTACACATAAGTCTCTCTAGACTTCATGTGGTAGAGCCTTCGTGAGTGGATCTGCTAAACCATCTTCAATATAGACTTAAGGGTGTCTATGTTTCTTCTATATTTGAATCTCATCCAAATTGTTTTCTTGGTCTCTTGGAATCCATAAAATTTGTCTTGCCTGGATCTCATCCAGCTTATCGTCTTCTACGAGAATAATCCTAAATAGTCACTTGTCATCTGCACGGTTCATAATCATTTCTGATAAAGTGTCAAACTCTTTGACTACTTTATCAAAACATATGTTCCGGCTCCTTGATGGGTCGCATGCCTTTTATTCGCTCTCACTGACCTTGAAAACTCTATAAGTTTGTTCTTCTAAATCATATTTAGAAAACAAACATATTCTAATATTCATGGTCATCATGGGCATTGACATTGAGTCTGATCCGAACTGATCTGTACACATTTGTTGGCGAGAAAGTTTCATCATAATCTATTTATAGGAGTTCTGATGATAACCGTTCCAACCAGCATACTTGTAGTTCACTGTTTTCCTTCTGCACCAATCTTCTGTCTTGAAAATTCACTTGCAACCAAAGGGAACACTTCAATTGGGCACATCTTCTAAGGTCTATACCTTATTTACATGCAAGGACCTTTTTCTAATTGCATCAAACTGTTTATCAGAGTCCCTACTCCGAATGGATTCTTGGAAGTTGACTAGGCCATCATCAATTATGATGTTTTACTCGACTCCTTTGTCTCATGAGGCTCGAGTAACCTTGTGACTTCCTAACGATTAATTGGAGGAATATTATATTTATAAGGTTCTAACATAACCTTATCAAGAACCTATGCATTATTATCTGGTGCTTAACCCAGAAAGAGTATTGTAACTCAGAGTCCCTAGCCATGTATCGCACCAAGTCTAACAGAGTGCAATTCATGCTCTCCAACACACCGATGTGTTGTAAGACTTGACCCGAGAGAAAATCACATTTTCTTTTAATTACACAAGAATTATATAGCTAAGTATTTGACTTTTCGATCTGATTGAAGCAATTAAAATACTTCTGTCATTTTTTTCTCTATTTCATCAGACTCGTGTTTCATCAAGAACACATGTCTTAATAAAATAAGAACACAATATCCGGGCTAATTTAAGACTTGGGTCCGGAAATATCCATATGTATGCGACCACTAGTTCTCTAACTCATTCTCCCATTGTCCTACAGAAGGAGTTTTGGCCTTAATACCTTTGAGACAAGATTTACAAGTGTCTTTCGACTCATAATACGAGAGGTCGAGAGACCCCTCTTTATGTGACTTGTCAAGCCTAGTCTCTTTTGTACGGCCTAGTCTATTTTGCCATAGATAAGTTTTATTACTAACTTGCGTATTCATGTATTAACTCTTAATACAACATCGTTAAACAAAATAATCACATCAAAACATTTCTTCTAAAGTAATGTGACGACATTCGCCAAGTGTGATTTAAATCCCATATGGCCTAAAGACAACTTTTGTTCATTATCCAATATGTGAGACTATATTTTTCTTTGTATAACAATTATTCTAAAATTTTAGCCGTTAAATATGTCCCATTTTCATTTCCTCCTACTATGCATTATCTTATGATAGACCAGACATTCTTTCTCAATGAATTTTTCTTAGTGCCTTCTCTTTTCTAAATCACATTTAGACATTTCTCGTCCTAATACAAATATTAGCTGTGCAAGCATCACATGCATCCAAACACTTGAGCTTTACAATTTTGAGGCGACTCAACAAGTTTTTCGTCTCAAGATCTAATTTGGATACATGGTCTTGCACCGCTGTTAAACTCATCTTCCAGTCAATCATTTTGATCGAAGTTTCGAACCTTGCAGATTGAAATTGTTTTCCATACAACCTTGAGAAGACTGCCCCTGCTCATAGAAACATGCGGAGAAATGTGTTTTAAACGTGCACAGCTAATATATGTACGGAGAAACGTGCTTTAAACATCAGTATGTTCAAACTGCCCATGCTCATAGAGGCGAGTGTTAAGTAGCGTGCTTTCATTGTGTTAGACTTTAGAGCTTAAGGAAATCATTGTCATTAACTCAGTGCTAGGAAGGATACTTTAATATCAGTGAGAACATAGTTTTGTTTATCGAATATTCCTTAACCAATCATTTTGTCCAGTTGACTTATTTCTTTTAAGGATATTAAGATTTGGAGTCCACCTAGTAAAATATAGAATTATCCTAGTTTAGCATATGTTCATTTTTTAAATATAGTTAAAATGGTTTTTATTCAACTATATCCTCCCATTATTTTTGCGATCATCTTTAGCCATATAGATGAACGAATATAGTTATTTAATGGTAGAGGGACCCAACCACGCTGAGCTTCACAACCTCGAGGAGACTCAACAAGTTGATCGACTCTACAGTTGGTAGTTAAACTCATTTTCAATCACATCACATGTGACTCACTCTTGGTTTTTACCCCTAGTCACTTATGATCATGAAGAGACTCAACAAACCATAATGACTAGTCTAGTCAAACCCTTGTTTTGATGTCAAATATTAACTTACACCGATACTCGAGGAGACCCGACGCAGCATTTGGGTTAATACCAGACTACATCACATGTATGATGGAGTCAGTTTCTAACAGAGACCATGACATAGCTTGAGGAGACTCAACAACCATGACATGCGTCTTTTAGTCCTCTAATCCAAAACAAGGAGGGCTACTGCTAACCTTGAAGAAGATTTTTAATGTATTTGACTAGATGTAATCGATAGATTCACATAATCATAATTCGCATCCTTGATGTCCAGTAGAACATGGCCAGGGATTTGGCTAGGCCAGGATCATATCCTCAGTCGAGCTAGGGTGATCCACAACACTAGTCAAAAAATGCTAGACTGGATCATGATCCATTGAAGGATACTAATTATTCATATGTGTGATATCGAATAGAAATTGCTTCATTAAAATTAGTTAATCTTATCAACTAGTTGAATCCTAAAATTCGAAATTATTAGGATTGGTTAATAAATTTTATTAAAGTCATTATCAACTATAAGGATTTTAGGGTGCTATACTAATCATGTACTAAGGATTTAAAATTTAAGTTGCAATAATTTTAAAACATAGCCTTTTCATAATTATTATTAGAATAATTTAAAATAATAGTTATGGAAAAAGGGCTACCCTAATCATGTATTAGGACCTTAATTTGTTTCAACATTTTTAAATCATAGCATGTCCTTCAAGATTATCGTATAATTTGTTTTAAAAGTTTTTAACGGCTATCCTAAAAAAATTTCTTGTATTATCACATAATAAGCAAGAATATTTTAACCATTAAAAATATCAACTAAACAATTTAGCATAATAAAAGATTAACAAAATTATCAAATAAAATTTAGCTAAAGAAGCAACATAAAATTTATCTCATTAGTTTATGTAACGGTACGTTTTTCGTTGTACTTTGTTCGTGCACGTGCTTTTGGCCGTGCACGTGTTTTATTTTAGACTTCATTTGTTTGGGAACACTTTTGTGTGATATGCCGTTGTGAACGTCTCTGAGAGTATTAAATAGTGGCACTAATTTGGAACGACGTTTCTCGAGTCGTTTTCCCACAATTTAAACTTACTTGATGAGACGTGACGATTCTCACTCTTGACGGGAGACGTTTCTATTTTTAGTTTAGTCGTCCGACGTCGAAATTGAGATCCGTCTTCTTAGTTAGCTCACATTCGTTGCCACGATCACCACGATATTTATTTTATAATTTTTGGAGTTTATTTGACCACTTTAATATTTTTAACAAGTTTTATATTATTTTTAATAATTTATTTTTAAATTATTTTCGGCCAAATAAAATTTATTTAAGTTTTAAACATTTTAAAGAATTTTTGAGCCAATTTCCAGCTCATTTGGACCAGGTCAAATCCTTGGGTGAGTTGGAGTAGTTGGAATTCAAATTTTAAATTATTTTAATATTCTAATCCTATTAGATTTAGCCCTAGACCAAGTCAACCCATCTATACTATATAAGCAACCCCTAGGAAGTCCTATTTTCGCAAGAAATTAGCCCTAGCCTCTTCCAAAACTCAGATTTGACGTTGCGACGATTCGTCGCAACGTTGCGACGTTTAGCCACCGCACGACCGAAGGAAACGGCCCCGTTCCCCCGCTCAGACCGAAGCCCAACCCCGCTCCGCCCCGCTCCGCACGCTGCAGCAGCCGCCGCCCCCGTTCCCCCGCTCTGACCGAGAGAGGCTCTCGGTCAGACCGAGGCCCCAAGCTCCGCACAGCGCCCGCATCGACCCCGCTTGTCGCCCCGCTCCGCACCCCGCACGACCGACCCGTTCCCTCGACCTGACCGACGGAAGCTCTCGCACCCAGCCACACCGCAGCCGCTGCACAGCCCAAACGTCGCAGCCCCCGCATTCTCAGCGCACGACCGACGGATCTCCCCGCATCGGCTGTGTACGACCGAGAGCCACTCGTCGCAACCCCGCATCCGTCGCACCGCTTGCCTCCGTGGGCCCCCCAAGTTCTCCAGAGTTATTGTGGGTCCCCCAAAGGCCCCTAGGAGTACTGTGGGCCCCACCTAGGTGCTTGCTCTTTGAGGATTCGTCGCGTACGACGTCGTCGCACGTCGTAGCCCGTCGTCGCACGTGCGAGCTTTGGAATCTGGAATCGTCGCCCCGGTTGATTGCTCTGAAATTTCCAGCGAGGAATCTAATTGGAATCTGGACTTGGAGCGCGATCTTTTATTCCAACCCCCGGCGTCGCTACCCGACGCCGGTGTAGCTTTCGCGTCGTGTTGAGGTAACGTTTTGCACCCCTAGGACCCCCAACCCAATTGCATGCTAATCAAGACTAAAAATCAGTATTTTAAAGTATTTTAAATGTTTTAGCAATCACTAATCAAGATTAATAAAACGGATGTAGGCCGGTGGACTTGTGCACGTAGGAATCGTGACTTTGGACTCGTTGGACGGTGTTTTCTTGACGTGATAATTGCAGGCAAGTGAAACTTGCCAAACCTTGTTTAGGGCCATGTTTTTAGGCCACTTCCTTGTTTTTAGCGTAAAAGAGACTAGTCAGTGAAATGATAGCTGGCTAGACGCCTACTTGATCTAGTTTGACAACGAAACTAGATCCGTCACCTAATTGATCTAGCTTGACAACGAAGCTAGATCCAACCTTTAAACTTGTTGTTCATGCATACTAAAGTGTCACGTTTACTTTCCTTACTTGTACGCCTTACTACTTGTCATGTCATGTCATCCATGCATTGAATGTCGCATTGGTAGCACACGCTACAATACTTGTACTTGTACTCCCTTGACTGGCTAGGTGCACCCCTAGACCAGCAAGGCAAAACACTTCCTGGCTCGTGTTCCAGAAGCGAGCATTCCCGTTCGGGGGTAAGGCCCTGGCTCGATACACGTGGAGGGGTAGGGTTGAGCGACCACTCAGCGTAAAAGTGTGCCCGTACAGCCTCTTTAGCTGTAAGGCGTGAACTCTGTGCACGAGGTGCTTACTTTTCTTGTCTTGTACTTGTCTTGTGAATGTCATGCCATGCTCGTACTTTACTTTACTTTACCTTACTTGCTGCACTCATACTTTAACTGCCATGTCATTGCATCATGCTAGAACTTTTAGGTTGCTCTTACTTGTACTTTCAGTTTCACTTGCACAAGTCTTTTTAGACTTGCTGACATGTGCCCCTTGCTCTTTTGGGTGTCACATGTTAGACCCTGAGCCAGAGACAGGTGTTGAGGACGAGGTCTTTGCTGACGCTGAGCCTGAGCCTACGTTCGTCGAGGAGTACGAGGACACCGGAGACCAGTCTTAGTGGCTGTGGAGTTACTTTTGCTTTAGCTTGCTGTTAGTTGTCGGTGCTTGCACCATTTCTTTGCTTTCGTACTTTGTACTTTCGTTGGCCATGCTGGGCCTCTTTTAGACTCTTTTATTTTAGCCTGGTGGCTTTTCTGCGATGTTGAGATTTATTATTATGGATATTCTGAGATGTTTCTTTTGCCTCTTTCGTTATTATTATCTTTGTTTCGTTTCACGTTGCAAGGACCTGCAGTTAAATTTGATTGACGCTTATCGGACTTGCAGCTTTGTAGCTTCAAGTCTGAGCGGACCTTCTCACGCTTCACCTCCACGTTTTTGGGAAGCGGGGCGTGACAGGTTTTGTTGGTGGCCCATGCAGGTCCTTCTTGCGATTGCGAATTAACGGAACAACGATAATAAACGGAATGTCCATTAAATAAATTGCAACATCCAAGTCATTAAGCTATTTGAGTCTAATTTGTTTGTTCGTTTTCTATGTCATTAGATGGCTGGACGACGACAGACCCGATCTGGCAGTGGGCCCAATCGTGCTGAGGAGCCGGATAGAGAGCCCACCAATGCTGAGATCATGAGGATGATGCATCAGATGATGCAGGTGCAGCAGGGCATGCTCCAGAACACTCAAAGTGCTCCTCGCCACGAGCCAGGAGCGAAGCAGTTTCGGGAGCTGGGCCCGACGTACTTTGATGGATCTGAAGGACCGATGGCTGTAGAGGAGTGGATCAGGAACACCGAGGATAATCTGAAGATGTCGAAGGTCAACCCGGCTGGATGGGTTGATCTGGCGAAGAGGCAACTGAAGGATAATGCCCGAAATTGGTGGGATGCAGAGGAGGAGCTGTTGGTGAGCCCTATACCTTGGGCTACTTTCAAGTCTAGATTCGATGAGGAGTACTTTCCGAAGGCTGCCAGGAGGGAGATGTTGCAGCGCTTCATCGAGCTGAAGCAGGGGAGTCTGACGGTGGACCAGTACCACCAGGAGTTTACTAGATTGAGTCGCTTCGCGCCGAAGATGGTAGAGGATGCTGAAGAGAAGGCCCAGAAGTTTCTGCAGGGTCTATCTCTAGACTTGCAGAGTCTGGTGTCTACGTCGGACATGGAGTCATATCAGAAGTTGCTGGTAGCTGCTCGGAGACAGGAGAAGATTGCGAAGCTGAAGAGAGGAAAGATTTCTGGAGCTGGGAAGAGGCCTATGGAGCAGTCTAGGCCTGGGGTCAAGCCTACCCAGCCAGTGCAGTTCAAGAGGCCAGGTGGGCCTATTGTGAAGATTTGCCATTTCTGCGGCAAGACTGGTCACATCAAGGAGCAGTGCAGGAAATTTCTGGGGCAGTGCCTGATCTGTGGAGATGCTACTCATGTAGCGAGGGATTGTCGGCACGCGAACCAGCTGAGGAGAGGACCTGATGGAGCACAGCTACAGAGGGGACCAGTTGCAGCCCAGCCCTTGCAGTAGCGAGCACCTGTACCTGCTGGACGTGGAGCGCCTCTTCCTCCGCAGAAGCAGGCGTTTCAGCAGGCTGTTCAGCCGAGGAGGCAGGCTTACTTGATGACTGCAGTGGAGACCGAGGCTGTGGACGAGGTTATCACAGGTAACCCTCTGTCTAGTTGTTCTTTCCTTAGATAGTTTGATTGTTAGATTATGTTTGTTGCTTGCATATGAATGTTTGTTAGAATAGGTTTGATTGTTAGTCTGTTTGTTAGGTGTGATTTTGGTTTGCACGTTTCCTGCACGAGTCCTCTTTGACTCTGGTGCATCGATGTGCATTATATCTCGGAGCTTCGTGGGGAAGCATTCCTTGACGACTTCCCCTCTTCCCAAGAGTTGGAACATCGTTACAGGAAATGGCGTAATCTCGGTGCATCGTGGGTGCAATTCATGCCCTTTGGTGGTTTGTGGACATGAGCTATACGCTGATTTTATTGTCCACGACATCATCAACTACGATGCAGTGCTTAGAATGGATTGGCTAGCGAGTTTCTATGCTACGATCGATTGTCGGAGGAAGAAGGTGGTGTTCGAGATCCCTGGACATCCGGTGTTTGAGTTCAGTCGAGGTAGCAGTTCGCTTGGCCCTGTCAGGTTTCGGGCCAAGCCGGTGGAGATCGTTGCTATGCAGATGGAGCAGGATAGACCAGCTGTGGTACGTGAGTTCGACGACGTCTTCCCTGAGGAGATGTCTGGACTGCCACCCGATCGAGCTCTCGAGTTTTCGATCGACCTTGTTCCGGGAGCGCAGCCTATTTCGAAGGCGCCGTATCAGATGGCACCAGCAGAGTTGGAGGAGTTGCGTAGGCAGCTGGACGAACTTTTGCAGAAGGGATACATCAATCCCAGTGTGTCTCCGTGGGGAGCACCGGTGTTGCTGGTAAAGAAGAAGGATGGTTCGCGTCGCATGTGTGTGGATTACCGGGAGCTGAATGCCATGACTATTAAGAATAAATATCCCTTGCCTCGGATAGATGATATCTTTGATCAGCTCGGAGGTTCGAGGGTGTTCTCTAAATTGGATTTGAGAAGTGGTTACCATCAGCTTAAGGTGAAGAAGGACGACATCCCGAAGACAGCGTTCAGGACAAAGTATGGTCACTACGAGTTCGTGGTTATGCCCTTTGGCGTAACCAACGCGCCCGCAGTTTTTATGAACCTGATGAATTTGGTCTTCTACGACTTTCTAGACAAGTTCATCGTCATCTTCATTGACTATATTCTAATCTATTCGAAGTCGGAGGAAGAGCATGCATTGCACTTGAGGACAGTATTGGAGATCTTGAGGAAGCATCGTTTGTATGCTAAGTATTTCAAGTGCGAGTTTTGGCTGTATAGAGTTGCCTTTCTCGGGCATGTGGTGTCTAGTGATGGAATTTCTGTGGAGAAGATTGTGGCTATCAGGGAGTGGCCGGTTCCGCAGTCGGCGTCAGAGATTCGGAGTTTCCTCGGGCTTGCAGGATATTATCGACGTTTCATTAAGGACTTTTCTCGGATTGCTGAGCCGATGACCAGACTTACGCGGAAGGATGTACCTTATGTTTGGTCTGATGATTACGAGAAGGCTTTTGGTATCCTGAATGAGAGGCTGACGACTGCCCCTGTACTTGCTGTGCCTGATCGGAGTGGAGGATTCGAGATCTTTTGCGATGCATCTGGAAAGGGTCTCGGATGTGTGTTGCATCAGCATGGGCATGTGGTTGCGTATGCTTCTCGTCAGCTTAAGGCTCATGAGAAGAATTACCCGACACATGATTTGGAGTTGGCTGCCGTCGTGTTTGCGCTGAAGATTTGGAGGCACTTCCTGCTGAATGAGAAGGTGAAGATCTTCACCGATCACAAAAGCTTGAAGTATATCTTTACGCAGAAGGAGCTCAACATGCGACAGCGCCGATGGTTGGAGCTCATGGCAGACTATGAGATTGATTTGCAGTATCACCCTGGCAAGGTGAATGTGGTTCCGGATGCGCTGAGCAGACTTCCAGCGGTGATGATGTTGACCTCGCAGTGGAGATTGCAGCAGGATTTTTGCGAGACTGGTATCGAGATTATTCTTCCTGGAGAGACTTCTTCGATGATGAGTATGCAGATACAGTCGACGATCGTGGATAGGATCAAGGCTGGACAGGCTGGAGATGCTAAGTTGGTGAAGATTCGGGAGCAGGTGGAAGCCGGTCTGCGGACTGACTTCTTGATACACGAGGATGGTTCGTTGAGATTTGGAGCCAGGTTGTGTGTGCCAGCTGGAGATATCAGAGAGGAATTATTGGTGGAGGCACACAGTTCGCCGTATTCTGTGTATCCTGGTGGGACCAAGATGTACAAGGATCTTCGTCTGAACTTTTGGTGGCATGGTATGAAGAGGAGTGTGGCTCGGAGCGTAGCCAAGTGTTTGGTTTGCCAACAAGTAAAGGCGGAGCATCAGCGTACGGCAGGGTTGCTGCAACCGCTTCCGATTCCGGAGTGGAAGTGGCAGCACATCACTATGGATTTCGTAACTAGACTACCTCGGAGTCCGAAGCAGAATGACGCGATTTGGGTGATCGTAGACTGATTGACCAAATCTGCGCACTTTATTCCCTTCCGAGTGGGACAGTCTACTGAGACGCTAGCGAGGAGGTACATGGAGGTAAATTCGTTTACTCTCCGTTTCTATTCCCTCTTACTAGTTTAGATAGTGATGTAACGTGAATCGTGTAGGAGATCGTACGACTTCACGGAGTCCCCGTGAGTATCGTGTCGGACAGAGACACGAGATTCACTTCTCAGTTTTGGCAGAGTCTGCAGAAGAGCTTGGGTACGAGTCTGAGTTTCAGCACGGCGTACCACCCGCAGACGGATGGCCAGTCCGAGAGGACGATTCAGATTTTGGAGGATATGTTGCGAGCTTGCATGCTGGACTTTAAGGGATCTTGGGAGGATCATCTCCATCACGTTGAGTTTGCCTACAATAACAGCTACCAGGCGAGTATTGGAATGGCGCCTTTCGCCGCGCTATATGGAAAGAAATGTCGATCGCCACTGAGCTGGGACGACATTGGAGATCGGGAGCTGTTAGGACCGGAGATGATCGTGGAGGCCGTGGATGTTGTGAGGAATATTCGGGAGAAGCTGAGGATTGCGCAGGACCGTTTCAAGCATTGGGCAGATGCTAAACGGAGGCCTTTGGAGTTTCAGCCTGGCGATCATGTCTTTCTGAAGATTTCTCCGAACCGCGGAGTTATTCGATTTGGGAAGAGAGGCAAGCTGAGTCCGAGGTTCATTGGACCGTTCGATGTTCTGGAGAGAGTTGGAGCTGTGGCTTATCGCTTGGTGTTGCCACCGTCGCTGGTGGGAGTTCACGACGTATTTCACGTATCTCAGTTACGTCGATACGTTAGTGATCCCTCTCACGCTGCGGATTTCTCGGAGATTACGGTTCGTCCGGATCTGTCTTATGATCAGCAGCCCGTTGAGATTCTGGATCGTCGACAGAAGCAGCTGAGGAATAAGACCGTCGACTTGGTGCGTGTGCAGTGGCGTCACGGTTCCCCTGGTGAGTCTACCTGGGAGCGTGAAGATGAGATGAGAGAGCGTTTCCCGCACCTTTTCCCGAGCAGTGCTTGATGTTGATTCCGAGGGCGGAATCATTTCTAAGGTGGGGAGGATGTAACTGTACGTTTTTCGTTGTACTTTGTTCGTGCACGTGCTTTTGGCCGTGCACGTGTTTTATTTTAGACTTCATTTGTTTGGGAACACTTTTGTGTGATATGCCGTTGTGAACGTCTCTGAGAGTATTAAATAGTGGCACTAATTTGGAACGACATTTCTCGAGTCGTTTTCCCACAATTTAAACTTACTTGATGAGACGTGACGATTCTCACTCTTGACGGGAGACGTTTCTATTTTTAGTTTAGTCGTCCGACGTCGAAATTGAGATCCGTCTTCTTAGTTAGCTCACATTCGTTGCCACGATCACCACGATATTTATTTTATAATTTTTGGAGTTTATTTGACCACTTTAATATTTTTAACAAGTTTTATATTATTTTTAATAATTTATTTTTAAATTATTTTCGGCCAAATAAAATTTATTTAAGTTTTAAACGTTTTAAAGAATTTTTGAGCCAATTTCCAGCTCATTTGGACCAGGTCAAATCCTTGGGTGAGTTGGAGTAGTTGGAATTCAAATTTTAAATTATTTTAATATTCTAATCCTATTAGATTTAGCCCTAGACCAAGTCAACCCATCTATACTATATAAGCAACCCCTAGGAAGTCCTATTTTCGCAAGAAATTAGCCCTAGCCTCTTCCAAAACTCAGATTTGACGTTGCGACGATTCGTCGCAACGTTGCGACGTTTAGCCACCGCACGACCGAAGGAAACGGCCCCGTTCCCCCGCTCAGACCGAAGCCCAACCCCGCTCCGCCCCGCTCCGCACGCTGCAGCAGCCGCCGCCCCCGTTCCCCCGCTCTGACCGAGAGAGGCTCTCGGTCAGACCGAGGCCCCAAGCTCCGCACAGCGCCCGCATCGACCCCGCTTGTCGCCCCGCTCCGCACCCCGCACGACCGACCCGTTCCCTCGACCTGACCGACGGAAGCTCTCGCACCCAGCCACACCGCAGCCGCTGCACAGCCCAAACGTCGCAGCCCCCGCATTCTCAGCGCACGACCGACGGATCTCCCCGCATCGGCTGTGTACGACCGAGAGCCACTCGTCGCAACCCCGCATCCGTCGCACCGCTTGCCTCCGTGGGCCCCCCAAGTTCTCCAGAGTTATTGTGGGTCCCCCAAAGGCCCCTAGGAGTACTGTGGGCCCCACCTAGGTGCTTGCTCTTTGAGGATTCGTCGCGTACGACGTCGTCGCACGTCGTAGCCCGTCGTCGCACGTGCGAGCTTTGGAATCTGGAATCGTCGCCCCGGTTGATTGCTCTGAAATTTCCAGCGAGGAATCTAATTGGAATCTGGACTTGGAGCGCGATCTTTTATTCCAACCCCCGGCGTCGCTACCCGACGCCGGTGTAGCTTTCGCGTCGTGTTGAGGTAACGTTTTGCACCCCTAGGACCCCCAACCCAATTGCATGCTAATCAAGACTAAAAATCAGTATTTTAAAGTATTTTAAATGTTTTAGTAATCACTAATCAAGATTAATAAAACGGATGTAGGCCGGTGGACTTGTGCACGTAGGAATCGTGACTTTGGACTCGTTGGACGGTGTTTTCTTGACGTGATAATTGCAGGCAAGTGAAACTTGCCAAACCTTGTTTAGGGCCATGTTTTTAGGCCACTTCCTTGTTTTTAGCGTAAAAGAGACTAGTCAGTGAAATGATAGCTGGCTAGACGCCTACTTGATCTAGTTTGACAACGAAACTAGATCCGTCACCTAATTGATCTAGCTTGACAACGAAGCTAGATCCAACCTTTAAACTTGTTGTTCATGCATACTAAAGTGTCACGTTTACTTTCCTTACTTGTACGCCTTACTACTTGTCATGTCATGTCATCCATGCATTGAATGTCGCATTGGTAGCACACGCTACAATACTTGTACTTGTACTCCCTTGACTGGCTAGGTGCACCCCTAGACCAGCAAGGCAAAACACTTCCTGGCTCGTGTTCCAGAAGCGAGCATTCCCGTTCGGGGGTAAGGCCCTGGCTCGATACACGTGGAGGGGTAGGGTTGAGCGACCACTCAGCGTAAAAGTGTGCCCGTACAGCCTCTTTAGCTGTAAGGCGTGAACTCTGTGCACGAGGTGCTTACTTTTCTTGTCTTGTACTCGTCTTGTGAATGTCATGCCATGCTCGTACTTTACTTTACTTTACCTTACTTGCTGCACTCATACTTTAACTGCCATGTCATTGCATCATGCTAGAACTTTTAGGTTGCTCTTACTTGTACTTTCAGTTTCACTTGCACAAGTCTTTTTAGACTTGCTGACATGTGCCCCTTGCTCTTTTGGGTGTCACATGTTAGACCCTGAGCCAGAGACAGGTGTTGAGGACGAGGTCTTTGCTGACGCTGAGCCTGAGCCTACGTTCGTCGAGGAGTACGAGGACACCGGAGACCAGTCTTAGTGGCTGTGGAGTTACTTTTGCTTTAGCTTGCTGTTAGTTGTCGGTGCTTGCACCATTTCTTTGCTTTCGTACTTTGTACTTTCGTTGGCCATGCTGGGCCTCTTTTAGACTCTTTTATTTTAGCCTGGTGGCTTTTCTGCGATGTTGAGATTTATTATTATGGATATTCTGAGATGTTTCTTTTGCCTCTTTCGTTATTATTATCTTTGTTTCATTTCACGTTGCAAGGACCTGCAGTTAAATTTGATTGACGCTTATCGGACTTGCAGCTTTGTAGCTTCAAGTCTGAGCGGACCTTCTTACGCTTCGCCTCCACGTTTTTGGGAAGCGGGGCGTGACAGTTTAAGTGACACAAAATTAATTATCATCATTGATGTATTGTGTATAGTTTTTCACTCTTTTTCATGCACGTTTCACATTGTTTTCTTCGTCATTCCTCCCTGTTATCCCCGTTTTTTTTTATCCATTTCTTTTGTGGTCTCTCCTACGCTTTACAGGAAATATGTGCTGATTAGGGACCATACGGCGAGAATTTAGCTCAAAGAGGTGAAAGAAGCGAAGCCAGTGGATCAAAGTGTTCAAGGGAGAGAAGTTTGTGAAGAACTGAGACCCACGCAGCTGTGTGATTCTGATACAAACGGCTGTCAAAGAGCCACAGAACCCAGTTTGACGCGGCCACATCAAGTTTACCCAAACGGCCGCGTCGTTGAGGAGATAGTTGAAGACATGCATTTGACGCGGCCTGCACAACATAAGATGACGCGGCCGCGTCACCAAAGACAGAATTACTGCTTGATACGGCCATTTTGAAGCTGACGCATCCACCAAAGCCCCTTCGACGCGACCGCATCCCTAGCGACACGACCGCGTTGCTGAGGCTTCTGCGCCCCAAATTATGCAAGAAAACAACGCAACTGTGTCGTTTTCAACGCGACCGTGCCGAGTGGATTTCTACTGCCAAGCTAGGCGCACTCTGGGGGCAGTTGGGGGACTGTTTTGGTCATTTTGGTGGATGTATAAAAGCACTTCTTCCTCCTCCTACAAACCTATCTCCTCTTATCTGTTGTTTTAGCTACTTTTAGGATTTTTGGAAGGTTTTGTAAGAGATTTTGAACTCTTTGATTCTGCATTCTTAGTTATTTTAATTAGTTTCTCTTGTAATAGATCAGTTTTATCTAATAGAAATCTTCTCCTTTGCTATTGCTGTTGTGTTTTGCTAGCTATTGCTTATTTAATCATCGTCCATGGCTTTCATTGCATACTTAATGCATGAAATCACTTCTAGCTTAATGGGTAGTGAGTAGTTTTCATATAGGGCAATGGGTTGAACCCCATTGGATTAGGGCTATGGGTTGGATGACTTGATTAACTTAATTTCTGGGCTAATTGAGATTAGGAATACATTAGGACGATTATTATTGTCGTAGATTCGACCCCCTCCCTTAGGGACGATCAGATTGGCCGCCGACGAGAGTCAGGACCAATCTGGGGATCCAATCCCTACGATGATCCATGCTATCGGTGTGGCCAACGAGAGTCGGGCGTCGATTGGAGCCCTCCTAATGTAGGTCTAATCCCCAAAGGCCACTATGGTCGGGAGGAAGATTGGGGATGTTTGTCGAGCGTAATGCACTCGACGTACTCTGATGCATCGAGAAAGTTAACATCGGTGTAGGTTGGGTAGGCCTATCATTGCATCGTGAGAGCGGAGGGGGTAGGAGATGACGTAATGGAATACCCTATCGTGCACCATGATAGTGTGGGGTATGAGAATGCCCTTTGGTCACACGACCTCTCCTGAGTCCCGATGAGTCCAACAACTAGTTAATTATTAATGCAATCCTAACCTTAGTCCAATGGTGGAGATTCCTCACGCCTTAGAGTCTTTATCTCTTGATTCACCCTATTTTCAACCAATTACCGATACGATTGTGTAGCTTTCAAACAAAGAATTATAATCCGATACTCATTGACCACCTCCCTGTGTTCGACCCGTAGCTACACATGACCTGTATGCTGCGGTAAATTTATATTAGCTTCACGTGAGCGAACAAGCTTTTTGATACCGTTGTCAGGGAGGCGCAATTTGATATCGATTTTAGTCTTTGTAGATAGAGTGTGTACTTCTTTACCCTATGTTCACTTCTCCATTTTCTCAATTTCCAGGTGAATACAGGTTTTCATGATGATGTTAACTGCTACGAGAACTGCACTAGCTCTTGCAAGCATGATGGATAGTCTGAGACAGCATTTAGCTCAGCTGAAGTTGGGAGCAGCTTCCTCTAACCCAACCGTGTCAGTAAGCCATATTGTATACCACATGCAAGGGCACATTCATGACCATCATCAACCCGTAATTCATCCCTGCGATCCATTCCCTCCTTCACCTTGCCACTTTTGGACAGACTATTCCACCCCTCCCCATCAAGACTTGCAAGTGGACGTGCCATACTCCTTCTTGCAACTGACGCCACTTGAAAGGCTTTTGATGGATAGTCCAGCTACAGAGACCACCTGCAGCATTGAGTATCACCCCCTGCCAGGTCAACTTGTTTTTAAGCGGGAGCCAGCTGCACCCTAGGAGAAGGCATCGCGCATCACTAAAACGTGCTACTGTATCAATACGCTCATGCCATTGTTGGGGGAAGCCTCAGCCTCAAAAGATGTAGTACACCAGGGCCACCTCAAGAGATATGCCACAACCCGAGGTAATAGAGGTTGAAGACGCCAATTCTCCCGAGGTAGAAATCAAACCCCTTTCCCCTAATTTAAAATATGCATTCTTAGGGGAGAACTCTACGTACACAGTCATCGTCAACACATCTTTGACTAACATTGAGCTCGATAAACTCGTAGCTATTCTCAAGATATTTAGAAACATCATAGGGTACAACATTGATGACATATGGTCTTAGCCCTGGTAGATGCACTCATAGGATCCTCCTTGAAGATGAGAAAGCCATCTCTATTGAGCCCCAAAGGCGACTCAACCCAATATGAAGGAGGTGGTCAAAAAGGAAGCCTTGAAACTGCTCAAAGCGGGGATAATCTACCCTATCTCAAACATTAGATGGGTTAGCCCGGTTCAAGTAGTTCCCAAGACGGGAGGGATGACAGTAGTCAAGAATGATAAGGACGAACTCATCCCTACCAGGACTGTTACCGGGTGGTGGATGTGTACCGACTACCGTAAACTAAATAAAGCGACCCGGAAGGATCACTACCCTCTTCCCTTCATCGATCAAATTCTTGAGCGTCTCGCCAAGCATTCATATTTTTACTTCCTTGATGGGTATTCGGGATTCGTTCAGATACCCATCCATCCCGACGACCAGGAAAAGACAACATCACGTGTCCCTGTGGCACCTTTGCTTATCGAAGAATGCCTTTCGGGCTGTGCAATGCACCAGCAACATTTCAAAGATGCATGACTGCCACTTTATTCGACTTTGTTGAGAATATCATGGAGGTGTTCATGTACAATTTCTATGTCTATGGCATAAGCTTTGACGCTTGCTTAATGAATTTGACTAGAGTACTGAATAGATGTCAAGATGTTAACCTAGTGCTCAACTGGGAGAAGTGTCATTTCATGGTACAAGAGGGGGTAGTCCTAGGACATGTCATTACACCATGGGGGATAGAGGTTGATAAGTCTAAAATTGAAGTTATTGAGAGACTACCGCCCACGTGAACATTAGAGGGATTAGAAGATTTCTTGGACACGCGGGATTTTATCGCCGCTTCATTAAGGATTTCTCCAAGATAGCACGACCCCTAACCGAGCTGTTAGCTAAGGACACCCCTTTCATATTTTCTAATGATTGTCATGTAGCTTTCAATAGGTTAAAGAAGGAACTCACCTCTACGCCAATTATCCAACCCCCAGACTGGAACTTGTCGTTTGAGCTAATGTGTGACGCGAGCGATGTTACAGTTGGAGCAGTCCTGGGGCAGAGAAGGGATAATAAACTTCAAGCCATATACTACACTATCAAGACCTTGGATGAGACCCAATGGATCTACACTGCTACAGAAAAGAATTACTCGCCGTCATCTTTGCTATTGAAAAGTTCAAGTAATACATCTTTGGATCAAAGGTCATTATCCATATCGATTATGCCGCTCTCAGATATCTACTAAACAAAAAGGACACCAAACCATGACTAATCAGATGGATCCTTCTACTCCAGGAATTTGATTTAGAAATCAGGGACGAGAAGGGCACTGAGAATGTAGTCATCGACCACCTCTCATGTCATATATATAATCCTAATCCCCCCTTCTGGTAGATGACTCCTTTTCGGATGATCATCTCTTTACTGTCACTCTAGTAGAAACTCCTTGGTTTGCTAACATCGTCAATTATCTTGCTTGCAGGATCATGCCATACGACATGACTTTGCAGCAGCGCAAGAGGTTCCTGCACGATATACAGAGCTACTTTTGGGACGATTCGATCCTCTACAGGACTTGCAATGATGTGATCATTAGGAGATGTGTCCCGGAGGGTAAGGCAACATCTATAATTTCACATTGTCATAGCTTGCAATGTGGAGGGCACGCAAGCATTATGAAAACAACGACAAAAATCCTCCAATGCCAGTTCTATTGGCCCACGCTATTCAAGGATGTAAATGCTTTTATAAAGGAATGCGACAGGTGCCATCAAGTAGGTAACATCTCTAGGAGGAACGAGATGCCACTAAGCAATATCCTGGAGATCGAAGTGTTTGACATTTGGAGAATAGATTTCGTGGGGCTGTTCACGTCTAGTATTGGGAATCAGTATATACTAGTTGTTGTGGACTACATCTCCAAGTGGTTTGAAGCTATATCCTTATCGACCAATGAAGCTTGAGTGATTGCCAAGTTTTTCAAGAAAAATATATTCCCCAGATTCGGAGTCCCGAGAGTTATCATTAGCGTTGGGGGAAAACACTTCATCGAGAATAAGTTTGAAGCCCTCTTAAGGAAGTATGGAATACGACATTGTATCGGACTCGCCTATCATACTCAAACAATCGGCCAAATGGAGATCTCCAACATGGAGATAAAGAACATCCTGGAAAAGACCGTGGCGAGTTCGAGAAAGGATTAGGCATTGAAGTTGGAAGATGCCCTTTGGGCTTATCGGACTGCCTACAAGACCCCAATTGGAACATCACCATATCGCCTAATATACGGAAAGGCGTGTCACATCCTGGTGGAGTTAGAGCACAAGGCTTATTGGGCAATCAAACAGCTGAACTTTGACAGCAAAAGTGCATAGGAACGACGTCTTATACAGCTTAACAAATTGGATGAGTTTAGGCTTGACGCCTACGAGAATTTCCGAATCTACAAGGAAAAGACGAAAAGCAGGCACGACAAGCGCATCATAAGGAGGGAATTCAAGGTAGGCGACATGGTCCTCCTCTTTAATTCAAGGTTAAAGTTGTTACCAGGAAAGCTACGATCAAGATGGTCATGGTCTGGACCGTTCAAGGTCGTTCGAGTTTTTCCTTATAGCTCCATCAAAGTTATCGGAAAGGGGGATTTATTTAAAGTCAACGGGCACAGGCTGAAGCACTACTTCATGGGAGACCCCATCGATGAAGAGGAGGCCGTAATGCTACAGCCTCAAGAAGAGCCCCAAAACGAGCACATCCAAGACTCCTCCACCCACAAACCACCATGAGGACATCAACTTATGGGGCCGAGCTCAAGAATTAAAACGAGAGCTTTTTGGGAGGCAACCCAAGTGTTTTTAATTTACTTTTCACATTTAAATTTTGATTTTTGTTTTAGTCAAAGTTAACATCTACTTTCATTTTGGAATAAGCCCCAAAACCCAAAGAAATTAATTAAGCATTTGAATGTAGGAGGAGGAAGAATATCTTGGGGGAGGAGCCCTCAAACGACCGCATAGTCCCAACCCACACGGCTGCATGGAGGATAAAAGAAAAGGAAAGGAAGATGGCTGGGAAACAAACGACGTGCCCGCGTGGAATACGTACGAACGGCCGCGTCGAGAGAGGGGTAATCCTTAGTTCAATCTTTCAATTCCACATGGTCATATCGCCTAGTCGACGCGGCCGCGCATCTTTTCGTAAATTCAAGCCCAAAATCCACTTCCTGCAGAGCTTTTGCAACTACATCGTTTCAATCGACGCGGCCACATCAATCCCCATCTTTAACCCATTTTTTGCAGTCGTGTCATTTTACACGATGCGACTGCATCGATCTCCATTTTTGGACCAATCGACGCGGTTGTTTTAACCCAATTGAAGCGACCCGCGAGTATCAATGTTTCCCAAGGCCAAAAATCTCGATTCCACAGAGCTTTCATGGCTGCGTCGTTACAGTCGATGCGACCGCATCGATCCTTTCTTCTGGCCTCATTGATGTTGCCATTTGTTTCATTTTACATGGCCAGTGTATGTTGGATATGGACGACATAAATACACCCATGAGGGGATGTATGAGGGTATACGGACCTCATATGTCGCGTGCACGAAGGCGTACGCGAAGGGAACCTTTTCTCGTGTGAAAAGGACCACTCGATAAGTGGAAAAAGCCACTCGATAAGTGGAAAAAGCCACTTTATAAGTGCAAAATGGCACTTGATAAGTGGATAAAGAAGAAGATAAATGAATGTGCTAATATAGGCTAATAAGCTTATAATTGGTTATTTCCTACAATAACCACCCCTAAAGCCTATAAATAGGACCCAAGGGTAAGGCATTCACACATACTTTTCCATGCCATAAGTATGCATAAGGCATCTTATGTTCTTCTTCTCCATTCCATTAAAATCCTCTTCTAGTTAGAGATTTAGGCTGTGAAACTCTGCTTCGATCCTCCGTGACGAAGTATCGACCGTTGTGGCGAATCCGAAGGCGAAGTTCCGAGATTACCGTGCTGCGTACGCAAGCGTAAGTCTCAACTTCATTTATCGATCCTAACATTGTTTTGACAGGATCCTACATTGGTATCAGAGCCATACGGGTTCGCCCCGGACAAACCGCTGCCCCGTCGAACCGATGAACGAGGCGTTGTCTTTTTCACGAATGGGTATCCTACCATTACGGATATGGTAGGAACGCTTCGTGACGGAGAGAACGCAGCGGTTGTTCTTTTCACGTTAGGGTCTCCTACCATTACGGATATGGCAGGAACTCTCCGTGACGGGAAGAACCGACCGTTCACGTTGTCAAGCTCGCACTCTTCATGGATGCCGAGTCTCCATTCATAGGGAATGTGAACTCTCTTCATGTGGAGCGCATAGTTTACGAACTTTAAAGTGTGTTATTTTTCATTTTTGGCACACGGCCATTAGAGAATAACTACTTTCTCGACGAACGGGTGCTTCATCGAGGAAGATGATGGTAGTTATCTACATCGGAGAAGATGACTTTTGGTGCATGATCACCATGGCCAAATGGGCTATGGAGGTAACGCATCCCCCCTCCTCATGCGGAGGGGGTTGGCTACGGCCAAAAACCACCACGACCACCCCGTCGAGGGGGAGGAGTGCATGCGGCCACCCCATGCAAGGGGGGAGACCGGCCATGGCCAAAGGGCCATGGCTGGCCTAGGCCAATAGGCCATGGCCGGGCCATGGCCGGACGGCCATGGCCATGGCCATGGCCGGCCTGGCCGGCCCTGGCAGTGGCCAGGGCCGGCGCCCTGGCCTCTGCCAGGGCCTGGCCGGCCCTGGCCTCTGCCAGGGCCATGGCCGGCCCTGGCAGAGGCCAGGGCCAGGCCCTGGCCAGCCCTGGCCGAGGGGCCAGGGCCCCTGGCTGGCCAGGGCAGAGGCCCTTGGCCGGCCCTTGGCCAGCCCCGGCCAGGGCAGAGGCCCTGGCCAAGGGAGTGCCAAATAACTAATTGGTCGGTATTGGTCGACCAATTCTGGATTATTGGTCGACCAATTTAGCCAGAGGCCTTGACAATGGTTTCGGCCCCGGCAACCTACAAGCCTAGTCCATACGGGGCCGACGGCAGTCATCTGCGGCAAAATTCTCCAATAAGGGGGG
The DNA here is from genome assembly GCA_030789695.1 of Scilla litardierei. Classification (NCBI taxonomy): domain Eukaryota; kingdom Viridiplantae; phylum Streptophyta; class Magnoliopsida; order Asparagales; family Asparagaceae; genus Scilla; species Scilla litardierei. The sequence goes on along the minus strand of CM061133.1, from coordinate 63,304,926 downwards.
AACGCCTGGATCCATACGGGAGCCGGCGACGATGGCTTGCAGAAAAATCCCCAAAGGGGGATCCGGCCTTGGTACAAGTACGACTTATCCCGACAAATGGCCAGGGATTACCGTAGATTTCACTAGTATCATAAGGGTACTAAGTTGGAATATCGCATTTTTTTTCCCAAGGGGGGATCCGGCTTTGGCCAAGTTGCGATGGCAACTCTCACTTCAAAAGGAAGATGAATTCGGCCTTGCCACGGCACGACCCCGATAATGGCCGAGGAAATTGTCGAAATGTTTTGGCTATAACACCCTATAATGGGGTATAGGCCTTGCAAAATACGTTTGCAAAATGCATTTGAAAAATACGTTTTCAAAATACTGCAAAATACGTTTGCAAAATATTTTTTTTGAAAAATACGTTTTCAAAAACACTTTTCCGCTGCGAAGTACTATAAGAGTACTATCGTTTGATAAGTGAGGGGGAAATATTGAAGGATTGTTCTAGATGGTGATTGGAATCGTAGAAACATTTTCGATTCTATAACAACATCTTCAATATTTTTCGAAAGTAACTTATCAAATTATAAATATCATTCCAAGTGGGAGTTGAATTTAGAACTATCCAAATGGGATATTCTATTATCACTTCAAATGGGAATTATGTTTTAAGAAATTTTCAATGCAATGTTTTTGATCAAACCTTTGGTTTTGTGTCTTTTGCAGCATTTTAAAAGTAAAATGTCTTCCGCTTCAAAGAATATCGTCGCTGAGTTAAACAGAGGTGAAAAACTCAACGGCGATAATTACAAACTTTGGTCCATCAAGATACAATACGTTTTAGAGGAGCAAGAAGTGCTCGAAACTCTAAAGAACGTAATGATTGAACCCGAATTCGGCACTACGGCCCAATACAGACGAGACAAGGAAGCTTTTGATGCTTGGTCTCGGAAGAATAAGATAGCTCGCATTACGTTATTGAGCAGTATGGCCGATGACATAATGCGCATCTTCCGAGAGCATGACCTAGCCATGGACATATGGTCCAAGCTAGAGGAGAAGTTTGGTGGCACATCGGTGTCAAAAATTTGCGCCTTAACTATAAGATTTGATTTATACAAGAAACGTCCAGATCATTCCATGGGGAAACATCTGCGACACATGGCAAATCAAATCTCAGAGTTAAAGGACGCAGGTCATATGCTCACTGATGAGCAACAAATCCAAGCAGTCATACGTTCCATACCAAATGGGTGGGACCAAATGAAGATGCATCTCACTCATAATGAGAGCATCAAGACCTTCAGTGATGTTTCCAAGCACCTCGAATTAGAGGAAGAGCGGCTTGCGGCTGCCAAGCCTAGTGCAGAAGTGCACATGGTTGCTAGTTCCTCACACGGGGGAAAGAAACGGAAAGATCGTTCGAAATCTACTAATGAACGTTATAAGCAACCTGAGTCTACCAAGGAACCCAAACATAAGAGTGGGCACAAGAAATCCCACAAGAAGAAAGACTTGAAGAGGATCAAGTGCTTCAAGTGCAACAAGTTCGGTCACTATGCTCGTTCGTGTACGAGTGGAAGTGACGAGGTAACTTGTAATACTAGTTACATATGTGTTTCTAGTTCAATATTTCTTGTGGAATCTAATCCATTTTGGATAATTGATTCAGGTGCCACCGACCACATAGCAAGGGACAGACGGTCCTTCGTGGAGTATCACCGGATACCCCAAGGAACGAAGTGGATCTATGTAGGATACAACACACGTGTTGAAGTGAAAGGCGTTGGGACTTGCAAGCTAGTCTTGGACAACGGCCGCATTCTCCTACTTCATGATGTCCTCTTCGCTCCAGATATTCGAAGGAATATTATATCTGTGGTCGTGTTGATGGGTCTTGGTTATAGCTGGTTCTTTCAAAATTGTAAAGTGGACTTTTTTTGTAATAATTCCTTTATTGGTACTGGGTTTGTATTTAAAGGATTTATTGTAATAAGTACAATGTATAATTCCTCATGTAATGAAAATTTCCTTATTACAAATTCTAAGACTTATGAGTCTGATGTGATTTGTTGGCACGTAAAGCTTGGTCATATTGGACCAACGCGTATGGATAGACTTGCCAAACGTGGCCTTCTATCCAATGTTTCAAAGGTTGAAATGTCGACCTGCGAACATTGCCTAGTGGGGAAATCTTGTCGCAAGCCGTTTGGAACCGGCACAAAGGCCGAGGTTCCATTACAGCTTATCCATTCGGACATATGTGGTCCGATGAATGTCAAGACAAGACGCGGGAAGTCCTATTTCATCACTTTTATTGATGATTTCACCCGATTCGGACATATCTATTTGATATCCCACAAAAGTGAAGCATTGGCTTGCTTTAAAAACTATATGAGTTTAGTGGAGAATCAATTAGATCGCAAGATTAAGGTCTTACGAACCGATAGGGGCGGTGAATATCAATCAACAAGTTTTAAGGAACTTTGTGATGAAAAAGGCATAGTACATCAGGTAACTATGCCTTATACTCCTCAACAAAACGGTGTTGCAGAAAGGAGAAATATGACTTTAATGGAAATGATCCGTTCAATGATGGCACAAGCTAACTTGCCAATCACCTTTTGGGGTGATGCATTATTGACGACCGCTTTCATTTTAAACCGCGTACCCTCAAAATCAGTTAGCTCCACTCCTTATGAGTAATGGAACCAAAGGTCTCCTGACTTAAACATTTTTGAAACCTTGGGGTTGTGCATCCTACGCACATATTTCCTCCCATAAGTATGGCAAACTTGGGCCAAGGGGAAGGAAATGTATCTTTATACGATACGCAGAAAACTCCAAAGGTTATGTTTTTGTTAGTCAAGAAGACAATGGTGGGCTAATTGAGTTTGAGTCGAGGGATGTCACTTTCTTGGAAAACGAGTTTCCAAGACAGGGCAAGATAAGTCAGGAATTATCTCTATTTGAGATTTATGATCAAGAAGGATTACCTCATTCGAGTGGGAGAATTCTTGGTGAAAACGAAAATACGTTTCAACCTTCACCAATGGATTATACGAATGACGATTATCCTATTCCATACGGGAATAATGATCCAAGTGGGAGCAATTCTAACAACATTCCAAGTGGGAGTGATATTAGAATTGATCTAAATTCGAGTCAACAAGGACTTGAAGAATCTCAAATACGACGTAGTAGTCGTACAAGGTTGGCTCCTCTAAGATTTGAGGATGAATTTCCGCAAACCTTTATGACTTTACTACAAGAAGATGACGAGCCTGCTACTTTCAAACAGGCCGTATCTTGCCCTGCTAAAGACAAATGGATGGAAGCGATGTAAGAGGAGTTAGAATCCATGAAAGTTAACCAAGTCTGGGACTTAGTTGACTTACCCAGAGGATGTAGAGCTATTGGGAACAAATGGGTTCTCAAGATCAAGCATAAGGCTGATGGCTCTATTGACAGATATAAAGCTCGCCTTGTCGCAAAAGGTTTTACGCAACTGGAAGGGATAGACTACGAAGAGACCTTCTCACCTGTTGTTCGTTTTACCTCGATTCGCCTGATTCTGGCAATGGTAGCTTGCTTAGACCTCGAATTACATCAAATGGATGTAAAGACTGCCTTTCTCAATGGAGAATTGGACGAGGAGATCTATATGGAACAACCAACAGGGTTTGTAAAAGAAGGAAACAGACATAAGGTTTGTAAACTTCTTAAATCCATATATGGTCTTAAACAATCCTCGAGGCAATGGTATATACGATTTCAAGAAGTTGTCTTATCAAATGGTTTTACCATGCTTGATGAAGATAACTGCATATATATCAAGAGGATTAAAAGCAAGTATGTTATCATGTCTCTATATGTAGATGACATTTTAATAGCCGGAAATGACAAGGGCTTTGTGATGGATATCAAGGCTTGGCTTTCATCAGTTTTTGAGATGAAAGACATGGGAGAAGCCGCATATATCCTTGGAGTTAAGATTTCAAGGAATCGTTCGAAGAAACTTCTTTCTCTTTCACAGGAGACTTATATAAAGAAGGTTCTAGAATGATTTAATATGCAGGACTGCAAGTCCATTGATACTCCTATAAGCAAAAGCGATAATTTATGTCTGAAATCATGTCCTAAGAACCAAAATGAGAAAGAGATTATGGAAAAAGTTCCATATTCCAGTGCAGTTGGTAGTCTTATGTACGCTATGATGTGTACAAGACCGGACATCTGTTTTGCCGTTGGAATGGTAAGTCGTTACCAATCCAACCCAGGGCAAGAACACTGGAAAGCGGTTAAGAGGATAATGTAGTATCTTAAAGGAACTGTAGACTTGCAAAAGACTATGATAAGACCAAGAAGGTAGACATAAGGTACATATCTACGCATGAGATGATAGCGGATCCTCTTACAAAGGCGATCCTCAGAGATGTGTTTTACAAACACTTATCATCTCAAGGATTGCGTAAGAGCTGAGTTGTACCAATATAAATTCCCATGTCTGTAAATGATCAAATTTAATAAAAGAATAAGTTCTTTTTTCAAACATTGCATATGAATTTCTTGAGAAATGTTTGTGTACATTTTTTTGAAATCTCAGTTATACTTTCTAGTATGTCGGACAGATTGAGGTTGGCTCTCTCACATGAGCAACCGCCTTATTCTATCAGACGGATAGAATAGAGATGAGACCTGTTTAAAGTCAAAATCATCAGACGGATGATTTAGAGTCATGACTTAAACAAAATGGTCGCATGAAAGATCTGCATCATATGGATGCTTACAGAAGATCTAAGAGGATTTTTGGAATCCTATCTGTCTAAATGCGGGATGTGAGTCCAAAGGATTATTTGAGTAGAAAAAGGGACTCAACGTCAGACATTGTGGTGTCTGATCATCATCCTTACAACATCATTGAGACATACACTCCCTGGGAAAGGAGCGATGTTGTAATACGTATTCATACTACGTATGCATTTTTGACCATTGGGTTAGAATAGTAAATAAGTTTACTATTATGTGAGACCCAAAGACCACATGGGTCTTAATTCATTACCCTTATGGACTCTAATTGGTTCCTTTAGATTTGACCGGGTGATTGCTATCTTAGCATGTTACTTATGGACTATGGTTAATTCGGTCTGACGGGGCATGTTAGAAAAGCAAGTCAAGTCAAGATCGAAAGGATCGCAAGAAGAGGAAGATTAATTTCGCATTCACATTTGGACTTAAAAGATTCAAAGCTGGCCAGCCAATTGAAATCCAGATGGGATTCAATTGTTGAATATAAAGTATAAGAAATATGAAGAAATAATCTAGGGTAAAGCATGCGTTGATCTACTCAACTTTGCACCTCGAGGAGTGTTGTGTATCTCTAACAAGTGCACAACAGCGGACTCTATGCGCATGACGGTCACACGGCCTATTTCTCTGTATGATAAACAGAAGAGTTAGAGGAAAATAAGTTTCCTTACAATCCCCTCAAGTGTGAGTGGGAGATGTTGGATATGGATGACATAAATACATCCATGAGGGGATGTATGAGGGTATACGGACCTCAGATGTCGCGTGCACGAAGGCGTGCACGAAGGGAACCTTTTCTCGTGTGAAAAGGACCACTCGATAAGTGGAAAAAGCCACTCGATAAGTGGAAAAAGCCACTTTATAAGTGCAAAATGGCACTTGATAAGTGGATAAAGAAGAAGATAAATGAATGTGCTAATATAGGCTAATAAGCTTATAATTGGTTATTTCCTACAATAACCACCCCTAAAGCCTATAAATAGGACCCAAGGGTAAGGCATTCATACACACTTTTCCATGCCATAAGTTTGCATAAGGCATCTTATGTTCTTCTTCTCCCTTCCATTAAAATCCTCTTCTAGTTAGAGATTTAGGCGGTGAAACTCTGCTTCGATCCTCCGTGACGAAGTATCGACCGTTGTGGCGAATCCGAGGGCGAAGTTCTGAGATTACCGTGCCGCGTACGCAAGCATAAGTCTCAACTTCATTTATTGATCCTAACGTTGTTTTGACAGGATCCTACAGTGTAGCCTGCCTATTTATACCCCCAACCCCAAAACGACCTGATTCGAGCTCATTTTTCTCGAAACGGTTCGTATTCTCTTCTCCTCTCCAACTCGATCTCCCTCCAACCCACTTCATATCCTTATCCACCCTCCCAAATGCTCCACCAACTCCACTCCTCCACCTGAAACCCCCTTCGCCCCCTCTCCCTCTTGACCCGACCGATCGAAGGAAACCCTAGCGGCTCATTTTAGGGTTTTGCGGCCAAAAATCCACGTGGGCAACATGACTGCAGTTCCAAGCACTAGCATGGCTTCGGGGAGTCTTCAACTGGCAGTGGTGAGATTTACTCCAGCTAGGAGCTTTGACTTGGGTAACTTCGCTCCACTACTCGTTAATTTTCCTACTTTTTCGCTAAAATCGCTGAAAATTTGCGTGAGTCTACACACATCACTTCATTCATTTGCATAACTCACTCTTCACACAATGCCTCCAAGAGAGCGCAAGAAGAAGGCTACCGCCACTGGCCTGACGTGTGTTTATATTTCATATATTTGCGCACGTTTTCTTCCGTGTTTTTTCTGTATTTTACCGCCCTCTTATATTCGTTTTCTTGTGTTTTCTTGTTTTCTTTCACTTTTCCGTGTTTTCCGTATTTTGTAGGAGTTTACTGGCATAAGGGACATAAAACGACGATATCGCAAGTCCCCGGAGCAACGGGAGGAGTCACGCGTGATCCAGGGGGTCAAACGTCTATGATATCATCTTTCAGCCCCTCACCCGGTCGGTTGGTCATCTTCAACCGATAGGGTGATGCACACGTGCACCACCCAGATGCAGCTTGGAGCTCACGAGAAGTCAACCGGTCGGTTCGCAGGCCGGTTCAAAAGCCCCAAGTCTCTGGATTTCTACTGTAATTGCCAACCGATCGGGTGACCTTCACCCGATCGGTTCACCTGTAGCTGAATCTCCAAAGCCAAGACATGGTCAGCTCAACCGGTCTCCTCACCCGACGGCACCAAGATCCAACCGGTCACATTCATATGTCAACCAACCGGGTGAAGCTGACCGGGTGAAGTCCCGCATCTCGCTGCCAAAGTTTGAAGCAGGTCACCCGATCGGTTGACTTGTCACCCGATCGGGTGATGTCGTTTTCTATATATAGAACCCCTTGGTTTCCAGAAACGGGAATTAGTTATTTTTTGCTGTTTTCTTCATTTTGTGACGGCTGTAATTTCCCAGTTTTTGTAAGTTTTCAGATCTTTGTCAAACTTTAGTATTATCTTAATTGCTTTACTACCATCGCATTTCTATTGTCTGATTATGATTTTGACGGTTCATTTTCGTTTAGATCGCTTTTTACTAAATATGTGTGAGTAGTTCCCAAATCTGGGATTTTGGCGGAAACCCCTTCGTGGGCTCTTCCCGATGCGTCCATAGGGCTAGGAAATCGATATGGATTAGGAATCTAACGGTTACGTGGGGTGTTTTATTGTCATCGACGGGAAAAAGACCGCATTTGACTGTTGGGCCAAGGGGGAATAAACTTGGCGGTTGACTCCCTAGCCATAGCTCACGCCCTTAGCGTAGACGCCGAATCCTAGCGTGCGGGAGTGGCAGGATGAGACGTTGGGAGTTATCGTTGCAAGCTTAGTGCACTCGGAATCGATCAGTGTTAATGGACATGGGAGTGCCCACTGATCAAACCCGGGAAGTCCGGTGTATCATCCCGGGCACCGACCGGAATATCGGGCCTATGGGACGCCGGTACCACTTTCAGAGGCAACGTCTCACCATTAGACCCTAATTCCGATCGCTAGCCTACCCGTAGGCCGTATCGGCGAGAATCGCACGATGGGGTGGAAACCAAAGTCCCGGGGTTTTCCTTTATATTGTCTATACCTTGCATTCCATTTACCGAGACAACCCATTATTTGATCCGGGCTAGCTCGCCCATGGGGTGATTTTGATCCTCTTTGACACAAGCACATCCACACCTCCCTGAGTTCGACCCCCAAGCCACACTACAACACCGTGCGCTTATGGTTACAAATATTTAAATCTCACGCCCCCAATCGTATTATTGCACACATCTAGCACGCACTAGCGGGGGACGTCAAGCTTTATGGCGCCGTTGCCGGGGAGGCAACGTGCTTGTTATTTTAGGATTTCATGAATCCTTGTGTCTAGCTCTCATCCCTACCTCGCGATAATTTTCGCATTCTTCTTTTTCCTTTTTATTTTCTTGTTTTTATTTTCATTTTTATTTTTATTTCTTATCTTATCTGTTTCTTTCCCACTTTTCGCTTCACGGGTGTTTGTTGTTTTTCATGCGCAGGAGTTCAAGAAGTCTCGACGACTTGATCCCCGTTGATCCAGAGATTAACGCCACCCTAAGGCGTTTGGCCGCCGAGAAGCGAAGAAGAGAGGATCCTGAAGCCATGGGGGAGAACACCCCGCCTCACAAGTCCCTGCTGGAGTACTCGATGCCTTCCATCGAGTCCACCTCCGCCATCCGTCCTCCAGCTATTACAGCCCAAAGCTTCGAGCTTAAGCCATCTTTGGTGACGTGGATCCAGCAGGATCACTTTTCGGGTCCACCCATGGAGAGCCCGATTGAGCATTTAGACTCCTTCTTGGAGAAATGTGACACCTTCCGGATAAGCGGTGTCACAACTGAGGCGATCCGACTGAAACTGTTCCCCTTCTCCTTACGAGATAAGGCCAAGCTGTGGCTTAGGGGGAAGGACCCGAATACATTCAACACCTGGGAGAAGCTCTCAAATGCTTTCCTGAGGAAGTTCTTTCCCCTGGGGAAGACCATGAAGCTGAGGAGTGAGATCTCCTCCTTCTCCCAGGCCAGCCATGAGTCCTTGCATGAAGCTTGGACTAGATACAAGGAGATGCAGAGAAGATGCCCCCACCATGAGCTCTCCAAGTGGCAGATCATAAATCTGTTTTATAATGGGTTGAGGGACAATTTAAAATCTTCCATGGACGCCGCGGCTGGAGGGTCATTTATGTCGAAAAGTGAGGAAGATGCCGGACAGATTCTGGAAAATATGGCATCAAACAATGAACGGTGTTGTGACGAGAGAGCCACACCTAGATCTGGGGGCATCCATAGAGTCGAAGACGTCGACAAATTATCAAGCAAGTTTGACTTGCTGTCGACCCAGATCTCCACATTGATGGTAGGCACCGGTGGCTCCGGTTCACAACAGATTGTTGCGGTGGAGTCTGAAGTTTTTGGAGAGTTCGACGGTGGTGACATCTCACCACCGTTGGATCAGGCGAGTGCATTATTTTACAATCCTACAGGGAATGCGCCTTTTCCACCACGAACCAACTCCAACCCGGCCTACTCTCCCAACAACCGAAATCATCCCAACCTTAGCTACCGAGCGCCTTATCAATAGCCGGCTCAGCAACAACATCAGATATATCAGCCGGCTAGGCCTCAGCAGCAGTTTCAGTAACAGCAATTTCAGCAGCAGCAACCTCCACAACAGTATCAACAGTATGCTCCCAGGAATCAGCAGCCTACCCAGCAGCAATACGGCCAGCAGAGGGCCATCTCTCCGGTTGAGTCCCTCTTGACTCAATACATCGCCAACCAGGAGAAGATAAATCTGAAGCTGAAGATGGGACAGAGAGTCCTCACTGATCAGGTGACCCAGCCGGGGTTGCAAGTGGCGAACCTTCAGAGACCGCAGAATCTTTTACCGCCACAGCCTGAGGTGAACCCGAGGGGGGTAAATCGGACCTTGGCGCTCACACATGAGCATGAGAACGTGTCCGCCATCATCTTGAGGAGCGGAACGCAAATACCCACGAGAATGCCCCCCAAAGGACCGGAAGCACCGTTGGTCATGGAACGACCAATTGAGAAATTAAATGACGACGGTGCTTCGTCGCCCAAGCCAACTGCTCCGGAGGGAGTTCATAGAGAGGAGAAGAAAAAGGATGAGGAAGGGAACCTAAGAGTGTTCAAGCCCGTTGTGCCTTTCCCACAACGGCTTGCCAAAGCCAAAATCGATGAGAAGTATGGCAAATTCTTCGCCATGGTGAAAGATCTGAGCTTACAAATCCCCTTCCTCGAGGCCATAGAGACAATTCCCTCATATGCCAAATTTCTGAAAGACTTGGTAACACGGGGATCTAGAAAAGAGAAGGTCGTGTTAACGGCGGAGTGCAGCGCCCTCATTCAGCGCGCAAAACCACCCAAGCTCAAGGACCCAGGAAGTTTCTCCATCCCTTGCTCTATTGGGGAAGTGCAAATCCAGAGGGCGCTCGTCGATCTAGGAGCGAGTGTCAGCTTAATTCCCCTATTGCTGTACAAGAGAATATGGATGTGAGACTTAGAGCCCACCGGTATGACATTACAACTTGCTGACCGTTCGGTCAAGTACCCGGTGGGAGTAGTGGACGACCTCCCCGTCGATGTGAGAGGAGTACAAGTACCGGTTGATTTTGTGGTGATGGACATGCCGGAAGACAAGCACACTCCTATTATCCTGGGACGGCCCTTTATGGCAACCGCCGGAGTTTTGATAGACGTGAAGAATGGGAAGCTTTCCCTCAATGTTGGCCAAGAAAGAGTCGAATTTTATTTAGGCTTGTCGATGAAGCACCCAAACCCCCGGACGATCCTAGTATCAGTATGGTGGAGAGCGAAGAAGATAGAGCTGTTGAAACAAGTGCCTGGGAAGTACTCTCAAGGAATCCCCCCGATAACTTGGGGGACCTTGGAGAGCAAGTTGGCTCTCAAAGAATGAAGTTGCTAATGAGGCGGTCACACGACATGTGACCCCTCCCGGATTCCCTAAGGCTCCTCCTACGAGGAGAAAAGGGAAAGAACCTTGACGTGCACCCCGGCTTGCTATCCGCAAATGGCTGGGGGACCCGCGTGGGGGTTTAGAAATTTGTAACCGCAAGCGCACGGTGTTGTAGTGTGGCTTGGGGGTCGAACACAGGGAGGCTAGGATGTGCTTGAGTCAAGTAGGACCAAAATCACCCCGGGGGCGAGCTAGCCCGAATCGGTAAATGGTTGTCACGGAAAGGAATGAAGGGTATGAACAATAAGAAAATAAACCCGGGACTTTGGTTTCCACTCCGACGAGTGACTCTCGCCGATACGGCCTACGGGTATGGATGGTGATCGGAATTAGGGTCTAATGGTGGGACGTTGCCTTTGAAAGTGGTACCGGCATCCCATGGGCCCGATATTCCGGTCGGTGCCCAGGATGATACACCGGACTTCCCGGATTCGATCAGTGGGCACTCCCGTGTCCATTAACACTGATCGATTTCGGGAGCACTAAGCTCGCAACGATAGCTCCCAACGTCTCATCCTGCCGCTCCCGCGTGCTAGGATTCGGCGTCTACGCTAAGGGCGTGAGCTATGGCTAGGGAGTCAACCGCCAAGTTTATTCCCCCTTGGCCCAACGGTCAAAGGCGGTCTTTTTCCCACCGATGACAATGAAACACCCCGTGTAACCGTTAGATTCCTAATCCCTATCGATTTCCTAACCCTATGGACGCATCGGGAAGAGCCCCCGAAGGGGTTTCCACCAAAATCCCAGATTTGGGAACTACTCACAAAAATTCATCAAAATGCGATCTAAATAAAAATTAACCGTTGGAATCATAATCAGACGATTGGAATGCAGAAGTAATAGAGTAGTTAAGACAATACTAAAATTTGAGAGAGATCCGAAAACTTACAAAAGAACAGTAATTACAGCCGTCACAATGGGAGAAAACAGTAAAAACTAGCAGCTCCCCCGTTTCTGGAACCCTAGGGGTTCTATTTATAGACTCTCGCATCACCCGATCGGTTGACAAGTCAACCGATCGGGTGACCCGTTACAGATAATGAACAGAAAACGGCGAGCTTTCACCCGGTCATATGAACCGGTCGGGTGAGTTCTTGGAGTGACCGGTTGGATCTTGGCGTCATCGGGTGAAGAGATCGGTTTGGTGCCCGTGTCTTCAGCTCCTCAACATCAGCTACAGATGAACCGATCGGGTGAGAGTCACCCGATCGGTTGGAATTTTGCTCGAAAAGACAGAGAACAGGCCCCCGCTGAACCGGTCTGTGAACCGGTCGGGTGACTTCCATATGAGCTCCGGCTGAGACCGGGTGGTGCACGCGTGCATCACCCGATCGGTTGGAGATGGCCAACCGACCGGGTGAGGGGATGAAAGATGTATTCTTTGTCGTTTGACCCCCTGGATCACGCGTGACTCCTCCCGTTGCTCTGGGGACTTGAGATATCGTCGTTAAACGTCCCCTACGCGGTCAATCTCCTGCAAACATGGACAAACAAAGAAAAGTGAAGAAAACGAGAAAATACGAGAAAACGAATAAAAGACGGCGAAAAACACGGAGAAACACAAAAGAAAACGTGCGTGAATATATAAAATATAAACGCACGTCAAAATCCCCCAAGCTGAACTCTTCCTCGTCCTCGAGGGAGACGAGTGAGAGTAGGAGCTCGGAGGGGAAAAATAGAGAGGAAGAAAGAAAAAGAAAACTCTAAATCCTAGATCGTCCGTCAGAGCCAACAAAATCAAAAACGACACACCGAGCAAGCAAACGTCAAATCACACCACTAAACCTAGGAAAATGAGTCCAAATAAGTGTCGTGGGTCCACGCGGTGAAGCGCGAGTGAGTGCGGTCGTGTGCTAGCAAATGGTGTCGCTTTCTACAATGTGCCATGAGCTCATATACGCAAATCCAGGAAATGACCCAAATACCGATTCGAATTTGAAATTGCGGTGAATATTAGTTCAAGCATGCATGAGAAGAGTATAAGAAGTGAAACGTATCATGTGTCGGGGACTCCACAACTAGGGCTAAGGAAATCACGCCACTATGGCCTAGATACTAGCTAAAAAGTTCCTAAGCCAGGTGTTTTCGAAAACGATGGGGGTTGAGATGATGTGGAGTAGAACACTCGGTGCAAATTCTCGCCTTCCCTTTATTCTCGGCAAGTAGGAAAATATTCACACGGGAATTTTTTGGGTTTTGGGTATTTGTATATTTTTTTGGCTTTTTGGCTATACAAAATTTTTTATTTTCTTTTCTTTTTGGGTTTTTCTTTTCTTTTCTCTTTTTTTTTTGGATTTTTGGGTTTTTGGCTATACACATGTGTACTCTCCCAAGTGGGAGAACGGTACACGACGAGGGGATTTGCACCAAGTAAAACAAAAAAGAAGTCGAAATCTAAACACTCGGGCAAAGGAATAAATGGGTTATCCTAGTCCTTAATTGTGGAATCCCGACGCATGCAAATTGAAATATACGATATAAATATAGCATGCATATAGTGGAAGCAAGTACCACATATTCAAATCGAAGCATGATAATCTAGGGGTGATTCCTGGGCAGGTATATAAAGTAAAATCACCAAGTAGAAGCACATCAAATAGCTAGTCACGACGCACGACTCACAAAAAAGCTAAGTGGACCCACGATGCATGAAATGCAAGAGGACTCGAAATCCTAGGGTCAGTGAGTGTGATCATCGATGCCATGCTAGGTGTGTGTGATTTTTTGGCGATTCATCATAGGGTTCATCTCTAGGAGAAAGAGCTAAAAAGAAGAAAAAAATAAAAAACACGATGAAAACGACACAAAAACGAAAAAGAAAGACTCAAATGACGCACACAGTGCGACTCCCCCAAGCTGAAGCTTGCATTGCCCTCAATGCAATATGAGTGAGTACGGGAGGGCAATGAAGATGGGGGGAATACACACTGACACACAAAGAAATGAAAACGAGGAAAACATAGAGATGATACTGAAAATAAAGAAAGATCAAAATCAAAATCAAACGAAACGAAAATAAAAATAAAACCACACGACACGACACTCAAAATGGGAAAAACAAGCACACACACAAAAAAGAGAAAAACAACAAAACACGACAACACACCAAAGTAGACGTCCCCCAAGCTAGACCTGACAGTGCTAGCGAAATGATATGATCAATGAAATGCAGAGATATGCAAGGGGGAGTCAAAAACAAATGAGGTGAAATCAGTAAGCAGGAGAAGGTGAGTCCTCGTCCTCCTCGGAAGAGGGTGGGATTGGGTGGTCGGGGGAGGCTGGGGATGTGCGGAGAAGTGGGGAATAAGGTGGAGGAATAGGTGCAGCGGTGGTGTGAACTATGGGAGGAGTGTCGATGGAGGTGGGTGGTGGTGGTAGGAAGGCGATCAAGGCGGTGGTGAGAGGAATAGAAATGGGGGAAGAAGATGCGGTGGTGACGGTGGTGGGTGGTGGTGGAAGAGATCTGGAGCGCACCGGTAATTTCCTCCGACGCACGTATGCAGTGATGGAGGAGGAGGGAGGAGGTAGCGTGGGTGCGATGGAAGTGGTCGGGAGGGGTGAAGTGGATACCGGGACGGGAATAGATGAGGGAGGAGAAGAATGTGGTGAGGGAGGTGATGGATGTGGGGATGTGTGTGAGGGTGGAGGAGAAGATCGCCGAGGTGGTGAAGGTGGAGGTGGTGGAGGTGGAGGTGGTCCGTGGATATGAGTGAGAAGGCAAAGAATGGCGGCCACGTTCCTCTCAAGTGCGAGGAAACATGGGTGAGTGAGAAAAGAGGACGGTGATGGGTCCGAGGAGGCAGAGGACATGGCGAGCTCACGAAGGGCAGCGACCTCCCTCTCAAGACCTAGACGGGCAGAGACCTGACGGCGACCAAAAGATGTGGACTGACGTGAGGCAGAAGTGGTGCCGGCAGGTAAGGTCGAAGAGGTGCCGGCGGCAGTGGTCATGCCGGTACAGGAGACAAGGCCAGAAATGGCCGCAAAGAGGTGCTCAGACGTGATGGGTCCTGTAGCAGAAACAGGACGACTCGGGCCAGCCCCTAAATCTCCCTGAGACGCAGGGATATCCTGCTCGCCTAAGTGGGCGGCAGGGGACGGTGGTCTGCGTGCGTCCGCGGGAAGGAAAGGAAGATTCAACCCCGCTAAGAAGTTGGGATCAGGTGGGAAGGTCCAATCTCCCACAAGAGCAATGGTCATGCGAGCGGGGTTGGGGAGAATGGTGTAAGGGGCTGGGGGTGGCCATAATTGAAGATGAAGCAGCCATCGGAGTGGGGTCTAATCATGTGAATGTGCCGCAGGACATCAATATCTAGCTGTGAGGGTCCTGCGGCAGCTGGAAGATTATTGGGGATGGGAATATTAAATTGGTGGTAAGAGCAGATGATAGTTATGATGCCCCCACAACAAAACTTCCCCTTACCGGCCCGGCTGATCTCGAGTAGCTTGTAAACAAGCCAATCACCGCCATGGATGGGGACGGTAGGGGCCCTGAAGCTAATTCCATCATCGTCCCGGACAAAAGGGAAAGTCATGGCCCAGAGGATAAAAAGGTCAGGGATAGTCACGGTGCCGGACTCGTCCCTGGGGAAAAATGCAGATGATATAATCCTGTGGGCCAAACGAAACACGGGATGAATGATGGAGGAGGCCTTGGCTCTTCCTCGGGGATAATCACGGAGCAGTGTGAGGCAGAACCAGAATTGATCGACGTTAAACTCGGGCGTGTACCCGTAGTGTCGGATGGAATCATCCCCAAGATTGGGGAAACCAAATATATTGTTAATTATGTTCAGATTTGTGGTGACACTATGGTTACACACCCGGAATTTAATGATCGACCCGGACTCCCAAACAAGTGTAGAGAGAAATTCGAGGGTGAGTGCCGGGTAGGATATGGCAGATGCATTAAGAAAGGCCAACCATCCTAAGTTAGCGAAAAGAGATTCGACCTCGGTGAATACACCGAGATCGATCAGTGTTTGTGTGTGCAGGAACTTAGTGGATAGATGCCCCCGAGCATCGAGCCGACGATAAAAGTCCTTGTGCTCCTGGTTCCTAAAGATATACCCATGCGGGCCCAACATTGGGTCCACAGGGGGGATAACAGGTGGGGGAGGGCCAAGTGTAAGTGCTCGTGTACGAGAAGGGGGACGTGTTTGTTTTCGTCTCTTTCGAGACGGTTCCTCCTCCCGCATAATCCCCTTCCCCGTGTCCTTATCCTTAGCCATGCGTGAGTGTGCGTGTATGAATGAGTGCAAAAGCGGTGAATGCACACTAACACAAGCAAAATGAGCAAGCACAATTTATAGGGCAAAAGTAGAGATACGAGCGTAGGAGCGAGTGTACCCAAGCGAAGTGGTGAAGCTTGCTCGTAGATGTCCCCACATTGTCCAATGAGAGTAGCGTGGAGCCGCGACGACCTCTTTCAGCAAGAATTTTCGAAATGGGGTTGTTTGGGGGGAATTAGGTCAGAAATTTGAAGTGGAAGGAGAGAGAGAGTGAAGATGATGGAATGGTTGATGGAGGAGGTGGAAGAAAGGAGTATTGGGTGGGGGAGTGAGAATCGGCCGTTGGGGAGGAGGGGCAGGCGAAACGACAGCGATTTTGGCGATCGGGCGAGGGTGAAAACGAGCGGGTGGTCGGGGGTTTATATAGGGTTTTAAGTCGAACCGATCGGGTGACTTGTCACCCGATCGGTTGACGGTTAGGTCGAAATTTCTTGCCGAAGAATTGCTACAGGCGAACCGGTCGGTTGAATTTTCAACCGATCGGTTGGCCGCTCCACTCATTTTCCCGAGAATTGAGGGCTGCTCACCCGGTCGCCTCAACCGATTGCGCTCGAACTCAACCGATCGGTTGATATTCCCCAAAAATTTCCCGAGAGTTCTCCCCAGCTCACCCGGTCTGTCACCCGGTCTCTTCATTCCTCAACCGATCGGTTCATTTGGGGACAGATCTCGGCATGTATCTGATACATCCCAACCGATCAGGTGAGTTATCAACCGATCGGTTGGGGCTTTGTTTCCTGCAAAAACCAACAGATTTGTCTAAGTCCCTGAACGGATGTTCTCGCGGCTGATTTTATTTATAAAAATAGATAGAATAAAGTAAAAAATAACACTAAAAAGTGGGGAAAAAGTTTAGAACATGGGTTGCCTCCCATGAAGCGCACTTATTTAACGTCGTTGGCTCGACGCCCGCAAGAGATGTTCACGGTGGTTGATACGGGTGATGCCCGAAGTTCGGCATCTCTACTTCATCGGAGCATGAGGCCTTTGGAGTAGTCAGCGGCTGGAGAAAGATTTGCTCGACTACCCTCTTCTTGTCTTTGGGATCCGGGGGCTTCTCTTTCGTATTGGCGCTTCCCGCCATCTTCTTTAGGATCCGGACCTCGTCCTTGGTGAGGTCCATGGGCTCTTTCCCGTTCTCCTCGTAGGAGGAGCCTTGGGGAACCCGGGAGGGGTCGTTCTTGCTGCACTCGCTTTCCCAGCAGCATCTTTGTTCTTGGGGCCATCTCCATCCTCTGAATCCCCCAAGTCATCGGGGGGGTTTCTTAAGAGAATCTCCCAGGAGCTCTCTTCAGCAGCTTTTTCTTCTTCCAACTCCAGCAAATTACACCGAGGGTCATCTGGGGGATCGGGATACTTCATGGACAACCCCAGATCAAATTCGACCTTTTCTCCGCTGACGTTTAGAGAAAGTTTTCCGTTCTTCACATCAATCAAAACGCCAGCAGTGGCCATGAAAGGCCGTCCCAGGATGATGGGGGTGTGTGCGTCTTCAGGCATGTCCATGACTACAAAGTCCACTGGCACATGCACCCCTTTTACATTAACAGGGAGGTCATCCACAATCCCCACCGGATATTTGACCGACCGGTCGGCTAGTTGTAGGGTCATACCGGTGGGTTCCAAATCACCCATTCCTATTCTTTTATACATCGACAAGGGCATCAAACTTACACTCGCTCGGAGATCGACGAGTGCACGATGAATCTTCACTGCCCCGATCGTGCAAGGAATAGAGAAGCTCCCTGGGTCTTTAAGTTTCGGCAGATTTTCCCTCTGGATGAGAGCGCTACACTCCGCCGTCAACACTACTTTCTCCTTTCTAGACCCTCTCGTCACCAAATCTTTCAGGAATTTTGCATAGGAGGGGATTGTTTCGATTGCTTCTAGGAAGGGGATTTGCAAGCTCAGGTCCTTCACCATGGCGAAGAACTTGCCATATTTCTCGTCGATTTTGGCCTGAGCTAACCGTTGTGGAAATGGCACAACGGGTTTGAACACTTTCAGGCTCCCTTCCTCGTTCTTCTTCTTCTCTTCTTCAGAGACTCCCTCCGGAGTCGTAGGATTTGATGACGAAGCACCGGCGTCATTTGATTTTTCGATTGGTCGCTCAATGACCAACGGTGCTTCCGGTCTTTTAGGGGGCACTCTAGTAGGGATTTGTGTCCCGCTTCTCAGAACGATAGCGGACACATTTGCGTGCTCGTGCACGAGTGCCGACGTTTGGGTTGCTCCCCTCGGGTTCACCTCCGGTTGTGGCGACAATTGGTTTTGTGACCTTGAAAGGTTCGTCACTTGTAACCCCAGCTGGGTTACTTGGTCCGTGAGGGCCCGCTGACCCATTTCCAGCTTTTGATTGATCTTCTCCTGGTTGGTTATATATTGAGTCAAGAGAGACTCAACCGGAGAGACGGCCCTTTGTTGGCCATACTGCTGCTGCTGCTGGATTGGCTGCTGATTCCTGGGGGCATAAAATTGTTGTTGAGGTTGCTGCTGAATCTGACTTTGCTGCAGCCTAGCCGGCTGATATGTTTGTTGCTGCGGCTGCTGAGGCGGCGAGGGCTGAAATGGTGGCCGGTAACTGAAGTTTGGGTGGTTCCGGTTGTTTGGAGAGTAGGCCGGGTTGGAATTGGTCCTTGGCGGATACGGCGCATTTCCCATGGGGTTGTAAAATAGTGCGCTCGCCTGATCCAACGGTGGTGAGATGTCACCACCGTCGAATTCCCCAAAGAATTCGGATTCAACCGCTGAAATTTGCTGTGTACCGGCCCCACCGGCTCCTACCATTAGTGCGGAGATCTGGGTCGAAAGCAAGTCGAACTTGCTTGAAAGTTTGTCGACATCCTCGACTCTGTGTATACCCCCAGACCTGGGTGTGGCTCTCTCGTAACACCACCGCTCATTGTTGGATGCCATATTTTCCAGAATATGTCCGGCATCTTCCTCGCTCCTAGACATGAAGGAACCCCCAGCCGCGGCGTCCATAGAAGATTTCAGGTCATCCCTCAACCCATTGTAGAACAGATTAATAATCTGCCACTTCGGAAGCTCATGGTGAGGGCATCTTCTTTGCATCTCCTTGTACCTCGTCCAAGCTTCATGCAAGGACTCGTGGCTGGCCTGGGAGAAGGAGGAGATCTCACTCCTCAACTTCATGGTCTTCCCCGGAGGAAAGAACTTCGTCAGAAAAGCGTTGGAGAGCTTCTCCCAGGTATTGAAAGTGTTGGGGTCCTTCCCCCTAAGCCATTGCTTGGCTTTGTCTCGCAAAGAGAAGGGGAATAGCTTCAGACGGATAGCCTCAGTCGTGACACCATTAATCCGGAAGGTGTCACATTTCTCCAAGAAGGAGTCTAGATGCTCGATCGGGCTCTCCATGGGCGCACCCGCAAGCTGGTCCTGCTGGATCCACGTCACCAAAGACGGCTTTAGCTCGAAGCTTTGGGCCGCAATAGCTGGAGAACGGATGGCGGAAGTGGACTCGATAGATGGCATTGAGTACTCCAACAGGGACTTGTGAGGTGGGGTATTCTCCTCTATGGATTCGGGATCCTCTCTTCTTCGCTTCTCGGCGGCCAAATGCCTAAGGGTGGCGTTAATCTCTGGATCGAGGGGAATCAAGTCGTCGAGACTTCTTGAACTCCTGCGCATGAAAAACAACAAACACCCGTGAAGCGACAAGTGGGAAAGAAACAGTTAAAATAAGAAATAAAAATAAGAAAAATAAAAAGGAAAAAGGAGAATGCGAAAATTATCGTGAGGTAGGGATGAGAGCTAGACACGAGGGTTCAAGAGATCCTAAAATAACAAGCACGTTGCCTCCCCGGCAACGGCGCCATAAACTTGACGTGCACCCCGGCTTGCTATCCGCAAATGGCCGGGGGACCCGCGTGGGGGTTTAGAAATTTGTAACCGCAAGCGCACGGTGTTGTAGTGTGGCTTGTGGGTCGAACACAGGGAGGCTAGGATGTGCTTGAATCAAGTAGGACCAAAATCACCCCGGGAGCGAGCTAGCCCGAATCGGTAAATGGTTGTCACGGAAAGGAATGAAGGGTATGAACAATAAGAAAATAAACCCGGGACTTTGGTTTCCACTCCGACGAGTGACTCTCGCCGATACGGCCTACGGGTATGGATGGCGATCGGAATTAGGGTCTAATGGTGGGACGTTGCCTCTGAAAGTGGTACCGGCATCCCATGGGCCCGATATTCCGGTCGGTGCCCAGGATGATACACCGGACTTCCCGGATTCGATCAGTGGGCACTCTCGTGTCCATTAACACTGATCGATTCCGGGAGCACTAAGCTCGCAACGATAGCTCCCAACGTCTCATCCTGCCGCTCCCGCGTGCTAGGATTCGGCGTCTACGCTAAGGGCGTGAGCTATGGCTAGGGAGTCAACCGCCAAGTTTATTCCCCCTTGGCCCAATGGTCAAAGGCGGTCTTTTTCCCACCGATGACAATGAAACACCCCGTGTAACCGTTAGATTCCTAATCCCTATCGATTTCCTAACCCTATGGACGCATCGGGAAGAGCCCCCGAAGGGGTTTCCACCAAAATCCCAGATTTGGGAACTACTCACAAAAATTCATCAAAATGCGATCTAAATAAAAATTAACCGTTGGAATCATAATCAGACGATTGGAATGCGGAAGTAATAGAGTAGTTAATACAATACTAAAATTTGATAGAGATCCGAAAACTTACAAAAGAAGAGTAATTACAGCCATCACAATGGGAGAAAACAGTAAAAACTAGCAGCTCCCCCGTTTCTGGAACCCTAGGGGTTCTATTTATAGACTCTCGCATCACCCGATCGGTTGACAAGTCAACCGATCGGGTGACCCGTTACAGATAATGAACAGAAAACGGCGAGCTTTCACCCGGTCATATGAACCGGTCGGGTGAGTTCTTGGAGTGACCGGTTGGATCTTGGCGCAATCGGGTGAAGCGATCGGTTTGGTGCCCATGTCTTCAGCTCCTCATCATCAGCTACAGATGAACCGATCGGGTGAGAGTCACCCGATCGGTTGGAATTTTGCTCGAAAAGACAGAGAACAGGCCCCCGCTGAACCGGTCTGTGAACCGGTCGGGTGACTTCCATATGAGCTCCGGCTGAGACCGGGTGGTGCACGCGTGCATCACCAGATCAGTTGGAGATGGCCAACCGACCGGGTGAGGGGCTGAAAGATGTATTCTTTGTCGTTTGACCCCCTGGATCACGCGTGACTCCTCCCGTTGCTCTGGGGACTTGAGATATCGTCGTTAAACGTCCCCTACGCGGTCAATCTCCTGCAAACATGGGCAAACAAAGAAAAGTGAAAGAAAACGAGAAAATACGAGAAAACGAATAAAAGACGGCGGAAAAACACGGAGAAACACAAAAGAAAACGTGCGTGAATATATGAAATATAAACGCACGTCAAACCCATGGACCTCACCGGTGATGAGGTCCTGATCCTGAAAAAGATGGAGGTAGACGCCAATTTGAGGGAGAAGCCCCCGGATCCTGTCGACAAAGGGAGGGTAGTTGAGCAAATCTTCTTACAGCCGTCGACTACACCAATAGCCACAAGCTCTGGAGTTGAAGAGATGTCGGATTTTGGGCATCACCCGTATCGCCCACCATGAACATCATCAACGGGCGTCGAGCTAAGTGACGTTAAACAAAAGCGCTTCATGGGAGACAACACATGCTCTAAACTTTTGTTTCAATTTTTAGGATTATTTTTAACTTTATTTTATCTATTTTTATAAATAAATCCAGCCGCAAGAGCTTCCATTGTGGAACTTAGGTGATTTGTGGGTTTTTGCAGAAAACAAGGCCCCAACCGATCGGTTGATAACTCAACCGATCGGTTGGGATGTATCAGCTAACGGCCGTGTTTTCCACTTAATGAACCGACCGGGTGAAGAAAGAAGAGACCGGTTGGCAGACCGGGTGACCTGGGGAAACTCTCGGGAAAATTTCAGGGATTTGACAACCGATCGGTTGACAAGAAGCAAGACCGGTTGAGGGACCGGGTGAGAAACCCTAAACTTTCGGGAAAATATGTGGAGCGGCCAACCGATCGGGTGAGTTATCACCCGACCTGTTCGCCTGTAGCACTTTTTCAGCTTAAAATTTCGACCTAAAGTCAACCGATCGGGTGACTTATCACCCGATCGGTTCGACTTAAATCCCTATAAATGCCCCCCCCCCCCCCCGCCCGTTCGATCCGCCCTCGCCCGATTTCAAATTCCAGATCGACGCTTCGACTCCCCCTCTTGCGCCTGACCTCGTTCTTCCCCAATATCAACCCAATCGATCTCCTCTCCCTCTCCCTACCATTCTACCACCAGCGGCTCCGATTGACATCCCCCTTGCATATCTCTGCACTTTCACGATCATATCTCATTGCTAGCATTGTCATGTCTAGCTTGGGGAAAGTCTATTTGGCTGTGTCGTCGTGTTTTGTTTTCCTTGTATGTGTGTTTGTTTTATTTTTTGTGTGTCGTGTCATTTTTCTTTCTTTCTTTTTCTATTTTTATGTCATGTGGTTTGATTTTGATTTTTCTTTATTTTCATTTTCGTATCTGTGCTCTCCATGTTTTTCATTTCTTTTTGTGTCCGTGCGTACCCCCCCCATTTTCATTGCCCTCCCATACTCACTCTTATTGCATTGAGGGCAATGCAAGCTTCAGCTTGGGGGAGTCGCACTTTGTGCGTCATTTGAGTCTTTCTTTTTTGTTTTTGTGTCGTTTCCATCGTGTTTTAAATTTTTCTTTTCTTCTTTTTATCTCTCTCCTAGAGATGAATCCTATGATGAATTGCCACAAAATCACACACACCTAGCATGGCATCGATAATTACACTCACTAACCCTAGGATATCGAGTCCCCTGCATTTCACGCATCGTGGGTCCACTTAGCTTTTTGTGAGTCGTGTGTCGTGCCTAGCTGTTTGGTGTGCTTCTGCTTTGTGATTTTACTTTATATACCTGTCCAGGAATGACCCCTAGATTATCACGCTTCGATATGAATACTGCGGTATTTGCTTCTCTTGTCTGTTTCTGTATGCATGACTATATATATCGTATGCTTCATTTCGCATGTGTCAGAATTCCACAATTAAGGACTAGGATAACCCATTTAGCGCATGCTCTAATTAGCGAGAATAGTTTCCTTTGCCCAAGTGTTTAGATTTCGACTTCTTTTTTGTTTTAATTGGTGCAAATCCCCTCGTCGTGTACCGTTCTCCCACTTGGGAGAGTACACATGTGTATAGCCAAAAAACCCAAAAATCCAAAAAAAGGAGTAAAGAAAAGAAAAAAAACCAAAAAGAAGAGAACAGAAAAGAAAAAAAAATTGTATAGCCAAAAATCCAAAAAAATATACAAATACCCAAAACCCAAAAAAAATTCCCGTGTGAATATCTTTTCCTACTTGCCGAGAATAAAGGGAAGGCGAGAAGTTGCACCGAGTGTTCTTCTCCACATCATCTCAACCCCCATCGGTTTCGAAAACACTTGGCTTAGGAACTTTTTAGCTATTATCTAGGCTATAGTGGCGTGATTTCCTTAACCCTAGTTGTGGAGCGCCTGACACATGATATGTTTCGATTCTCTCTCTATTCTCATGCATGCTTGAATTATATATTCAGCGCCTTATTCAATTCGAATCGATATTTGGGTCATTTCCTGGATTTGTGTATATCGAGCTTTATCGCACATCGTAGATAGTGACACCGTCTGCTAGCGCACGACCACACTCACTTGCGCTTCACCGCGTGGGCCCACGGCACTTGTCTGGACTCGTATTCCTTGGTTTAGTGATGTGATTTGGCGTTTGCTTGCTTGGTGTGTCGTTTTTGATTTTGTTGGCCCTGACGGGCGATCTAGGATATAGAGTTTTCTTTTTCTCTCTTTCTCTTTATTTTCTCTCTCCGAGCTCTTACTCTCACTCGTCTTCCTCAAGGACGATGAAGAGTTCAGCTTGGGGGATTTTGACGTGCATTTATATTTCATATATTTGTGCACATTTTCTTCCGTGTTTTTCCATATTTTACCGCCGTCTTATATTCGTTTTCTCGTGTTTTCTTGTTTTCTTTCACTTTTCCGCATTTTCCGTATTTTGCAGGAGTTTACTGGCATTGGGGACATAAAACGACGATATCGCAAGTCCCCGGAGCAACGGGAGGAGTCACGCGTGATCCAGGGGGTCAAACTACGATGATATCATCTTTCATCCCCTCACCTGGTCGGTTGGTCATCTTCAACCGATCGGGTGATGCACGCGTGCACCACCCGGACGCTGCTTGGAGCTCACGAGAAGTCAACCGGTCGGTTCGCAGGCCGGTTCAAAAGCCCCAAGTCTCTGGATTTCTACTGTAATTGCCAACCGATCGGGTGACCTTCACCTGATCGGTTCACCTGTAGCTAAATCTCCAAAGACAAGACACGGTCAGCTCAACCGGTCTCCTCACTCGACGGCACCATGATCCAACCGGTCACATTCATATGTCAACCGACCGGGTGAAGCTGACCGGGTGAAGTCCCGC
Organism: Scilla litardierei; assembly: GCA_030789695.1. Taxonomy (NCBI): domain Eukaryota; kingdom Viridiplantae; phylum Streptophyta; class Magnoliopsida; order Asparagales; family Asparagaceae; genus Scilla; species Scilla litardierei. Next base: position 63,280,242 of record CM061133.1, on the reverse strand, counting down.
ATCTCGCTGCCAAAGTTTGAAGCAGGTCACCCGATCGGTTGACTTGTCAACCGATCGGGTGATGTCGTTTTCTATATATAGAACCCATAGGTTTCCAGAAACGGGAGTTAGTTATTTTTTGCTGGTTTCTTCATTTTGTGACGGCTGTAATTTCCCAGTTTTTGTAAGTTTTCAGATCTTTGTCAAACTTTAGTATTATCTTAATTGCTTTACTACCATCGCATTTCTATTGTCTGATTATGATTTTGACGGTTCATTTTCGTTTAGATCGCTTTTTACTAAATATGTGTGAGTAGTTCCCAAATCTGGGATTTTGGCGGAAACCTCTTCGTGGGCTCTTCCCGATGCGTCCATAGGGCTAGAAAATCGATAGGGATTAGGAATCTAACGGTTACGCGGGGTGTTTTATTGCCATCGGCGGGAAAAAGACCGCCTTTGACCGTTGGGCCAAGGGGGAATAAACTTGGCGGTTGACTCCCTAGCCATAGCTCATGCCCTTAGCGTAGACGCCGAATCCTAGTGCGCGGGAGCGGCAGGATGAGACGTTGGGAGTTATCGTTGCGAGCTTAGTGCTCTCGGAATCGATCAGTGTTAATGGACACGGGAGTGCCTACTGATCGAACTCGGGAAGTCCGGTGTATCTGTAGGAATATGATGCCCTCGAGGCCATTTATCCCTGTGTAAATAGCACAAACATCTTGTTCGAAATAACAGTAAGCTGTTTGGTAATAATTTATCTAAGTTATATTGTAATGTAGTTAACATTAGATATCAACTTAGGTAAAGTCCTGAGACTTTATGCAAGGTCAAATGGGTATCGAGATGAGTATCTCGATCATGGAGAAACGTTTGACCGTCTGTAGCATAAGTCTAAAATGGTTCGTGGTCGTAGATGATCCGAGACTAGGATATCGAAACATCGGATAGACCATTGTGTCTTAGTCTTCACCGTTTAGCGGTGGCGATGATCTCATGATCGCTTGACTTGGCGAAGTCGAAGACGAGACACAGGTGCTCATTAGAATGAGTTCACTGAACGATCCACTAGGGTTATCATATGGTTATATTGACCAATCTATCAGTGATAACTCTGAGTGATGATAGGATAGTTGGTCTTTTGACTTGAGGTCATTTTGACAAACCTGTGCGTGAACGGTGCCACGTATATCAACTGGCCTAGCTTCGAGGCAATGCCTGTCGAAAGGTCTTTTGATTGGGTGTCACTTGAAACGTACGAGGCGAGTAATGACCAAGAGAGGATTCGTCTCTCCCGGTCAATGGGAGTTAGTGTCGTAGAGTTAGTTCGGTCTTTAGTAAAAACTCTGTGCAGAGTATGTTGGAAGAAGTCCAACATTTATTGACTAAAGATTGATAGAAACTAACCAGAGTCAAGTTATTGGGGTTGACAGTTTAACCGTACCCCAGACTTGATCTACACGACACAATTTAGACGAAGAGACTATAACTGCGGAACTCATCACGGAAATAGTCAGGTGGTCCCGACAATACTCATGTCAATGAGTTAACCACATAATGATGATTCCTGAAGCAGGGACGGCAACCACTGCTCGTGGTCACTGCCGTATAGGGCTTCGAGCCCAACCTGTTGTAAGGGTTAGGCTGTAGGGTCTCACACAGAGTGCAACGCTTCGTCTAGTAATAGGTAGAAATTATTTAGGGAGAATAATTGCATTTTTGATGCAAGGGATGAAATAATTGCATTTGATGCAATATGAAAATTTAAGCCTAGATAGGGACTATTTTGCATTTGATGCAAAAGTGATTAAATGTGTATTAAATTGTTTAATACAATATTTAATAATATAAACGTAAGGAAAAGTTCACGGGTAAGACGGGAATGTCCCGGTCTAGACCCAGGTTCGAACGGCGTCCAAATCGGACACCGGATGCTCAAGTTAGAGCCAAAACAGCCAAACAGATCAAACCGGGTCAGACCATGCTGACCCAGACCAGACCAAGTTTGGCCTGGGTGCCTGGCTAGACCTGGCTGAGCCAGGAACCCAGGCAGGCAGGCCTGGGCACAGGCCCAGGCGCTGGGCGACTGGGCCTGCGCCCAGGCGGGCCTGGGCGCCTGGGAGCCCAGGCGCCCGCCTGGCGCCTGGCGCCAGGCTGGCGCCTGGGCGCCCGTGTCCAGGTCTGGCAGGCGCCCAGTCAGCCTGGGTTTGAGGCTGTGGGACCCACAGATTGGGCCCCACCTTAGGGTGCTGAACCCTAGGTTTGATGGCAGATTTGACGGCTGGTTTTTGCGAAAAACTAACCGTAGGCTGATCTTTGGACACTCAATTGGAGGGTCAAACGAACTCCGATTGACGAACGGTTTTTTCCTATGCGTTCACCGTTGAACGCTTGTCGTATTGATAGGTTGTATCAATCTTGAAGCTCAACGGTGAGTGAGTTAAAATTCACGGAAGTTTGCACTTTGTGAAGTGCAAACTAACTTGATTTTTACTAACCCAAATAATTAGTCCCACATCGGATTTTGAGAAAAGGGGAGAGTCCGCCGCCTATATAAATAGGGGTCTCCCCCCTTTCTCAAAACTCGTCCCAAGCTCTAGATCTGAGCGGCTCTCGTAAATGTTGGAGCACGCTCGGATCTAAGCTTAAATTAATATTTCTCTTCTCCCTAAATTTCTGCCTTACTCCTGCGGGCTCTGGCAATGCCACAAAGGAGTTCGGATTCTGGATCCGAAATCTAGGCGGAGGTTTCACTCGCGTGAAACTTTCTTCGGCGCGTGGTTGGCTCGGCGGCACGGGGATTGATCGCCTCGGGATGCTGAGCGGTTCGGGGAGCGGTTCGGGGAGCGGTTCAAGGAGCGGCTCGGCGTGGGACGGGAGCAGCTCGGAAGACGGCGCGGAACATCTCGCCTGCTCAAGGGCTGAGATTCCGGGTATGTGGTTAAAGTATTTTATTAGCATTAGTTTAATTTAATCGCAGTAGGCTAGATCCTTCTTGGGATGGTCAGATCCATCCCAAGTCGGCATAGATCTTGGCATAGGGTCTTGGACCTTAGGGCTAAGTTAAAAATTGTTTTTAACTGCATGTTAATTAGTTAACATTGTTTTTCTTCCGCTGCAAATGATTTTTCTGTCTATGTTCCGTCCGACTTAGGACGGTCATAGAGTTTTTGTGCCCTAAGGGACCGCCTAATTTCCCTACAGTGGTATCAGAGCCTAGGTTTGCGTAGTCGATCTAGGTACTGCGATTTCATTAAACTTATTAATACTTTTTAAATACTTTTAAATTTTTAAAGTTATAAGATAATTTTAAAAATGTTTTTGAAGTTCAAAATTCTATGTGATAAATTTTTTGAACATGAAATTTTTTTAAAAATGACGTTTTAAAATTTATGTGATAATTTTAAAACTAATTTTAAATATTTAAAAGTTTAAATTTATTTTGGATGCCTAAAAATTTTTATATGATAAATTTTTTTTAAGCATGGAAATTTTAAAATGGTGTTTTTTAAATTTATGTGATAAATTTTAAAATTGATTTTAAGGCTTTAAATTTATGCGATAAGTTTAAAATATTTTAGATATTTAAAAATTGTATATGATAAATTTTTGAACATGGAAAATTTTTAAAGCAATGTTTTAAATTTATAAGATATTTTTTAAAAACTGATTTTAAAAGTCTAAAAATAGTTTATGCGATAAACTTAGTTTATTTAATTGTTAAATAGATATACACTTTCATTTTATGTTGATAAAATTAGTGTAGCTTTATTTTAATGGCTTGTTAATCTTGTCCCTTATTTGATAACACAAGACAACCCTTTAGGTTAGCCATTAAAAATGATTAAAATTTATTACTTGAATTTTAATGACATGCTAAGTTTTAATAAATCATTAACAACAATATTAAGACCTAATTCCTGATTAGGGTAGTCTTTTAAATGAATTTTCAATTCTAATTGTTATAATTAATTTTCATTAAAGGACTTCGCTTCTAGCGTTGTTAATAAAATTTATTAAAATCCTAATAACGATTAGGGTAGCACGTGAACCTTATAGTTGATAAGGACTTAATAAAAGTTATTAAACAAATCCTAAAATTTTGAATTAAAGGATTCAACTAGTTGATAGGATTAATTAGTTGTTAATAAAAGTTGTTTAGTCTATGGCATACATACAAAAATGACAAGCTTCATTCAATGGACCATGATCCAGTCAATGTGCTTGGCTAAGAGTTCTGGATCACCCTTTAAGGGATAGTGATCCTGGCTTAGTCAATTCCCTGGCTGAGTTCCGCTGGACCGCAATGTCACGAATCATGATTGTATGACACCCTGGACTATATCTAAGTCAAATACGTTAATGATCTTTTTCAAGATTAGCCGTAGCCCTCCTTGTTTTAGGGGTTAGCAACTATAGGGCCCGTGTTACAGTTGTTGAGATACACTCAAGCTGTGACATGGCAACCTTGTAGAAACCAACTTCTTAAATACATAAGATGTAGTCTAAGACCTGACCCAAACCGACGTGTCATGCATACACCGAGCTGAGGGGCAAGTCAGGCTAGACACGAAAACAAAGGTCCGACTAGACTAGACATTGTGATTTGGATGAGCACACTCATGATCACGAATGGCTAGGGGCAAAAACCGATTAAGAGAGTCATATCCGATATGATCGATGAAGAGTCATCTTCCGATCGCAGAGTCAATCAACTTGTTGAGCTACACTCAAGGTTGTTTAGACTCAAGGTGATTGGAACTCTTACCCATTAATTTTAATTCGATTAAATCATTCGTTATTAAGCTTTAAAACGATCGTAAAAATAGTGGGAGGATATAGATAGATAAAAGCCAATCTACCTATATTTAATATTGAACATATGCTAAAACTAGGGCAAGACTATTTTTACCGTAGGAATTAAAATATAATATTTTAATAAGTTAATTGGTCAAAAAGTTGATTAATTGAATATCAAGTTAAATTCTAATTGATATAATTAAACTATATTCTCAATGACATTAAATGACCTTCTAAAGAACAGACTTAAGAAATATGATTTCATTAAGTTCTGGGTCCAATAAATAAATTAAAACTACATGTCACTCGTCTCTATATGAGGCAGCTTGAACATATAGGACATTCAAAGTATGTTTCTCCCTACAACTTGTCGAGCTACCCTCAAGGTTGTATGGACAAACAATTTTGATCCGCAAAGTTCGAAAATTCGATCAAACCGTTTGAGTCGAATACGAGTGCATGAGCGATGCAAGACTATGTATCCCAACCGGATCTTGAGACAAGCAACTTCTTGAGCTACACTCAAGATTGCAAAGCTCAAGCGTTTGGATACATAAGTTGCTTGCATAGCTATTTATTTATGTTGATATCTAAATATGATTTAGAAAAGGAAGAAGGCACTTCGGAAAGTCAATTGAGAAAGTTAGTTTAATTTATCATTAGTAGAGGCATAAGTAGGAGGAAATAAAAATGTGACATATTTTGATGTCACGATTTCAGAATAAATTGTTATACAAAAGACGTTTAACACTTTTTGACGAATGTCGTCACATTGCTTCTGAAGCAATGTTTTGTGTTAAGTAATTTGTAATAACTATATATATATTAAATGTTAATATATATAAATACACAAGATAGTAGCAAACTTATATGGTAAAATTAGACTAGGCCGTATCAAGAGATTAAGCTTCACAAGTCACATAAAGAGAGGTCTGACCTCTCGTATTATGAAGTCTATGGACACTTGTGAGTCTTAGCATCTTAGATACAAAGGCCGAAACCCATCTGTAAGACAGTGGGAGAATGAGTTGTCGAACTCAGTCTCGTACATACTGATGTACCCGAGTCTATTTTTAACAAAATAAGTTATTCGTATATTTTACTAAGACATATGTTCTTGATGAAACACAAGTCTGATAAAATAAAGAACGAAATGACTAAAGTATTTAAACTGATTCGATTAGATCGAATGGTCAAATACTTAGCTAAATAAAATCTTGTGTAATTAAAAGAAAATGTGATTTTCTCTCAGATCAAGTCTGTTAACACATCGGTGTGTTAAAAGGTATGAATCACACTTAGTTAGACTTGGTGCGATCCATAAATAAGTGACTCTGAGTTAACTCCTCCCTCTGGGTTAAGTCCCAGATAGTAATGCCTAGGTTTTGATAATGTTTTATAAGGACATTATCAATAATATATTCAATAAATCAATCGCGAGGAAGTTGTAAATTTACTCGAATTTCGTGAGACGAAAAGTCGAGTTAAGACATCATAGCTGATGATGACTTAGTCAACTTCCGGGATGAAATTCGGAGTAGTAACTCCGATTTAAAACTTGATGCAGGTCCGTGTGCGTAAATAAATTGAGAATTTAGTTTACGTGCCCAAAGATAATGTTTCCTCACTTTCTGCAAGTAAATCTTTAAAAGATTGATGCAGAAAAGAAAATAGTGAAGTACAATAATGTTGGACGGGAACGGTTTTCATCCTAATTTCTTTAAAACGGATTATGATGAAACCGGTTTCGCCAACAGATGTGTACAGATCTACTCGGACCAAAGCCGATGTAAAACGCTTAAGTTGACCATGAAAATTGGAGCATTCACTTATAAGTTCGTTTTTCTAAATATGATTTAGACAGACTGACTTATATGAATTAGCCAGATAGTTTTCAAGGTCAGTGGGAGCGTATAAATTACATGCGAATCATCAAAGGGATGGAACATACATTTTGACAAAGTAATCAAAAGGTTTGATACTTTATCAAGAATAGATATGAGCCATTTAAAATGACCATTAACAAATTTAAATGATTATCGTAAGTTACGATAAACTGGATAAGATCCAAGTAAAATAAAATATTATGGATTCCGACAGACCAAATGAATTATTTGAATGAGATTCAAATGGTTGGTCTGACATGAACATAGAAACCCCTTAAGTCTATAGAGTAGACGGTTTTAGCAGATCCACTCACGAAGGCTCTATCACATGAAGTCAGGAAAACTTATGTGTAAAAACGATATTAGATATCGAGATAAATGGGCCTGAGTGCAAGTGGGAGATGTAGGAATATGATGCCCTCGAGGCCATTTATCCCTGTGTAAATAGCACAAACATCTTGTTCGAAATAACAGTAAGCTGTTTGGTAATAATTTATCTAAGTTATATTGTAATGTAGTTAACATTAGATATCAACTTAGGTAAAGTCCTGAGACTTTATGCAAGGTCAAACGGGTATCGAGATGAGTATCTCGATCATGGAGAAACGTTTGACCGTCTGTAGCATAAGTCTAAAATGGTTCGTGGTCGTAGATGTTCCGAGACTAGGATATCGAAACATCGGATAGACCATTGTGTCTTAGTCTTCACCGTTTAGCGGTGGCGATGATCTTATGATCGCTTGACTTGGCGAAGTCGAAGACGAGACACAGGTGCTCATTAGAATGAGTTCACTGAACGATCCACTAGAGTTATCATATGGTTATATTGACCAATCTGTCAGTGATAACTCTGAGTGATGATATGATAGTTGGTCTTTTGACTTGAGGTCATTTTGACAAACCTGTGCGTGAACGGTGCCACTTATATCAACTGGCCTAGCTTCGAGGCAATGCCTATCGAAAGGTCTTTTGATTGGGTGTCACTTGAAACATACGAGGCGAGTAATGACCAAGAGAGGATTCGTCTCTCCCGGTTTATGGGAGTTAGTGTCGTAGAGTTAGTTCGGTCTTTAGTAAAAACTCTATGCAGAGTATGTTGGAAGAAGTCCAACATTTATTGACTAAAGATTGATAGAAACTAACCGGAGACAAGTTATTGGGGTTGACAGTTTAACCGTACCCCAGACTTGATCTACACGACACAATTTAGACGAAGAGACTATAACTGCGGAACTCATCACGGAAACAGTCAGGTGGTCCCGACAATACTCATGTCAATGAGTTAACCACATAATGATGATTCCTGAAGCAGGGACGGCAACCACTGCTCGTGGTCACTATCGTATAGGGCTTCGAGCCCAACCTGTTGTAAGGGTCAGGCTGTAGGGTCTCACACAGAGTGCAATGCTTCGTCTAGTAATAGGTAGAAATTAGTTATGGAGAATAATTGCATTTTTGATGCAAGGGATGAATTAATTGCATTTGATGCAATATGAAAATTTAAGCCTAGATAGGGACTATTTTGCATTTGATGCAAAAGCGATTAAATGTGTATTAAATTGTTTAATACAAAAATAAATAATATAAACGCAAGGAAAAGTTCACGGGTAAGACGGGAATGTCCCGGTCTAGACCCAAGTTCGAACGGCGTCCAAATCGGACACCGGATGCTCAAGTTAGAGCCAAAACAGCCAAACAGATCAAACCGGGTCAGACCAGGCTGACCCAGACCAGACCAAGTCTGGCCTGGGTGCCTGGCCAGACCTGGCTGAGCCAGGAACCCAGGCAGGCAGGCCTGGGCATAGGCCCAGGCGCTGGGCGCCTGGGCCTGCGCCCAGGCGGGCCGCCCAGGCGGGCCGCCCAGGCGGGCCGCCCAGGCGGGCCTGGGCGCCTGGGAGCCCAGGCGCCCTGGGCCGGGCGCCTTGGGCGCCCGGCCCAGGCGCCCGCCTGGCGCCCGCTTGGCGCCCGCCTGGCGCCTGGCGCCTGGCTGGCGCCTGGGCGCCTGGGCGCCCGTGCCAGACCTGGGCACCCGTGCCCAGGTCTGGCAGGCGCCCAGTCAGCCTGGGTTTGAGCCTGTGGGACCCACAGATTGGGCCCCACCTTAGGGTGCTGAACCCTAGGTTTGATGGCAGATTTGACGGCTGGTTTTTGCGAAAAACTAACCGTAGGCTGATCTTTGGACACTCAATTGGAGGGTTAAACGAACTCCGATTGACGAACGGTTTTTTCCTATGCGTTCACCGTTGAATGCTTATCGTATTGATAGGTTGTATCAATCTTGAAGCTCAACGGTGAGTGAGTTAAAATTCACGGAAGTTTGCACTTTGTGAAGTGCAAACTAACTTGATTTTTACTAACCCAAATAATTAGTCCCACATCGGATTTTGAGAAAAGGGGAGAGTCCGCCGCCTATATAAATAGGGGTCTCCCCCCTTTCTCAAAACTCGTCCCAAGCTCTAGATCTGAGCGGCTCTCGTAAATGTTGGAGCACGCTCGGATCTAAGCTTAAATTAATATTTCTCTTCTCCCTAAATTTCTGCCTTACTCCTGCGGGCTCTGGCAATGCCACAAAGGAGTTCGGATTCTGGATCTGAAATCTAGGCGGAGGTTTCACTCGCGTGAAACTTTCTTCGGCGCGTGGTTGGCTCGGCGGCACGGGGATTGATCGCCTCGGGATGCGGAGCGGTTCGGGGAGCGGTTCGGGGAGCGGTTCAAGGAGCGGCTCGGCGTGGGACGGGAGCAGCTCGGAAGACGGTGCGGAACATCTCGCCTGCTCCAGGGCTGAGATTTCGGGTATGTGGTTAAAGTATTTTATTAGCATTAGTTTAATTTAATCGCAGTAGGCTAGATCCTTCTTGGGATGGTCAGATCCATCCCAAGTCGGCATAGATCTTGGCATTGGGTCTTGGACCTTAGGGCTAAGTTAAAAATTGTTTTTAACTGCAAGTTAATTAGTTAACATAGTTTTTCTTCCGCTGCAAATGATTTTTCTGTCTATGTTCCGTCCGACTTAAGACGGGCATAGAGTTTTTGTGCCCTAAGGGACCGCCTAATTCCCTACAGTATCATCATGGGCACCGACCGGAATATCGGGCCCATGGGACACCGGTACCACTTTCAGAGGCAACGTCTCACCATTAGACCCTAATTCCGATCGCTAGCCTACCCGTAGGCCGTATCAGCGAGAATCGCATGATGGGGTGGAAACCAAAGTCCTGGGCTTTTCCTTTATATTGTCTATACCTTGCATTCCATTTACCGAGACAACCCATCATTTGATCCGGGCTAGCTCGCCCATGGGGTGATTTTGATCCTCTTTGACACAAGCACATCCACGCCTCCCTGAGTTCGACCCCCAAGCCACACTACAACACCGTGCGCTTGCGGTTACAAATATTTAAATCTCACGCCCCCAATCGTATTATTGCATACATCTAGTACGCACTAGCGGGGGACGTCATGGCCCCACCGAAGGCAAGGGTAAACGTCGTAAGACAAAGGTTTTTCAAGCCGAAATTACCCGAGCCCAAGCCATTTATGAAAGGGAGGTGCACCTCTTCCTGCCCCTCAAGTTGACACTCTAGGAATTGTTGGATCTGGATCGTAGCCTAGAGGGGGGTGAATAGGCTAATAAAAATTCTCGTGCAACCCACGAGAAATCACACGCAGTTATACGCACAGGCAGGGTAATAAAATAGCAATCACAGTATACGCACAGATATACCCTGGTTCGGTCGTCCCCACGACCTACTCCAGCCCCCGAAAGCAAATACTAGATATATATGTAATCCTGTACAGCTACAATGAGTCAAGATCCCAAATCTACTCTCACCTAGCTCGTACGCACACCACGTGCTCTATACTCTCAATCTAGTCAGATGCTCTCCCTCCGTGACGACTCCTAAAGTCGTCAGGTCCCCAAAAAGTAACACAGAATGTAAAGTTTCCCCTACGAAGATCTAACACAACACTACACGATATAATAAAGAACAGAGTTTAGAAAGCTCAGATCGTGTAGTGGCATGGTCTTTGTCAATCAGCGCAGGCCAGATGTCGTCTGGCAAGATGTAGTATTTCCTCTCTGAAGTCCCCAACAGTTAGCAGCTCAAGGTTGCGGCAAGCACCAGTATTGAGGTAATCTCCAATTTGCGACATGCACCAATGTTGAGTCAATCTGTGGGTTGCGGCATGCAGATTCAAGTTGCGGCATACAGTTCATCAATCACCAATGTTGCAGCAGGAAAGTTCTGATGCATTAGCATCTAAGTTGCGACCGCCTCAGGTCTTGAGGAAAACATGCTCCAGATTGCGGCACCAAGTTCCAAGCATGAGGAAGAGATTTTGGCAAAGGGAATAGAGGTCAACAATTGCAGCTATGATTGGTTGCTCATTGGTGGAAGGTTGCGGCTGTCCTGTGCTCTAAGTTTCCTGCACTAACAAAGACATAAAAGGTGATGTTTAACATTTAATTCAAAAATAAAACTAACCTCAATTTTATTGGTTGCTTGGCCTCCCCAAGTTCTCATGCGTAGTGGCCTTCTCCTTGAAAAAAATATTTCTTGGCTGAGAAGGGATTTGCTTTGAAAAAAAATGATTTTTTTAAACGTGCGGCTCTGAAGATTTTGCACTTGGAAGAGAACGAAAGCACATGCCTTTAATTTTTGATGTGGTGATGAGAGAAAAAAGATCGGCTTCTCAATCAAGGAGCAAAACACCCAAAAAAATTAAAACACACAACCGCACTTCATTATTATCATGAATAGCTCTGTCTTGAATTTCTTTTTGATGAAGATATTTTATGTTCTAAACAAAAGTGGCGGCTCCTCTCAAACAAATGAAGACTGCCAAGAAAACAATTCGGCTGACCCCTTGTCTCTTTAGGTTTTGGGCTCCAAGGTTCTTTTATAGGAGGCTTCATGCGTGTGCCCTCTTTTTGTTGGGTGAGCCCTTTGTTTTGGGGGTTGAAGTTGCAAAAAAAAAAATTTCGGCTGCTATCCTCTTTTTTTGCTCGGGAATGGAGCACACAAAAATCTGCTGAGAGTTTTTGAATTCCTAAATGGTTAGAGATGAATGCGACAAGGTATCCAAAGGCTAAGATTTAATTGCATCATGCGGAATCCTAATGAAAGGATCATTTGCAATAGAGTTGAAAATTTGGACTTGGTTTGGTTGAGTCTAAGAATGAGCTCTAGTAGATATGAACTGTAACGGTCGGTTTTTGATCGTACTTTCTTCGTGCACGTGCCTTTGATCGTGCACATATTTATTTTAGACTTTGTTTGTTTTTGAACACTTGGTGTGATATGTCGTTGTGATCGTCTCTGAGAGTATTAAATTTTGGTACTATTTTGGAACGACATTTCTTGAGTCGTTCCCTCACGATTTAATCTTATTTGAAGTGACGTCGCGTTTTTCACTTTTGGCGTGAGACGTTTCTATTTTTAGTTTCGTCCCTCGACGTCCAAATTGCGAACCGTCTTCTTAGTTTTCTTTCTCTCCTCGTCCCGATCACCCCAGTATTTATTTCACAATTTTTGGATTTCATTTGACCTATTTTTACATTTTTGACCAAGCTTATAATATTTTTAAAACCTAAGTTTTTAAGTATTTTTCTCCCATTATAATTTCTATTATATTATAACTCTTCATAACATTTTTGGACCCATTTCCTAGCCCTTGGCCGCGCACCCCAGGCTAGAGAGAGAGTGGGTGAATATTTGGGTTTAAAATTGATTTAAAAATCAATTTTAATTCAAATTAAACCCTAGACTTAGTCAAACCCTTCTACACTATACATAGGAGGCTTAGGATACCCATTTCCCTCAAGCATACAAGCCCTAGCCGTCACAAAACCCCCCAAATTTCGCATTGCAACTTGTGACGTTCGTCGCAGCCGCACCCCCGCAGCCGCTCGGTCTGACCGAGAGATTTCCCCGCATTCTCTCGGTCTGACCGAGAGCCGCCCCCGCATCGCCCCGTTGTAGCGTTGCAATGCTGTAACCCCCGCTACGACCGAGAGCCCCGCCCGGTCTGACCGACCCGCTCCCCCGCTCCGCACCAATCCCCGCTCCGTTGCAACCTGCATCGCTGCAGCCCCGGCTCCCACACGCCCGACTGACGATTCCACTCGCAGCGGCCCGCTGCGACCGAACGCCCGCACTGCAACACGCTCCGCAATGACCGACCGACCTCGTGCGTTGCAATCTCTCGGTCTGACCAAGAGAATCTCTCGCAGCGGCTCGGTCTGACCGAGCGAAGTTCGTCGCAACTTCGCAACTTTCGCATTGCTTACTGCCATGGGCCCCCCAAGCCCTCCAGAGTTGTTGTGGGTCCCCCATTGACCCCTAGCACTGCTGTGGGCCTCACTACAGCGTTCTCATTGCCGTCTTGACTATTTTGACGTTACGACACGTCGTATCCCCTTCGTCGAACGTGCTAGCATTGGAATCTTAGTTCGTTGATCTGGTTGCTGCCCAGACTATTCGAGCGAGGAATCTGATCTGGAAATTGGACTAGGAGTACGTTCTTATTTTCCAACCCCTGGCGTCGCTACCCGACGCCAGTGTAGCTCTCGCGTCGTGTTGAGGTAACGTTTTGCACCCCTAGGACCCCCCAACCATTGCCTGCTAAACAAGATAAAAATTGGTGTTTTAAATTGTTTAAATCACTTATTAAGATAATTTAAATTGGGAATGTAGGCTGGTGGACTTGTGCACGTAGGTTGTTTGTGACTTTTGGACTCTTTGGACGGTGTTTTTCAGACGTTGCGTTGCAGGCAAGTGAAACTTGCCCGTTGTTTGTTTAGGCCATGTTTGTAGGCCACTTTTGTACCGTAGCGTAAAAGAGACTAGGCAGTGAAATGATAGCTGCCTAGACGCCTATTTGATCTAGTTTGACAACGAAACTAGATCTGTCACCTCACTTGATCTAGCTTGACAACGAAGCGAGATCCAACCCCTTTTACTTGTTTTGTTCATGCTGCCATGTCATCCATGCATTTGTAACTGCCATGTTTAAATTCCTTATCTGTACGCATTTAAATTACAGCTTGCCATGTCATGCCATCTATGACTGATTGTTGCATTCGTAGCACGCGCTACTATAATTGTACTTGCTTGTTCAGGCTAGGCACCTGCGTAGCAGGCACAACCATATGCCAAATACACTTCCTGGCTCGTGATCCAGAAGCGATCCATTTGTGTTGGTCAAAAGCCAATGCCCGATACACATGGAGGGGTAGGGTTGAGCGACCACTCAGCGTAGAAGTGTGCCCATACAGCCACTTCAGCTGTTAGGCGTGAACTCTGTGCACGACATGAAAACGTGACTTGTGATTGTTAGTAGTTTGCTACTCTTGCCATGCCATGCTAGATGCTTGTTGTACTTGTTTCTTTACCTGTTGCACTCATACTATAGCTGTCATGTCATTGCATGCTTTTAGAACTGCTAGGTTGTTTACTTGCTTTTAGTTTTCTTGCACAAGTCTTTTGTAGACTTGCTGACATGTGCCCCTCTCTCTTTTGGGTGTCACATGTTAGACCCTGAGCCAGAGACCGTTGCTGAGGACGAGGTGTTCGCTGACGCCGAGCCTGAGCCCACGTTTGACGAGGAGTTTGTGGACACCGGTGACCAGTCTTAGAGACTGTTCTGAGTTACTTCTGTTTTAGGTTGCTGTTAGTTGTCGGTGTGTAGCACCTTTACTTTCCGTACGTTGTACTTTTGTCTGCCATGCTTGGGCCTTTTAGACTCTTTTCTTTCGAGCCTGGTGGATTTTCTGTGATGTTGAAACTTGTTTTGGACATTCTGAGATTGGTTATTTTACGTCTCTTTCTTTATTATTATTTTTGTTCCGTATCACATTTGCAGGGACCTCTACTTGGTTTAAATCCAGACGCTTTATAGACTGGAGCCTCGCAGCTCCAAGTTTGAGCGGACCTTCTCACGCCTCGCCTCCATTTTAGGGAAGCGGGGCGTGACCGGTTTTATTGGTGGCCCATGCAGGTTCTCTTGCAACAGCGAATTATCGGAACAGCGATAATAATTATAGGACGTCCAAGAAATAAATTTCGACATCCGAGTCATAAGCTTTGAGTCTAATTTATCTCGTTTTCCGATGTCCTTAGATGGCAGGAAGACGACATACCCGAGCTGGTGGTGGGCCCAATCGTGTTGAGGTGTCGGATAGAGAGCCCACCAATGTTTAGATCATGAAGATGATGCATCAGATGATGCAGGTGCAGCAGGGTATGATTCAGAATACCCAGAATGCCTCTCGCTTCGAACCGGGCGCGAAGCAGTTTCGGGAGCTGGGCCCGACTTACTTTGATGGATCTGAAGGACCGTTGGCTGCTGAGGAGTGGATCAGGAATACTGAGGATAATTTGAAGATGTCGAAGAATAACCCGGCTGGATGGGTTGAATTATTAAAGAAGTAGCTCAGGGATAATGCCCGCAACTGGTGGGATGCAGAAGAGGAGCTGTTGGTGAAGCCGATACCTTGGGCTACTTTCAAGTCCAGGTTCGATGAGGAGTATTTTCCGAAGGCTGCCAGGAGGGAGATGTTGCAGTGATTCATTGAAATGAAGCAGGGAAATCTAACGGTGGACCAGTACCATCAGGAGCTCACCAGGCTGAGTCGCTTCGCACCGAAGATGGTGGAGGATGCTGAGGAGAAGGCTCAGAGGATTCTGTAGGGTCTTTCCCTCGACTTGCAGAGCCTGATGTCTTCGTCAGATCTGGAGTCGTATCAGAAGTTGCTGGTAGCTGCTAGGAGGCAGGAGCTGATTGCAAGGCAGAAGAGAGGACAAACTTCAGGAGCTGGGAAGGGGCCTATGGAGCAGGCCAGAGCAGTGGTTAGGCCTGGGTTCAAGCCTAACCAGCCAGTGTAGTTCAAGAGGCCAGGTGGGCCTACTCTGAAGACTTTCCATTTCTGCGGCAAGACTGGCCACATCAAGGAGCAGTGCAGGAGATTTCTGGGGCAATGCTTGATCTGTGGAGACGCTACTCATGTGGCGAAGGATTGTCAGCATGCGAACCAGACGAGGAGAGCACCAGATGGAGCACAGCTACAAAGGGGACCAGTTGCAGCTCAGCCGTTGCAGCAGAGAGAACCGGTACCTGCTGGACATGGAGCGCCTCTCATTACACAGAAGCAGGCGTTTCAGCAGGCTATTCACTCGAGGAGGCAGGCTTTCCTGATGACTGCTGTGGAGAGCGAGGCTGTGGATGAGGTTATCGCAGGTAATCCTCTGTCTAGTTGTTTCCTTCCTTAGTTAGTTTTGGCTTGTTAGATTATGTTTGATTGCTTGCATATGATTTTTTGTTAGAATAGGGTTTGATTGTTAGATTGTCTGTTAGGTGTGATTTTGGTTTGCATATTTCCTGCACGAGTCCTCTTTGACTCTGGTGCATCGATGTGCATTATATCCAGGAGCTTCGTGGAGAAGCATTCCTTGACAACATCCCCTCTTCCCAAGAGTTGGAACATCGTTACAGGAAACGGAGTGATCTCGGTGCATCATGGGTGCAATTCTTGCCCTTTGGTGGTCTGTGGACATGAGCTTTACACTGATTTTATTGTCCACGACATCATCAACTATGATGCAGTGCTTGGGATGGATTGGCTAGCGAGTTTCTATGCTACGATCGATTGCCGGAGGAAGAAGGTGGTGTTCGAGATCCCAGGACATCCAGTGTTTGAGTTCAGTCGAGGTAGCAGTTCGCTTGGCCCTGTCAGATTTCGTGCCAGACCGGTGGAGTTCATTGCAATGCAGATGGAGCAGAGTAGACCAGCTGTGGTGCGAGAATTTGACGACGTCTTCCCCAAGGAGATGTCTGGACTGCCGCCCGATCGAGCTCTTGAATTTTCGATTGATCTTATTCCGGGAGCGCAGCCTATTTCGAAGGCGTCGTATCATATGGCTCCAGCAGAGTTGGAGGAGTTGCGTAGGCAGCTGGATGAGCTTTTGCAGAAGGGTTACATTAATCCTAGTGTGTCTCCGTGGGGAGCACCGGTACTACTGGTGAAGAAGAAGGATGGTTCGTGTCGCATGTGCGTGGACTACAGGGAGCTGAATGCTGTGACCATCAAGAGTAAATATCCATTGCCTCGTATAGATGACATTTTTGACCAGCTTGGAGGATCGAGGGTGTTCTCTAAGTTGGATCTGAGGAGTGGTTACCATCAGCTGAAGGTGAAGAAGGACGATATCCCGAAGACAGCATTCAGGACGAAGTATGGTCACTACGAGTTCGTGGTTATGCCCTTCGGTGTAACCAATGCACCCGTAGTTTTTATGAACCTGATGAATCTGATCTTCTACGGCTTTCTAGATAAGTTTGTCGTTATCTTTATTGATGACATCCTGATCTATTCGAAGTTGGAGGAAGAGTATGCATCGCACTTGAGGATAGTGTTGGAGATTTTGAGGAAGCATCGTTTGTATGCTAAGTATTCCAAGTGCGAGTTTTGGCTGGACAGAGTTGCTTTTCTCGGGCATGTGGTGTCAGGGGATGGAATTTCGGTGGATCTCGAGAAGATTAAGGCTATCAGAGAGTGGCCTGTTCCGCAGTCAGCATCTGAGATCAGGAGTTTCCTTGGACTTGCAGGTTATTATCAGCGCTTCATTAAGGACTTCTCCCGTATTGCTGAGCTGATGACCAGACTGACACGGAAGGATGTACCTTTTGTTTGGTCTGATGTTTGTGAGAAGGCTTTTGATGTTCTGAAGGAGAGGTTGACGACTGCCCATGTTCTTGCTGTGCCTGATCGGAGTGGAGGATTCGAGATCTTTTGCGATGCTTCTGGCAAGGGTCTTGGATGTGTTTTGCATCAGCATGGGATGTGGTTGCGTATGCTTCTCGTCAGCTCAAGGCTTATGAGAAGAATTACCCGACACACGATTTGGAGTTGGCTGCAGTCGTATTTGTGCTCAAGATTTGGAGGCACTTCCTGCTGAGTGAGAAGGTGAAGATTTTCACCGATCACAAAAGCTTGAAGTACATTTTTACGCAGAAGGAGCTCAACATGCGACATCGTCGGTGGTTAGAGCTCATGGCAGATTATGAGATTGATTTACAGTATCACCCTGGCAAGGTGAATGTGGTTCCGGATGCGCTGAGCAGACTTCCAGCGGTGATGATGTTGACTTCGCAGTGGAGATTGTAGCAGGATTTTTGCGAGTCTGGTATTGAGATTATTCTTCCGGGAGAGGCCTCTTCGTTGATGAGTATATAGATACAGTCGACGATCGTGGATAGGATCAATGCTGGACAAGCTGGAGATGCGAAGCTGGTGAAGATACGGGAGCAGGTGGAAGCCGGTCTGCGGACTGACTTCTTGATTCATGAGGATGGCTCGCTGAGGTATGGAGCCAGGTTGTGTGTGCCAGCTGGGGATATCAGAGAGGAGTTATTAGTTAAGACACACAATTCGCCGTATTCTGTACATCCTGGTGGGACCAAGATGTACAAGGATCTTCGTTTGAACTATTGGCAGCATGGTATGAAGAGGAGTGTGTCTCGGAGCATAGCCAAGCGTTTGGTATGCCAGCAGGTAAAGGCGGAGCATCAGCGTACGGCAGGGTTGCTACAACCGCTTTCGATTCCGGAGTGAAAGTGGCAACACATCACTGTGGATTTCGTGACTGGACTACCTCGGAGTCCGAAGCAGAATGACGCGATATGGGAGATCGTAGACCGATTAACCAAATCGGTGCAATTTATTCCTTTCCGAGTAGGACAGTCCACTGAGACGCTAGCAAGGAGATATATGGAGGTAAATCTTTTACTCTCCGTTTCAATTTCCTTTTCCCTAGTTTAGATAGTGATGTAACGTGAATCGTGCAGGAGATCGATCGTACGACTTCACAGAGTCCCCGTGAGTATCGTGTCGGACAGAGACACGAGATTCACATCTCAGTTTTGGCAGAGTCTGCAGAAGAGTCTGGGTACGAGTCTGCGTTTCAGTACGGCGCACCACCCACAGACGGATGGCCAGTCCGAGAGGATGATCCAAATTTTGGAGGACATGCAGAGGGCATGCATGTTGGACTTCAAGGGATCTTGGGAGGATCATCTCCATCATGTGGAGTTTGCCTACAATAACAGCTAACAGGCGAGTATTGGCATGGCACCTTTTGCCGCGCTATATGGGAAGAAATGTCGATCGCCACTGAGCTGGGATGACATTGGAGATCGGGATCTGTTAGGACCGAAGATGATCGTGGAGGCTGTGGATGTTATGAGGAACATCCGGGAGAAGCTGAGGATTGCGCAGGACCGTTTCAAGCATTGGGCCGATGCTAAACGGAGGCCTTTGGAGTTTTAGCCTGGGGATCACGTCTTCCTGAAGATTTCTCTGAACCACGGAGTTATCCGATTTAGGAAGAGAGGCAAGCTGAGTCCGAGGTACATTGGGCCGTTTGACGTCTTGGAGAGAGTTGGAGCGGTGGCTTATCGCTTGGCGTTGCCACCGTCGCTGGAGGGAGTTCACGACGTATTTCACGTATCTCAGTTATGTCGATAAGTCATTGATCCATCCCATGCTGTGGATTTCTCAGAGATCATGGTTCGTCCGGATCTGTCTTACGATCAGCAACCAGTTGAGATTCTGGATCGACGGTAGAAGCAGCTGAGGAATAAGACCGTCGACTTGGTTCGAGTGCAGTGGCATCATGGTTCCCCGGGGGAGTCCACCTGGGAGCGTGAAGATGATATGAGAGAGCACTTCCCGCACTTGTTTCTGAGCAGTAGTTGATGTTGATTCTGAGGGCGGAATCATTCCTAAGGTGGGGTGGGTGTAACGGTCGGTTTTCGATCGTACTTTCTTCGTGCACGTGCTTTTGATTGTGCACGTATTTATTTTAGACTTTGTTTGTTTTTGAACACTTTGGTGTGATATGTCGTTGTGATCGTCTCTGAGAGTATTAAATTGTGGTACTATTTTGGAACGACATTTCTTGAGTCGTTCCCTCACGATTTAATCTTATTTGAAGTGATGTCGCGTTTTTCACTTTTGGAGTGAGACGTTTCTATTTGTAGTTTCGTCCCTCGACGTCGAAATTGCGAACCGTCTTCTTAGTTTTCTTTCTCTCGTCGTCCCGATCACCCCAGTATTTATTTCACAATTTTTGGATTTCATTTGACCTATTTTTACATTTTTTACCAAGCTTACAATATTTTTAAAACCTAAGTTTTTAAGTATTTTTCTCCCATTATAATTTCTATTATATTATAACTCTTCATAACATTTTTGGACCCATTTCCTAGCCCTTGGCCGTGCACCCCAGGCTAGAGAGAGTGGGTGAATATTTGGGTTTAAAATTGATTTAAAAATCAATTTTAATTCAAATTAAACCCTAAACTTAGTGAAACCCTTCTACACTATATATAGGAGGCTTAGGATACCCATTTCCCTCAAGCATACAAGCCCTAGCCATCACAAACCCCCCAAACTTTCGCATTGCAACTTGCGACGTTCGTCGCAGCCGCACCCCCGCAGCCGCTCGGTCTGACCGAGAGATTTCCCCGCATTCTCTCGGTCTGACCGAGAGCCGCCCCTGCATCGCCCCGTTGCAGCATTGCTACGCTGCAACCCCCGCTATGACCGAGAGCCCCGCCCGGTCTGACCGACCCCCTCCCCCGCTCCGCACCAATCCCCGCTCCATTGCAACCCGCATCGCTGCAGCCCCCGCTCCCAGGCGCCCGACCGACGATTGCTCTCGCAGCGGCCCGCTGCGACCGAACGCCCACACTGCAACACGCTCTGCAGCGACCGACCGACCCCGTGCGATGTGATCTCTCGGTCTGACCTCGCAGCGGCTCGGTCTGACCGAGCGAAGTTCGTCGCAACTTCGCAACTTTCGCATTGCTTGCTGTCGTGGGCCCCCCAAGCCCTCCAGAGTTGTTGTGGGTCCCCCATTGACCCCTAGCACTGTTGTGGGCCCCACTACAGCGTTCTCATCGCCGTCTTGACTATTTTGACGTTGCGACACGTCGTATCCCCTTCGTCGCACGTGCTAGCATTGAAATTTTGGTTCGTTGATCTGGTTGCTGCCCAGACTATTCGAGCAAGGAATCTGATCTGGAAATTGGACTAGGAGCGCGTTCTTATATTCCAACCCCTGGCCTCGCTACCCGATGCCAGTGTAGCTCTCGCGTCGTGTTGAGGTAACGTTTTGCACCCCTAGGACCCCCCAACCATTGCCTGCTAAACAAGATAAAAATTGATGTTTTAAATTGTTTAAATCACTTATTAAGATAATTTAAATTGGAAATGTAGGCTGGTGGACTTGTGCACGTAGGTTGTTTGTGACTTTTGGACTCCTTGGACGGTGTTTTTCAGACGTTACGTTGCAGGCAAGTGAAACTTGCCCGTTGTTTGTTTAGGCCATGTTTTTAGGCCACCTTTGTACCGTAGCGTAAAAGAGACTAGGCAGTGAAATGATAGCTGCCTAGACGCCTATTTGATCTAGTTTGACAACGAAACTAGATCCGTCACCTCACTTGATCTAGCTTGACAACGAAGCTAGATCCAACCCCTTTTACTTGTTTTGTTCATGCAGCCATGTCATCCATGCATTTGTAACTGCCATGTTTAAATTCCTTATCTGTACGCATTTAAATTATAGCTTGCCATGTCATGCCTTCCATGTCTGATTGTTGCATTCGTAGCACACGCTACTATACTTGTACTTGCTTGTTCAGGCTAGGCACCTGCGTAGCAGGCACAACCCTATGCCAAATACACTTCCTGGCTCGTGATCCAGAAGCGATCCATTTGTGTTGGTCAAAAGCCAATGCCCGATACACATGGAGGGGTAGGGTTGAGCGACCACTCAGCGTAGAAGTGTGCCCATACAGCCACTTCAGCTGTTAGGCGTGAACTCTGTGCACGACATGAAAACGTGACTTGTGATTGTTAGTAGTTTGCTACTCTTGCCATGCCATGCTAGATGCTTGTTGTACTTGTTTCTTTACCTGTTGCACTCATACTATAGCTGTCATGTCATTGCATGCTTTTAGAATTGCTAGGTTGTTTACTTGCTTTTAGTTTTCTTGCACAAGTCTTTTGTAGACTTGCTGACATGTGCCCCTCTCTCTTTTGGGTGTCACATGTTAGACCCTGAGCCAGAGACCGTTACTGAGGACGAGTTGTTCGCTGACGCCGAGCCTGAGCCCACGTTTGACGAGCAGTTTGTGGACACCGGTGACCAGTTAGAGACTGTTCTGAGTTACTTCTGTTTTAGGTTGTTGTTAGTTGTCGGTGCGTAGCACCTTTACTTTCCGTACGTTGTACTTTTGTCGACCATGCTTGGGCCTTTTAGACTCTTTTCTTTCGAGCCTGGTGGATTTTCTGTGATGTTGAAACTTGTTTTGGACATTCTGAGATTGGTTATTTTATGTCTCTTTCTGTATTATTATTTTTGTTTCGTATCGCACTTGCAGGGACCTCTACTTGGTTTAAATCCAGACGCTTTACAGACTGGAGCCTCGCAGCTCCAAGTCTGAGCGGACCTTCTCACGTCTCGCCTCTATTTTAGGGATGCGGGGCGTGACCGAACCAAACCAAGTAGAGTATCCCTGCTTTTCTGTGAAGTTATCCTCCTACATTCACTTTCCATACTTCATAAACGATATCTCCAAATGTGCAACAATAGTAATACATGTGGAAGTGAAATAGGTGGTGTAGAATTCAAGTTATTTTCATTCATTGAATATGCCATGACTATTTAGAAAGATGAACATGCGCATGTGGCAAAAGCAATAATACACCAATTTCTACATAGATATGAAAATCATTCATGCATACTTCAATAATGAATCAAAGATAAACGATACACATTTAAGCACCAAATTTTTTTTCACTTTTTTTAGTTTTTTTAAATGCATGAAGTACTAAAACAAACATGAGATGCAATCACACAAACAAAGAAAAAATCATGCACACATAGCAATGCAACTACTAGGAGAAAAAAGTTCAAGCACACAAAAAAGCGAACAAAAAAAATTGTTATAAAGGTATGCATTAAGACCAAAAATATGAAATCATACCTTCGCGTCGCTATTTGACTAAGGAGCAAAAAAAAATGAGACATCCAATTTATCGCTCCTCGTCAAGTTTCCATCCACCTACAAAAGAGGTGTTATGTGTGACCTTGGAATCCAACAAGGTCCACTAGTGTTAGTCATCAAAGATTTAGGAACCCATATTTGTTTGAACTTAATGTGTTTGTTCCTATATTTGCAATGATATGAAGTATGACCAACGCATCCACATGTAAAGCACTTAGCATGAAAATTTCCAACCTTTGTTGTTTCAATGTGAACTTTTCTATATTTTGATTTTTCAATATTTTTAAGACCATATCATAGTCATCGCCTATTATTGCCATAAAGTTGATTTCTAAGAATAATGTCCAAATTTTGTTTTCCAATAGAAAATTTCTTTAATGACAATTCTAAACTAGCGACTTTGGATTTCAAATGAGCATTTTCGTTCACAAGTAAAGTGCATTTACTAATGAAAGCTCGCTTGTTTTCCTCTTCTTTCTTTTCAAAATCCCTCATTTTTTCTTTAAGTTCAAGATTTAGCATGTTGATCTTTTCAGACAGCAATTCATTTTCAACTTCAAGCTTTATCTTATCTAGCTTATACATGCTAATATCCTTTAATAAAGAGGGACACGAAAGACAATCAGTTTTTTCAGGCAAGCTAGCTTTCTCTATTTCTAACATGGCAATAGTATATTTTCATGCAACAAGCTCTTCTTTAATATGTTTCATTTCTATAGACATGTCATACTCAGTTTGTTGCATATCAAAGTTATCATTCCTATAACATTCCACATCAGCTTCTAGCTCATCAATTCTATGTTGCATTCCTTTACAGATTTCTAAAAGTTCTGCTTTAGTGGGAGATTCTACCTCATTGTGTTTGGCCATCAATGCCAAGCCGAAGTGGATTTCTAGTTCCTCATCCTCATCCTCAGCTTCGCTATCCATGTCCCACGTCAGCACTTTCGTTTTTCCTTTTGCAACTTGAGCTGTGTGTTGTTGAGGGCAATCTTTTATGTGGTGCCCTTTCTTCCTGCATTTAAAACATTCACTTCTATTAATAGCTTTCTGATCATAGGAATTTCTACCAAAATTAGAATTATTAGAACAAATGAACCTTTTTCCCATCTCAGCTCTTCCTTGATCAGTCTGAATGTATCTCCTGAAGTTTCTTACCATTAGGGCTTGCTCTTCATCAAGATCGTCATCGTTAGCTTGAAGAGCTAATGGTGTGGAAGCTTTGGTCTTCTCTTCAGGTTTCTCTCTGGCTTCTATACTCTGCAACTCAAGCTCGTGTGACATCAGGTTGCCTATCAAGTCCTCCACTTTCATTGTTGATAAGTCCTTAGCTTCTTGAATAGCGGCGACTTTAGGCCTGAACGAGCTTGGTAGCGCCCTTAAGATCTTTCGTACCTGTTCATGGCTAGAGTATGGCTTATCGAGGGAACTGGATTTGTAGACGATGTTTGTGAACCTCGCAAACATGTCTTTAACTGATTCTGTTCGTAGCATGCGGAAGCTCTCATATTTAGTGCTCAGCAACGCAAGTCTGGATTCCTTTACTTGCGATGTTCCCTCGTGTGTCACCTCCAGAGTATGCCAGATTTCCTGCGCAGTTAGACAATGTGAGATCCAATTAAACTCAGATTTATCAAGAGAGCATATAAGCGCATTCATAGCTTTACCATTAAGAGTATAAAGTTTTTTATCAGCTAAATCCCACTTGTCTTTAGGTTTAATCATAACAGTGTCTTCAATTTTAATAGTGGGTAGACTATAACCATTTTCAACAATATCCCACACATCATTATCAACAGACACTAAATAGATTTTCATCCTAGCCTTCCAATATGCAAAGTCTACACCGTTAAACTTAGGGGGACGGGCTATAGACTGACCTTCAGTAAAAGCACAATCAGATATATTCATGGTCATCTAAAAATCTAGACTAGATCCTCTAAACTGGCTCTGATACCACTTGTTGGATCTGGATCGTAGCCTAGAGGGGGGGGTAAATAGGCTAATAAAAATTCTCGTGCAACCCACGAGAAATCACACGCAGTTATACGCACAGACAGGGTAATAAAATAGCAATCACAGTGTTTGCACAGATACACCCTGGTTCGGTTGTCCCCACGACCTACTCCAGCCCCCGAAAGCAAATACTAGATAGATATGTAATCATGTACAGCTATAATGAGTTAAGATCCCAAATCTACTCTCACCTAGCTCGTACGCACACCACGTGCTCTACACTCTCAATCTAGTCAGATGCTCTCCCTCCGTGACGACTCCCAAAGTCGTCAGGTCCCCAAAAAGTAACACAGAAGGTAAAGTTTCCCCTACGAAGATCTAACACAACACTACACGATATAATAAAGAACAGAGTTTAAAAAGCTCAGATCGTGTAGTGGCATGGTCTTCGTCAATCAGCGCAGGCCAGATGTCGTCTGGCAAGATGTAGTATTTCCTCTCTGAAGTCCCCAACAGTTAGCAGCTCAAGGTTGCGGCAAGCACCAGTATTGAGGTAATCACCAATTTGCGGCATGCACCAATGTTGAGTCAATCTGTGGGTTGCGGCATGCAGATTCAAGTTGCGGCATACATTTCATCAATCACCAATGTTGCAGCAGGAAAGTTCTGATGCATTAGCATCTAAGTTGCGACCGCCTCAGGTCTTGAGGAAAACATGCTCCAGATTGCGGCACCAAGTTCCAAGCATGAGGAAGAGATTTTGGCAAAGGGAATATAGGTCAACAATTGCAGCTATGATTGGTTGCTCATTGGTGGAAGGTTGCGACTGTCCTGTGCTCTAAGTTTCCTGCACTAACAAAGACATAAAAGGTGATGTTTAACATTTAATTCAAAAATAAAACTAACCTCAATTTTATTGGTTGCTTGGCCTCCTCAAGTTCTCCTGCGTAGTGGCCTTCTCCTTGAAAAAAAAATTTCTTTGTGGCCCCCAATTTTTTCGGATGAGAAGGGATTTGCTTTGAAAAAAACGATTTTTTTTAAACGAGCGGCTCTGAAGATTTTGCACTTGGAAGAGAACGAAAGCACATGCCTTTAATTGTTGATGTGGTGATGAGAGAAAAAAGATCGGCTTCTCAATCAAGGAGCAAAACACCCAAAAAAAAATTAAAACACACAGCCGCACTTCATTATTATCATGAATAGCTCTGTCTTGAATTTCTTTTTGATGAAGATATTTTATTTTCTAAACAAAAGTGGCGGCTCCTCTCAAACAAATGAAGACTACCAAGAAAACAATTCGGCTGACCTCTTATCTCTTTAGGTTTTGGGCTCCAAGGTTCTTTTATAGGAGGCTTCATGCGTGTGCCCTCTTTTTGTTGGGTGAGCCCTTTGTTTTGGGGGTTGAAGTTGCAAAAAAAAAATATTTCGGCTGCTATCCTCTTTTTTTGCTAGGGTATGGAGCACACAAAAATCTGCTGAGAGTTTTTGAATTCCTAAATGGTTAGAGATGAATGCGGCAAGGTATCCAAAGGCTAAGATTTAATTGCATCATGAGGAATCCTAATGAAAGGATCATTTGAAATAGAGTTGAAAATTTGGACTTGGTTTGGTTGAGTCTAAGAATGAGCTCTAGTAGATATGAACCAAACCAAGTAGAGTATCACTTTCTTTCCATCATATTGCCCACGTCTCACAATGAGTCTCTCCAAGCTTTGCCTTTCCTGAAACACTTAACACACACATTAAAAATGTTCACACCGTTTGTTATCATCAAACACGAAGTTCATAGATCGTTGTTACCAACAGGAATTAACTTTATGAGTGAGGACGAGTGCACAAAATTCCTATCACTTAGCTCCAAACCTATCGTGCTTACCAAATTCTCTAGCGTCACTGCTCTCTCTGCACTAGGTCTCCTAGATGTGGTCAATACCCTCCTCTGAAACATCGAGTGGGAGGAATTCCTAGAGTGTGAGGCTAGGACATATAGAAGGCTCACATTGGAGTTCCTTTCCATATTTCGATCACATTCTTCATGCTTTTCTTTTCGCATCATGAACAAGGAGTACGGTTTGTCTAAAGACTCACTGAACCTACTCTTTAAGTGGCATAGAGCTATAGAACCAGAGGTACGCCACTACAACTACCCATATCCCCCGAGTATGATGCAAATGTTTTCTGGTTTAGACCCTTCCCCAAAACACAGGCGAATGCGTCCATCATCATACACCCTGGCATCCGCATTGTCCATCGCATTATTGCAAACTCACTTTTTGTCAATATGAGACAGGCCAGGTCTCTCAAGATGAGTTATTTTCTTGTGGTGTGCAGTACATGGTCGTGTGCTTCGTGAGGGCAACGCTCATGTCCCTCATTGGATCCTTTACACCGGATCATGGATTCAGCATAGATTCCTTCATTCCCTGGCTAGCCCCAGATCAAGTATTTGTTGTGGGGGCTTCATCACGATCATTTCCATGATCCATATGTCTCCTAAAAGATCCCCGACTCTTTGACTCCAGTTCCTGGCCCCACATCCCTTGACCTCTCGGTGCTCACCAACATGCACATGATTAGAGCTTTTGACCGAGAGAGATATTTTTGGCTCTATGGCCCTGCTTCCACTCACTACACTAGGCTCCCTAATCCTGGACCCTTTTGAACTAGCACCACCATGAGGTGGCTCTTCTCACCTGACTCTGACCTAGCTTCAGGAGTTCAGGCACCACGTCCACATCATGACCCTCCCCAGCCCCAGACCTAGGATATCCAGGACCCCTCCGATCCCTCTGCTTCCACATCTACTGGCCCCGTAGTCAGGCCTGTCCTCCGTCAGTTTCAGAGGAGATCCCAACACCAGGTCGAGTGTATTAGCAGCACTCTTCCTCCACCATCTTCATATCTCGAGCGTATAGCTCGCTTGGAGGAAGGGTTTAGGCAGTTTAGATATTCCACTGTCACTACACTGACTGAGCTCAGAGACACCATCTCTGAATTTTGGAAGTCATTAGACCATCTCACCACTGTTGTTATGACCATGCAGTCACAACTTGATCAGGTCTATAAGTACCACCACGATCAGGGACACTATCCTACTGCTGCACCACATCTTCTGCCTATTCCTATCCCACCTCATCCATCTTAGCCTCCTCAGACTTCTCAGACTCCATTTGTTACATCCTTTCCCACCCCTCATGTAGATGTCGCCACCTCCTCACTACACATTTGTTGGATATGGACGACATGTATACACCCATGAGGGGATGTATGAGGGTCTATGGACCTCGGATGTTGCGTACATGAAAGCATGTACGGAGGGAACCTTTTCATGTGTGAAAAGGACCACTCGATAAGTGGAAAAAGTCACTTTATAAGTGCATAAAGGCACTTGATAAGTGCATAAGGAAGAGGATAAGAAATGGTACTAATATAAGCTAATAAGCATATATGTAGTTATTTCCTACAATAACTACCCCCAAGGCCTATAAATAGGACCCAAGGGTATGGCTTTTAAGGCTAATCCTTCATGCCATAAGTTTGCATAATGCAACCTTCTTTCCTCTTCTCCCTTCCATTAAGTTCTTCTTCTAAATAGAGATTTAGACGGTGAAACGCTCCTTTGATCCTCTGTGACGAAGTACCGACCATTATGGCGAATCCAAGGGCGAAGTTCAGAGATTATAGTGAAGCATACACTAACGTAAGTCTCCTCTCTTTCGATCCTCTATCATCGCATGATGGGATCCAACATTGGTATCAGAGCCACACGGGTTCGCCCCAGTCTCACCGATGAATGACACGTTGTCTGTTTCACGAATGATCTTCCTTCCATTATGGATATGGTAGGAGCGCATAGTGACGGAGAGAACGTTAAAAGTTGTTCCTTTCACGTTAGGGTCTTTTGCCATTACGGATATGGCAGGAACTCTCCGTGACGGGAAGAACTGACCGTTCATCTCGCCAAACTCGCACTCTTCATGGATGCTGAGTCTCCATTCAATAGGGAATGTGAACTCTCTTCATGTGGAGCGTGAAGTTTGCGGCCTTGAAAGTGTGTTATTTTTTTTGGCACACGGCCATTGAAGCATAACCACTTTCTCGATGAACTGGTGTCTCATCGGAGAAGATGGTGGTTTCAAAACTTCTCATCGAAGAAGATGAACATGTATCTCTTTGGTGCATGATGCACCCCCTCCCCATTGGGGAAGGGGTTGGCTTCGGCCAATGACAACCAAGACCACCCCTCATTGGGGGGGTGTGCGGCCGGACTCCAAGGAGGCCGGCCCTGGCCTCTGCCAGGGCAGAGGCCGGCCCTGGCAGAGGCCAGGGCCAGGTGCCCTGGCCTCTGCCAGGGCCAAGGCCAAGGCCGGCCCTGGCAGAGACCAGGGCAGAGGCGCCCTGACCTTCTGCCAGGGCCCTGGCCGGTCCTGGCCCCGGCCAGGGCAGAGGCCCTGGCCGAGGGGCCGAGGGGGCCAGGGCCCTCGCCGGCCCTGGCCGAGCCCTGGCCTCGACCAAGGAGATAGGGGGTCTGCATGGCCGGCCCTTACGGGACCGACGGCAGTTGCATACGGCAAAACCCCATGCAATGGGAATCCGGCCTTGGCACGGCCACGGCTCGACTCTGGCAATGGCCGGGGCAGGCCACTACCTCTCGCTGCAAAATACGTTTGCAAAATACGTTTTTAAAATACGTTTTTAAAATACGTTTTTTCAAAAACGCTTTTCCGCTGCAAGTACTATAAGAGTACTATTGTTTGATAAGTGATGTGGAAATATTGAAAGTTGTTCTAGATGGTGATTGGCATCGTAATGACCTTTCCGATTCTAGAGCAACATCTTCAATATTTTTCGAAAGTAACTTATCAAATATAAAATTTTATGCAATGTTTTTGATCGAATTTTTCTTATGTCTTTTGCAGCATTTTAAAACTAAAATGTCTTCCGCTGCTAAGAACATCGTCGCTGAGTTGAACAAAGGTGAAAAACTCAACGGTGATAATTACAAACTATGGTCCATGAAGATACAATATGTTCTAGAGGAGCAAGATGTGCTTGAAACTCTGAAGAACATAATAATTGAACCTGAGTTAGGCACTATGGCCCAACACAGAAGAGACAAGGAAGCTTTCGATGCTTGGTCTCGAAAGAACAAAATTGCTCGCATTACGTTACTGTCAAGTATGGCAGACGACATAATGCGAATCTTCCGAGAATATGACCTAGCTATGGACATATGGTCCAAGCAAGAGGAGAAGTTTGGTGGCACCTCGGTGACCAAACTTCGCTCTTTAACTATAAAATTCGATTCGTACAAAAAACGTCTAGATCATTCCATGGGAATGCATCTGCGACACATGGCGAATCTTATTTCAAAGTTAAAGGATACAGGACATATGATCACTGATGAGCAACAAATCCAAGCAGTCATACGTTCCCTACCAATCGAATGGGACAACATGAAGATGCATCTCACTCATAATGAGAGCATCAAGAACTTCAACGATGTTTCTAAGCACCTCGAGTTAGAGGAAGAGCGGCTTGCGGCCGCCAAGCCAAGTGCAGAAGTGCACATGGTTGCTAGTTCCTCACACGGGGGAAAGAAACGTAAACATCACTCGAAGTTTGCTCATGAGTATAAAAAGCAACCAGTGTCTACCAAGAAACCCAAACAGAAGGATGGGAACAAGAAATGGCACAAGAAGAAATACTTGAAGAGGATCAAGTGCTTCAAGTGCTTCAAGTTAGGTCACTTTGCCTGTTCATGTACGGATGGAGGTGACAAGGTAACTTGTAATAATACTAGTTACATATGTGTTTCTAGTTCAATATTTCTTGTAGAATCTAATCCTTTTTGGATAATTGATTCAAGTGCCACCGACCACATAGTAAGGGACAGACGGTCCTTCGTGGAGTATCACCGGATACCCCAAGGAACGAAGTGGATATATGTAGGAAACAACACACGTGTTGAAGTGAAAGGCGTTGGGACGTGCAAGCTCGTCTTGGACAACGGCCGCACTATCTTACTACATGATGTTCTCTTCGCTCCGGATATTCGAAGGAATATAATATCTGTGGTCGTCTTAATGGGTCTTGGTTATAGTTGGTTCTTTCATAATTGTAATGTGGATTTGTCTTGTAATAATTCTGTAATTGGTTCTGGGTATGTTTTTAAAGGATTCATTGTATTAAATACGATGTACGATTCCTCGAATTTTAATGAAAATTTCCTTATTACAAATTCTTCGATTTATGAATCAGATGTAATTTGTTGGCACGCAAAGCTTGGTCATATTGGACCAACACGTATGGATAGACTTGCCAAACGTGGCCTTCTATCCAATGTTTCAAAGGTCGAAATGTCGACTTGCGAACATTGCATTGTAGGGAAATCTTGTCGCAAGCCATTTGGAATCGGCACAAGGACCGAGGTTCCATTACAGCTCATCCATTCGAACATATATGATCCGATGAATGTCAAGACAAGACGCGGGAAGTCCTACTTCATCACTTTTATTGATGACTTCACCTGATTCGGACATATCTATTTGATATCCCACAAAAGTGAAGTATTAAACTTCTTTTAAAACTATATGAGTTTAGTGTAAAATCAATTAGATCGCAAGATTAAGGTCTTGTGAACCGATAGAGGCGGTGAATATCAATCAGCAAGTTTTAAGGAACTTTGTGATGATAAGGGCATAGTTCATCAAATAACTATGCCTTATACTCCACAACAAAATGGTGTTGCTGAAAGGAGAAATAGGACTTTAATGGAAATGGTCCATTCAATGATGGCGCAGGCTAACTTGCCAATCACTTTTTGGGGTGATGCATTATTGACGGCTGCTTTCATCTTGAACCGCGTACCCTCGAAATCAGTTAGCTCCACTCCTTATGAGTTGTGAAACCAAAGGTCTCCTGACTTAAGCATTTTAAAACCTTGGGGGTGTGCATCCTACGCACATATTTCCTCCCATAAGTATGGCAAACATGGGCCAAGGGGGAGGAAATGTATCTTTATACGATACGCAGAAAACTCCAAAGGTTATGGTTTCATTGGTCAGGAAGACAATGGAGGACTGATTGAATTTGAGTCGAGGGATGTTACTTTCTTGGAAAATGAGTTTCCAAGACAGGGCGAGATAAGTCAGGACTTATCTCTATTTGAGATTTATGATCAAGAAGGATTACCTCATTCGAATGGGAGAATTCTTAGTGAAGACAAAAATACGTTTCAACCTTCACCAATGGATAATACGAATGGTGTGAATCCTATTCCATATAGGAATAATGATCCAAGTGGGAGCAATTCTGATCACATTCCAAGTGGGAGTAATATTAGAATTGATCCAACTTCGAGTCAACAAGGACTTAAAGAATCTCAAATGCGACGTAGTAGTCGTACAAGGTTAGCTCCTCTAAGATTTGAGGATGAATTCACACAAACCTTTATGCCTTTACTACAAGAAGATGACGAGCCTGCTACTTTCAAACAGGCCGTATCATGCCCTGCAAAAGACAAATGGATGGAAGCGATGAAGGAGGAATTAGAATCCATGAAAATTAACCGAGTCTGGGACTTGGTTAACTTACCCAGAGGACGTAGAGCTATTGGGAACAAATGGGTTCTTAAGATCAAGCATAAGGATGATGGTTCTATAGACAGATATAAAGCTCGCCTTGTCGCGAAAGGTTTTACGCAACAGGAAGGGATAGACTACGAAGAGACCTTCTCACCTGTTGTTCGTTTTACCTCGATTCGCTTGATTCTGGCTTTGGTAGCTTGCTAGATCTCAAATTACATCAAATGGATGTAAAGACTGCCTTTCTCAATGGAGAATTGGACGAGGAGATCTATATGGAACAACCAACAGGGTTTGTAAAAGAAGGAAACAAACATAAGGTTTGTAAACTTCGTAAGTCCATATATGGTCTTAAACAATCCTCGAGGCAATGGTATATACGATTTCAAGAAGTTGTCTTATCAAATGATTTTACCATGCTTGATGACGATAACTGTGTATATATCAAGAGGATCAAAAGCAAGTATGTTATTATGTCTCTATATGTAGATTACATTTTAATAGCCGGAAATGACAAGGGCTTTGTGATGGATATCAAAAGGCTTGGCTTTCATCAGTATTTGAGATGAAAGACATGGAAGAAGCCACATATATCCTTGGAGTTAAGATTTCAAGGAATCGTTCAAAGAAACTTCTTTCTCTTTCACAAGAGACTTATATAAAGAAGGTTCTAGAACGTTTTAATATGCAGGACTGCAAGTCCATTGATACTCCTATAAGCAAATGCGATAATTTATGTCTGAAAATGTGTCTAAAGAACCAAAAGGAACAGGAAATTATGGAAAAAGTTCCATATTCCAGTGCAGTTGGTAGTCTTATGTACGCTATGATGTGTACAAGACCAGACATCTGTTTTGCCGTTGGAATGGTAAGTCGTTACCAATCCAATCCAGAACAAGCACACTGGAAAGCGGTTAAGAGGATAATGCGGTATCTTAAAGGGACTGCGGACTATGCTTTATGCTATCAAGGAAATGCCTTGAGGCTCGAAGGCTACACTGATGCTGATTGGGCAGGTGATCTTGATGAGCGACGATCGACCTCAGGACATGTTTTTCTACTCGGATCTGGTGCAATATCCTGGAGTAGCAAAAAGCAATCCTGCATCGCACTTTCAACTATGGAAGCCGAATTTGTAGCATTTAGCATGGCAGTCCAAGAAGTTGTTTGGCTTAGGAAGTTCATAGACAAGCTAATTGATGCAAGTGGCTCAGGTGATGTACCAATATACAGTGACAGTCAAGCATCTATAGCCTATGTCAAAGATCCAAAATTCCATTGTAAGACCAAACACATTGATATCCACTACAAATTTGCAAAAGACTATGATAAGAACAAGAAGGTAAACATTAGATACATATCTACGCATGAGATGATAGCGGATCCGCTTACGAAGACGATCCCCAGAGATGAGTTTTACAAACACTTATCATCTCAAGGATTGCGTAAGAGATGAGTTGTATCAATGTATATTCACATGTCTATGAAAGATCAAATTTAATAAAAGAATAAGTTCTTTTTTAACATTGCATATGAGTTTCTTGAAAATGTTTGTGTACATTTCTTTTAATCTCAGCTATGTTTTTCTAGTATGTCGGACAGATTGAGGTTGGCTCTCTCACATGAGCAACCTCCTTTATTCTATCAGACGGATAAGATAAAGATGAGACCTGTTTAAAGTCAAAATCGTCAGACGGATGATTTAGAGTCATGACTTAAACAAAATGGCCTATGAAAGATCTGCATCATATGGATGCTTACAAAAGATCTAAGAAGATTTTTTAAATCTTATCTGTCTTATGCGGGATGTGGGTCCAGGAAATTACTGAGTAGTAAAAGGGACTCAAAGTCAGACATTGTGGTGTCTGATCATCATCCTTACAACATCATTAAGACATACGCTCCCTGGGAAAGGAGTGATGTTGTAATACGTATTCATACTACGTATGCATTTGACTATTGGGTTAGAATAGTAATTGTGTTTACTATTATGTGAGACCCAAAGACCACATGGGTCTTCAACTTCTTACCCTTATGGACTCTAATTGGTTCCTTTAGATTTGACTGGGTGATCGCTATCTTAGCATGTTGCTTATGGACTATGGTCAATTCGGTCCGACGGGGCATGTTAGAAAAGCGAGTCAAGTCAAGATCGAAAGGATCGCAAGAAGAGGAAAGATTAATTTCATATTCACATTTGAACTTTAGAGATTCAAAGCTGGCCAGCCAATTGTAATCCAGATGGGATTCAATTGTTGAATATAAAGTATAAGAAATGTGAAGAAAGAATCTAGGGTAAAACATGCGTTGATCTACTCAACTTTGCACCCCAAGGAGTGTTGTGTATCTCTAACAAGTGCACAACAGTGGACTCTATGCGCATGACGGTCACACGGTCTATTTCTCAGTATGATAAATA
This sequence comes from Scilla litardierei, assembly GCA_030789695.1. NCBI lineage: Eukaryota > Viridiplantae > Streptophyta > Magnoliopsida > Asparagales > Asparagaceae > Scilla > Scilla litardierei. The sequence continues at coordinate 63,245,545 of CM061133.1, read as the reverse complement.
GAAGAACTAAAGGAAAAGATGTTTCCTTACAATCCCCTCAAGTGTGAGTGGGAGATGTTGGATATGGACGACATGTATACACCCATGAGGGGATGTATGAGGGTCTATGGACCTCGGATGTCGCGTACATGAAAGCATGTACGGAGGAAACCTTTTCATGTGTGAAAAGGACCACTCGATAAGTGGAAAAAGTCACTTTATAAGTGCATAAAGGCACTTGATAAGTGCATAAGGAAGAGGATAAGCAATGGTACTAATATAAGCTAATAAGCATATATGTAGTTATTTCCTACAATAACTACCCCCAAGGCCTATAAATAGGACCCAAGGGTATGGCTTTTAAGGCTAATCCTTCATGCCATAAGTTTGCATATGGCAACCTTCTTTCCTCTTCTCCCTTCCATTAAGTTCTTCTTCTAAATAGAGATTTAGACGGTGAAACGCTCCTTTGATCCTCTGTGACGAAGTACCGACCGTTGTGGCGAATCCAAGGGCGAAGTTCAGAGATTATAGAGAAGCATACGCTAACGTACGTCTCCTCTCTTTCGATCCTCTATCATCGCATGATGGGATCCAACAACATTACCATCCCATCCCAGGCATCTCAGGTGTCCGAGGACACCACTATTGTCACATCGCGCATTATCACTACCCCACCACCTTCTCCACAGCCCGACCCTGAGGTTATGCACATTCCTACCCCTCCACCATCACCACGTCCTAACCCCGTGGATCCACACACTTCTCCACCACATGCTACGGAGGCCGTTGACATTCCTCTCTCGGGAGAACTGTCTTCTCCCGCCCCATCCACACACATTCCATCCTCTACATGCACTTCCACACCTCCTCGAGCATCTGCACCACCTGAGGACACCATCGTCGTCGTCTCATCGTCCCCAGAGGACGAGTGGTCATGTCCATCCCCATCTCCACCTCCACCACTAAAGTCTGAGTTGATTCATTACACCCCATCCCCACCCTGTGTTGACATGACAGCTGAGCCTTCTGTTGATCCTGTTGTTCCACCCATTCCACCCACTTCACTTACCCATCCACCACCTGACGGTGGCCCAACATGACTGGAGCACTTATTTCTGCACTCCCTCACCATTTAGCCCATGCATCACACACTTGCATTATTCTTGGGCACGATTTTATATATCTTTGGCGAGATACACCTAGATCTCCTTCCCTTCATTTTATTAGTCCTCACTTTGATTTTTTGTGTTTTCTTTACGTTAAGGACAACGATTGGTTTGGCTTGGGTGGGAGCTCTTTTGCGCTAACTTTCTATTTTCCTTCTTACTTTTCTATTTTCATCATTATTTTCGTTTTCATTTCATTTTTTCTTTCCTATTTCTTCCATTTTTATTTCCTTTTCATATGCATCACGTTTATATTCTGTATATGCATTCAAACCCCAAAAAATGAAAAAAAAAATGCAAAAACTCCAAAAATATTAGCATTCACATCAGCATCTTGCATCTTCATGCATACATGTGTATATATTTGCATTCGCCTCGAGAATTTTTCGAAAATGAGTTTTTATGCAAGGAATCTCGAATTGAAATATTTTCCGAACTTCTATGCTTGATTTTCATGATGTCGACTTGGATATGTGAATAATATGTAACCCTAGCTTAAATCCCTTGTAATACCCTAGCTTTGGCCGTCCTCACAGTCCCTAAGATAGGAGTACTTGAAACCGATCTAGATTGATACCTAGGATTCCATTCTATGCATGGACCGTAGAGCCGATAGTTGTGTATAATGGTATATAATCCCTCGAGACTTGGATAACAATACATCACCTAGTAATGAGGATTGAATCTGCCTAGTATACCCCATGCTTTTCACAAAAAAGAGAGAAAAATTTTTAAATAGAAAAAAATTATATGCACCTTTTCCCCGTCGAAGCTGAGTAATCGGATCCCCACGATAGTGACCGTCGGGGCCTCGCGTAAAAAGGTCTAGCTTGGGGGAGTGCATATGAATAAGGATTTCAAATGGGTTGAGTTAGTAGGTCCAAGGGGTCCCTCTTGGCCCGGTGCCCTAAGGTCGTCTGATCTGGGAGTCACCGACCCAACACTCCCTATACGACCTAATTGTGAATCCCAAAAAAAGAAAAAATATATTTTTTTGCATATAGAAAAATTTGTATATATGTGTGTATATAAAAACGAAAGCATGAATAAAACTTGGTGATTTCTTGAATCAAGGAATATTGTTGTGTCGTGAGCACCACTTTCTTTATCGACCAATATTACATTATCCCATACTTATCTCCTCTTCGATCGTTGTATATCTTAGGTTCCTATCCTTCAATCTAATGACGGGTTAGAGGAAATGTCTTAGGGTGTGAGTGTGGCCACCGTCTAATGTATTGCTTGGCCATTTGAGTGGGGGATGATGTCCTTGGAACATATTCTCGTCGACGAAAAGATTTCGAAGCATTTGAGTTTCTCGAATTCGAATTTTCAGTTCACCCATGTATATAATCTCGATTTTTGAAAATTCTCGAAGTTTCATCGCATCATTCGTGTGTTAATTGCATTCCTCCAATCTATGCTCTCTCTTGTCTTCCGTAAGGACAAGGAAGCGTTTAACTTGGGGATTTTGATGTGTGTTTATTGTATATAGTTTTCCCTCTTTTTCATGCACGTTTCACATTTTTTTTCTTCGCCATTCCTCCATATTTTCCCAGTTTTTGTTCTCTTTTGCTTTTCTGGTCCCTCATATGCTTTGCAGGAAAGATGTGCTGATTAGGAACTATACGACGAGAATTTAGCGCAAGGCAAAATAAGCGAAGCCAGGGGACCAAATTGTTCAAGGTAGAGTAGTATGTGAAGAATTAAGACCCACGCGGCTGCGTGATTCGGATACAAACGGCCACATCAAAGAGCCCCAGAACCCAATTCGACGCGGTCGCATCAAGTTTACACAAACAGCCACGTCGTTGAGGAGATAGATTAAAGACATACATTCGACGTGGCCCGCGCAACATAAGATGACATAGCCATGTCACTGAAGACCAAATGGCTGCTTGACACGGCCGTTTTAAAGCTGATGCGACCGCCGAAGCCCCATTCGATGCGGCCGCATCCTTAACGATGCAAACGCATTGCTGAAGCTTCTGCGCCCAAATTTTATGCAAGGAAATGACGCGGCTACGTCGAGTGGATTTCTACTGCCAGCTGGGCATGGGAGCAGTTGGGGGGCTACTTTGGTCATTTTGGCGGATGTTTAAAAGCACTTCCTCCTCCTCCTGCGAACCCATCTCCTCTTATTTGCTGTTTTAGCTACTTTTAGGTTTTTTTGGAAGGTTTTGTAAGAGATTCTGAACTCTTTTATTTTGCATTCTTAGTTGTTTTAAATTAGTTTTTCTTGTAATAAATTAGTTTTATCTAATAGAAAACTTCTCCTTTGCTATTGCTGTTATGTTTTGGCATCTATTACTTATTGAATCATCATCTATGGCTTTCATTGCTTACCCAATGCTTGAAATCTCTTCTAGCTTAACGGGTAGTGAGTAGTTTTCATATAGAGCAATGGGTTGAACCTCATTGGATTAAGGCTATGGGTTGGATGACTTGATTAATTTAATTGTTGGGCTAATTGAGATTAGGGATATATTAGGACAATTATTATTGTCGTAGATTCGACCCCTCCCTTCGGGACGATCGGATTGGCCGCCGACGAGAGTCGAGACCAATCCGGTGATCTGATCCCTATGATGATCCATGCTATCGGTTTGACCGACGAGAGTCAGGCGCCGATAAGAGCCCTCCTAAAGTAGGTCTAATCCTCGAACGCCACTCTTGTCGGGAGGAAGATTGGGGATGTTTTTCGAGCGTAATGCACCAGATGTACTTCGATGCATCGACGAGAGTTGACATAGGTGTAGGTTGGGTAGGCCTATCACTGCATCACGAGAGCAGGGGGTAGGAGATGACGTAAAGGAATACCCTATCATGCACCCCGAGAGTGCGGGGTAGGGGAATGCCCTTAGGTCACACGACCTCTCCTCAGTCCTAATGAGTCCAACAACTGATTAATTATTAATCTGACCCTAACCTTAGTCCAATGGTGGGGATTCCCCACGCCCTAGAGTCTTTATCTCTTGATTCACTCTCTTGTCTATTTCATCAACGAACCACCGATATGATTGTGTAGCTTTCAAACAAAGAATTATAAACCGATACTCATTGACTGCCTCCATGTGTTCGACCCGTAGCTACACATGACCTATGTGCTACAGTAAATTTATATTAGCTTCGCGTGAGCGAACAGTCATATTATAATTAAGATCTAATTTCAAAACTATCAAATGATTTTAAAATAGATCTAATTTTCAAAACAGCTTTCGAAAATAAAATGTCACATGAAAACGACTATAGCTTAATTAAAAAACCCTCCATCTTATGGAGAAACATGATGAATCACATACATTTTATAATTGCAAAACATAGATCAAGTAGACAGGCTATGATACCACTGATGGGTATCGCTCTGATATCATTGGAATGCTGATAAAACCCATCTTCAATGGCACCTTAGATCCATCACAAGATCCCTTACGAACTTGTTTTACGGCATGCCTCTCGACAACGCCCAACCCATCATAAGATTCCCATCTTATCGGGACTTGGTACGGTATGAGCGATTACTTCAGCTCAGCTCATAACCCGAGAACCCATACTCAAGCATCAACAAGCTCTAATATCAATAATGGGTTTTCTTGGTCCTTGTGGCTATAAAATCGACGTCTGGCCTAAGTTGGATGGACGACGAAAACATAAAAGAAGAGGAATCCCAACTTAAAACTATTTTAAGTCTAGCCCTAAAGACTTAAACCCTAGCCAGAATCTCTACTATCCCGGGGATGGGTCCAACCAACCCCTAAAGATAGATCTATCAACCTATTGCAATTATAAATGCATGTTAATAAACTACATACCTTTTACTTCGTTTTCGCAGAATACAAAGCGTTGTTTTCATAACATTTCTTTGACTCCCAAGCGATGCCCTGAGCCGCTTCTCCCAAGCGGAACCGCATCCCGAGTTGAACCACGTCTCGAGCCGAACCGCGTCCCGAGTTGAGCAACACCCTTATTGCCGAGCCAACCACGCATCGAAGAAAGTTTCACCTTGAGTGAATCCTCCGTCAACACTTCGGATCAGATCCGAACTCCTTCGTAGCTTTTCTAGAGCCCGCTCAGGAGCAAGAAATAATTTAGGGAGAAGTGGGAACATTAAGTTAAGCTTAGATCCGAGCTTACTCACGTTTAATGGAGCTACTCAGATCTGGAGCTTGGTGCAAGTTTTAAGGAGTGGGTATGCCCCTATTTATATATGTGGCTGACCCCTCCTCTTTCTCAATTATCGACGTGGGACAAAACTATTTGGAGAAGGAAAAACAATTTAGTTTGCCTTACACGAAGGCCAAACTTTGACGAATTATCTCTCCCTCACCGTTGAGCTTCATGAACGATGTCACACATCATTGCGAAGAGGGTTGAACGATGAAAGCGTAGGAAAAAACAGGGACTCATTCCGACTTCGTTTGACCCCTCAAACGATGTCACAAACATGGCATAAAACCATATTTCGCTGAAATAACTGATATGCTCATATTTCAAACTTTATTTCTGCATTTTTCCATCCCATAAAGATTGCTCATATCCCGCTTTTAACGCTTAAACGAAGTTTTTACGATATATTTCACTATTCCTTTAATTCGACTGATTTTAGGAAATATGGATCAATCGGGAGCAATTCGAAGCCACGAGCACTTACACGCATGTCAGAGCATCATTGACGATGATATCGGAGAGCTAACGGCACTGGATGATGATTAGAAGAAGAAGGAAGGCAAAAGAAACGACGAGAAAGTGAGAAGAAGGAGAAAAGGGTACTGAAACAGGCTACTCGGCCGAGTGACGCGGCTCACTCGACCGAGTGAAGTAGCGCACTCAACCGAGTGAAGCTGACATACCCAATCCAGCTTGAAGAAGAGCTGTAATGTACTCGGCCGAGTGGGAATTTCTACTCGACCGAGTGAGAATCCTACTCGACTGAGTGGAGATAGAAATTGTAAAGAAATTATTTGACACTTCTCTGTTTTTGAGAGGATCTGTAGTCGGTCCCACTCGACCGAGTAAGATCTCACTCGACCGAGTGAGAAGACTACTCGACCGAGTGGTATGAACTTCCAGAATGCTGAAAATCCCTATTTTCTGCAAATTTCTCACTCGACCGAGTGAGCAGTTCACTCGACCGAGTGCGACGTCAGCCAGTTTTTGAAAACTAGGGTTTGCAGCTGTTCAGGGGCAAATCTGTCAAGATTTCTGTACTATTTGGGCGGATAGAAATACATAGTTTTGTGGACGGCCCAAAGGGAGACTCTTTAGAATAATTTTCTTAGTTTTAATTTGAGTTCTAGTTTTCTTTTGGAGGAAGGATTGGAGAGAAGGATCAAAATTTCTTATTCTTGAAGCTTGTATTCAAAATTGGTTTGTCTAAACTCTTGTAAGTTGATATTTTTATGCTATATTTCTTTCTAGATCTGAGTTTTGTGATGAATTCTATTGCACATCTTGTTTATTGTGATTTTTATGATGAATTATGAGTAGTCTCTTTGCTCTAGAGCAAAGGGATGAACGCTATGGATCTAAAGTATGATTTGTGAGATCTATTGAATTTCTATGCCGCTAAGCTTGTTAAGGGTTAGGTTGTGATTGATTTACTATGTATAGCTAGGGATTTCTATTAGATCTTGAGAGCTCGAGAGAGGATCTTGATCTAAGGGAAGCCAAATGTATTCGATTTAGATCTATAATCGAAATTCCCTAGAATTGGTGCGCGAGAGCGACCAAAGCTAGCATATTTATTATATTTCTATAATTATATTCGTTTGTATAATGGTAAAACGGATACGAATTATCATGATCTAGATTCGAACTTAAGTTGCACGAGAGCGAGCTTGAGTTGGAATTGGATATTATTGTCAATCTTCATGCTAGCAGTTTGAACTAGGCTTGCACGAGAGGGAGGCTCTGGTTTAGATTAATATAGACTTGCGTAGCACGAGAGAGTGCATTGGTTCCCAATTTAGTTGCGACAAGTTCACCCTAAATCAAGAGTAGTAATATAGAAATTCATGTTTCATATTGATTGCTTGAAATCTATAGTGTGGATTTCCAATCCCTAGACATTCTTATAAATTGAATTTATAACCAACACTTTGAACTATTGTGACACCGACATTTCTTCGCCACCATTTTACAATAGACTTAGTAATCCATATAGAGACCAATAGTTCCTCCCCGTGATTCGATACCTGCTTACCACTTAACCGTGCACTTGCGGTAAAACTACATTGTTTTCGGAGTTACTTTCCGGGATGACCAAGTTTTTGGCGCCGTTACCGGAGACGACGCGGCATTCTGTATTCTTTACTAAATACTCATGCATTTACTGACGTCACTTTCCAGATTGTTCTATAGGTTTTGATCAGGTTTATCTGGGAGACGCAATGATGAATACAAACTCTGACCTGCAACATGATGATACTTTTGCATCCATACTGGGGGAACTCATGGATGAATTCTGGGCCATAGGACCTATTGCCATCAACATGGAGGACCATCTTGAGCAAAAATTTTCCAACTTCATTATTAACCAAATCTCCCCAGAAGGAATAATCGAGGGCGGCATTAGAGTCTATGTTGAGGATAATGAGCTACATCTTCAAGCTGATGAAGTTCCTCAACCCACAATGAATGAAGGCATTGAAGCATGCGTCGTATAATCCGATGCTCGTGAAGAACAACCTTGGGACACTGACATTCAGGGAAGTGCACTTGATGACTCCTTTTGTGACACCCATCTATATACTGACTTATCTTTTGATGACAGGTATGGACAAGAGGAGAGCGGTAGTTCCATGGATTCGGGAGCAGAGATGCCTAGCATATACTTTGACGCTCCATCTTCACTGAGTGATGATTTTGAGTCTGTATGTGAAAGCCTATCTTCTGAAGAGGAAGAGAACGAAGATAAGGTCGAGGATGCTATGTTTTCACAGGAAAGGGAAACAGGGGGTACGTCGCCCCTGAGGTAGAACTAAAGCAACTACCTCCTTACTTGAGATATGCATTTTTAGGTGATAAATTGGCATATCCTGTGATTGTTAGTGCTAGTCTTAACCACAACCAACTTGTGAGCCTTTTAAATGTTCTGAGAAGCCATATGGATGTCTTTGGCTATAGCATTTTCGACCTAAAGGAAATTAGCCCTCGGCTATGTATCCGCAAGATTCACCTAGAAAACACCGATGCCACCTCCATCGAGCCTCAAAGGCGGTTAAACCCCAACATGAAGGTGGTGGTTAAAAAGGATATTCTTAGATTACTTGAAGCTGATATTATATATCCTATTTCTGACAGCAGATGAGTCAGCCCGGTTCATCATGTCCCTAAGAAGGGAGTAATGACCGTAATAAAAAACGATGAGGGAGAATCGATATCCACCAGAACCGTCACGGGTTGGCGCATGTGCATTGATTACAAAAAATTATATAAAGCCACCCAGAAGGACCATTACCCTTTAACCTTTATTGATCAAATGCTAGAATGGCTTGCTAAACACAAATATTTTTGCTATTTGGATGGGTATTCGGGATTATTTCAGATTCCCCTCCAAGAAGATGATCAAGAAAAGACTACTTTCACATGCCCTTACGGCACCTATGCATACCGTAGGATGCCCTTTGGTCTTTGCAATGCCCCCGCCACCTTTCACAGGTGCATGCCATCCATCTTTTCTGATTGTATTGAAGACATCATTGAAGTCTTCATGGATGATTTTTCTGTGTATGGCAGTGAATTTAACTCTTGTTTGGCTAATTTAACCACAGTTTTAAAAAGATGCCAACAAAATAATCTGACGCTTAATTGGGAAAATGCCATTTTATGGTCACCAAAGGGATAGTTCATGGGCACCTAGTCTCGTCGAGAGGGATTGAGGTGGATAAAGCTAAATTGAAGTGATAGAAAAGCTACCTCCTCCCATTAATGTTAAGGGCATTATAGGATTCCTTGGCCATGCGAGGTTTTAACGCTGCTTTATCAAGGATTTTGCTCAAATTGCCTGTCCTCTTATTGCTTTGCTTACTAAAGATACACCTTTTGTTTTTTCTGATGATTGCTTGCAGGCGTTCAACACACTAAAGGAGGCGCTTATTTTCACTCCAATTATACAACCTCCGGATTGCACTCTTCTTTTTGATTTGATGTGTGATGCTAGTGACCAAGCAGTTGGAGCAGTGTTATGGCAAAGAAGGACAAAAAGTTCATGCGATATTATGCAAGCAAAACTTTGGATGAAGCACAAAAGAACTACACCACCACCGAAAAGGAGCTCTTGGATGTAGTTTACTCTATAGAGAAGTTCCGCTCATACCTTCTTGGATCAAAGGTGATTGTGCATACAGACCACGTGGCATTGAAGTACCTCTTGAATAAAAAGGAAGCCAGACCTAGGCTAATAAGATGGGTTCTCCGTTTACAAGAATTTGACTTGGAAACCAGAGACAAAAGGGGTGCGGACAATCTTGTAGTGGACCATTTATCAAGGCTAATTCATGATGGGAAAGATGAAAGCTTGCCGATCGATGACACATTTGCCGACGATAAGCTCGTGCATTTAGACCCTTGGAAGTGCATTGGTTTGCAGATTTCGTGAATTATTTGGCTTGCGGTATTAAACCAAATGGGTTAGCTACACAACAAAGAAGGAGATCCATGCATGAAGCCCGGAGCTATTTTTAGGAAGACCCATATCTCTTTAAGATATACAAGGATGGCATTATACGGAGATGCATTTCGTAAGACAAAACCACTTCTATCATCTCACATTGTCACGATATGCCATGCGGAGGACATGCATCCACTTTCAAAACCACCGCTAAGATATTACAATGCGGATTCTATTGGCCTACAATGTTCAAGGACACACATGAGTTCGTCAAAAAGTGTGATGACAAAGGATGGGAAACATATCCAAATGTAATGAGATGCCAATGAAGCCTATCTTGGAGATCGAGCTCTTTGATTGTTGGGGAGTTGATTTCATGGGACCTTTTCCATCCAACAAGGGGAATAAATTTATATTGGTGGCCATCGACTATGTTTCAAAGTGGGTGGAAACTACTGCCACCCCAACCGATGATGCCAGGGTGGTCGCCAAGTTCTTCAAACAAAACATATTTCCCTGCTTTGGAGTACCTAGAACATTGATAAACAATGGATGGAGACATTTTATAGAGAGAAAGTTCGAAGCCATGCTAAAGAAGTACGGGTACACCATAGAGTTGGATTAGCATATCACCCCCAGACTAGTGGACAAGTGGAAGTATCAAATAGGGAAATCAAACAAATTCTGGAAAAGACGGTTGACAAATCAAGGGAAGATTGGTCTATGAAACTGAATGATGCACTATGGGCATATCGCACAGCCTTCAGGACCCCCATCGATATGACCCCATACCGACTAGTATATGGGAAGGCGTGTCACCTGTCGGTAGAATTGGAGCACCGCACTTATTGGGCCATCAAAACTCTAAATTATGACTACAAGAGCATGGCATTACGGCAATTCCTCGATATCAACAAACTTGATGAAATTAGAAGAGATGCCTATGAGAGTTCCAGAATATACAAAGAAAGGACCAAAGTCTTCCATGATGCCCGCATTACGGTGAAGAGCGTCAATGTTGGAGACAGGGTCTTACTATTCAACTCAAGGCTTCGACTCTTCCCTGGAAAGTTACGATTCGGTTGGTCTGGACCATTCACCACATGCCATATACACCCCAGAGGAGTTATAGAGATCGAAGGAAACGACGGTGCATCATTCAAGGTTAATGGGCAAAGACTCAAGCACTACTCCATGGGAGATCCTACCAGTGAAATAAAGAGCATCTACCTTGGAGAGACTTGGAGACAAAGTTTGTCAACACTACTTGATGAGGTCAGCGATAAAGCCATGCCATATGCCATTGGAGATTTGCACGTGGATAGTCTTGACAGAGTACCAATTTCTGAAAATGGCGCTCCAAATGGAGATACCCCGGATCCTCTCACCGGGAAAGAGGAGAACGACGCTGATGTCGTGAGGATTAGAGAGCTCTGCAAGTTCTCTTCAGTGAAGCAATGAAAGAATGCACCATGGACCGAAGCTTGGGGGAGTCATCCCACACCATCATTAGAGAGGAAGCATGCTTAAAGGAGGCCAAGAAAGAGCACGCACAACATCTGAATCCCAACGGCCTCCTCACAAAGTTTGACACGCGCATCTCCTATATGCCGAACATCACGCGCTCAACGTAAAACCATAAGGGTCGAGTTCAAGACCTTAAACGAGCACTTATCGGGAGGCAACCCGATGTTCCTATCTTAGTTCTTTTTAGTTAAATTTTAGTTTTTATTTTATTTATATTTTCGTTAGTTTAGTGATTCAAGAGTCTAGAATAATCTGACAATGGACAACGTTTTTATCACAGGAAGAAGATACGAGGAATCCATTTAATGGAGGGTATCCAAGGCGATGAGAGTAGCCCCGAGGACGTGCTTGAACGATAAAGGAAGGAAGAAACTAAAGGGATAGGGAGAAACAGAAGACAGAGAAAAACAGAGAGTAGAGAGATGAAACAAACAGCCTACTCGGTCGAGTGAGATTTTCACGTGGCCGAGTGAAGAAGTCACTCGATCGAGTGACGCTCTAAATAGGGAAGTTCCAAAAACCACACTCTGTAAATTTTATGCCCCTCGGCCGAGTGACTTGTCACTCGACCGAGTGCACCATGTAGTAGAAAGCTCATATATCATGCTCTATAAGTCTTATCTACTCGATCGAGTCATTAGTTCACTCGACCGAGTGACTAATTCTACTCGACCGAGTAGAAGACTGCAGCAGAATCACCAAAAAATTCACTCTCTGTCTTTATTTCTCACTCGACCGAGTGGAACTTGTTACTCGCCCGATTGACTCGAACCACTCGACCGAGTCGCTCGACGCGGTCGAAATTTCAAAAACATTAAAAATGGGCTACTCTACCGAGTGACGATCGTCACTCGACCGAGTGACTTAACTCGAGCCACCCATATAAAATCCCCAATCTCACTCACCCACAACCAAATCCCCAAATCAATCGACATTCTCCCAAATCCTCCTAAAACCCCCGACTCGTCCGCACCTCTCCCTCCACTCGCCCGAGGTCGCACCGACTCGCCCGAGCAAGTCGACCCCGGTCGACGGTGGTGCCACCTCCGGCGATGCTCCCTCCAGCCGAGTCCGGTGATAAACCCCCCATTTCAACCCATTTCGCCCTATATCTTTCCCTATCCATTTCGTAAGCCCAAATCCAACCCCAACCCTATTCAACCTTATTTTTTTGCCAATTTCTCTTGAACTACCCATATATTATGAATTCTTAACGCTAGTCAATTGTTTTTGTGCAACAGGAAAGCTTGGGGAAGATCTACCGCTGATTTGGAGCTTAAGGGAGCTGTCTCATACCGATTCGCTAGCTTGGAGTCGCATTGTGCTCGGTACACTCATTCCATATTTTATTTTGAGCATTTTAATTTAGACTTGATTAGTGTGCATCTCACGGCATTCATCGATGCCCTCATGCTCTAGATTGAGCACTCGGCAGTGCGCTTCCAAGCAGAAGAAGACTGGTGACCCCGGTCATTCTTCCTCTGGGATGGTGTCCCCACCGCATAGAGACCCCATAGATGCACTCCCAGCATCCTCAGCACCCCTCAGCAGCAGCACCTGTACTACCACCAGCACAGCTTGTCCCTCCAATCGAGACATACTGGATCTCTTTTAGAGATGACGCACATCACATCAAATTTAAGAGGATCTCGCAGCGCCAGATCATACCCACTAGGTTCGTGCATATCGATACACTTGAGCACCTAGGGGTATTTCAGGGCATGCGCCAGTTGTATGACAACGTGGGGTGGGGTAACTTTTTGTCTGTGTCAGCGGTCACTTTCGTCCGCCCAACACTAGAGGTCTCGAGTTCTATTTGTAGGACTCATAGGGGCTACTCTTTCAGGCTCATGGATGAGGAGTGTGAGATCTCGCACGACATGGCCCAAGCATACTTTCATTGGCCCCATGTCCCAGACCCTGACCGAGCTTATGGTCCCACGCACCATACCCCATCTGTCTTTTCAGCTACTGCTTTCTGGGACATGATCACTGGCATGTACCACTTCAACCCTAGCAGGGCGAAGACCTCTTCTATAGTCCACTCCTGTCGTGGCTTGCACAGCGCCTTTTAGCGACCACTATACTCACCAGGCCAGAGGTTGGGACTATGTCCATGCCAGAGCTTTTCATTCTCTATGCGATGACTAAGGAGAGAGCCTTAGAGGGCGACGGGGACGTCTTAGTCCACGCTATTTCTATTGATATTGCTAGATGGTATTTGACCGCATCTTTTCTTCGGTCGCCTCCACCAAGGCGATATGTTGCGGTGGTCTGATCACCCTCCTAGCACCTATTTTCGACATCCAGCTTTCCACTGGCCTGCACTATGCTACGTGCCCCACCTTCTTATCTCTAGATGTTTTGGCTTGTATGCACATGATCTGTACTCACGGACAACGTCATTGGGTATGGTTACATGGTCCCTTCTCAGCTGATTATAAAGTGCTTTCGAACCCCGTTCGGACCTATATTGGACCCGTAGGCACGGAGTGGAGGTTGCCGATGGACCTCCTCATCCCACCTGTAAATGTACTAGAGCCCGATGATGACCAGCAGGGGCCCCATGTCGAGCCCCTTGCCCCTGAGATCTCGATTTCTCAGCCTGCTTCTGATCCTGTCCCCGAGCCCGGCACATCTATCTTCACTTCTGCTCGTGTCGAGAGCTCCACTTCTGCCGTTGTGTCTGATTCCACCACCACCGCACTGCTGAGAGTTGATCTGATTTCATAAATAAGTTTTGAGAGTGTTGTCCCCACCACTTTTAAGAGAGGCGACCCTTCTTCCTCCGCGACCGCAGAGACCTTCGACACACCTGGCTTCTTGACTTCTGGGGTGTCATTATCTCCTGATTTCACGACCACCCCACATGTCGATGCTTCAGTCTCTGCCGCCACTACATATACCGAGAGTGGCGTGGTGTCTGTCACCACAGCTGTTGCCACGACCTCTCAGCCTGCATCAACCTCTGTTTATATTCTGACCTCCTCCTCCGTTGCACATATCTCTGAGAGCATTCTTGCGTCTCAGCCTCCCCTAGAGGCTGAGCATTTTGTTGTGAGCTCCGCTCCCCGCATACACCCGATAGTGGCCTCGCTAGTTTTTGGAGGCCGTGTGAGACCCCTTGCTCGTACACCTCCACGTCCCTCTACCTCCGCTCCTGACGACAAAGAGCAGTGCCTCAGTGCTGTCGAGTCGACAGTGAATGGACTTAGAGTTGACCTTAGGGCTCCCACGGCGGCCGTCACTGCTCAGCAGGCCCATAGTGCCATGATTCCTAGTATTCAGCTCACGCCGAACCAGATTCTTCATCGCCTGCAGCAGCAGCAGCAACCAGCCCCTCAGTAGCCAGCACCTCTACCACCACCGTCCCACAGCAGGGAGGTAATGGCAATGCACCAGAGTAAGCACAACTTCTTGATACATGTCATATTTTTGCTCCACTTCTCTCCCCACTATTTTGTATGCCCATCTTTCTTCACCTCTTTGCCGAGCACTGTATATTTCAGCTTGGGGGAGAATATGTATTTTTGGGTTACCATCTTGCTTCCATCCATACATCATTTTGCATGCTTGCTTTGCATATACCATCATATCATATTTTATTTTCCTTTATTTTGCAGCATATTGCATCCACACCCACCCACCCCTATCTTATATGTCCTAGTGCCATATTTTGCACATTGAAGACAATGTGATGTTTAGCTTAGGGGAGTGTGCTCACACATTTTTTTATTTTCCTTATTTTTATCTTTATTTTTCACTTTTCTTCATTTTTCGCTTACTTTCATGCACTTTTTCATTTTTTAACCATGCGTCACGTTTTCTTCGTTTTTGGAGTGCTTGCATGTGTATAGTTAGATTTTATTTTATACTTACTTCTTTTACTTTCTTTGCTAGAGATGAATTTCATATGATGAATATAGCTTAGATTTCGCTTTACTCTTATGCATGTATCTCTTGTCATGCTATTGTTTTTATTTCTGATATCATCTGTGATATATTTGACGTGCACGTGAGAAAAAGAACTTCCAACATGTTTATTATTTGTCCATGAATAAATTTTATCATTGACTTGTCTGAGAATTACATTGTTGTATACTTTTAATAGAAAAAACACAAAGATTCACGCATTGGCTGCCTATTACTTGGAGAACTGCTTTGTATCTTAATATCACTTCTTATTGCATGAAATGTGTATGAAACTTCCAGCTTGAATGAATTGATTGTCGTTTGATATGAATGATTAGTTTACTTTTAGAAATCAAACTGAGTAGATGACACTACCCTGCTGAAGTTGTTGTGCACATACAAAAGAGTGAACCGAGCGTTATCATATATTCTTTCTCTACATATCTTGAAAAATATTACTATACATATAATCATTGGTGAATCTCCCCTTAAGTGAATCTTATTATTACATCTTCCCCATGCTAAAAAGAAATAAGCTCCATGATCCCAAAAACAAAAAACAAAAAAAAAGAAAAATCTATATCTTTGCATCTTTCTTTGGGATTGTTCTTGTGTATAAAAAAGAAAAAAAAGAAAAAAGAGAGAGAGAAAGAAAAGTTCCATTGTATATACACAATCCCCTTCTTTACTTCTTTCTTATTTTCCTTTTTATATATGAGCTACAAAAATTGGAAAAAAGTTCATATTTGATGCCACCACGCTTATAGATAAGCTTTGGGGAGGAGATCCAATGATGTGTGAGAGAGTGACTACTTATATGTGCATGAAGGCCTAAGCTAGGTAATTTCTGATACTTAGGGAGATGACTATAGTATAACGACATCTATGAATTGAATAATTGGCATGAAATTCATGAAAACCATCTCTGTCTATTCTTATTGATTTGAATTGTGTGATCTCTTATACTCCAAACAAAAGTAGTCAATTGAAAAGTGGGTTGTCTATAATTATGTATATCGTTTTTATGCCTTAGTCGTGTTTGATTCTAAAATGATTTCACATTTCATATGATTCACGTTGTTCTTAGTTTTTCTATCAAGTGTACCCATATGAAATGATATCGAAATAAAAGCTTTAGTGATGTTTCGTATTCATTGCTCGTGCTACTTGAGTAAGCAAACCTGAGTTCTAAGAGAATGATCTAGCACTTCCCTTCTTCATCTTATTTTTCATATATTTGATTTTTATTTATTTTATTCGCCAAGTTCACTTTTTACTTATCTTCCTCGAGGACGAGTAAGAGGTAAGATTGGGGGATTTTGATAGGCTCATATTTTACACTTTATTTCAACATGTTTCCATTCTATAACGATTGCTCATATCACGATTTTAATGCTTAAACGATGTTTTTCCGATATATTCAACTATTCCTTTGTTTCATTTAATTTCAGGAAATATGGAGCAATCGGGAGCAATTTGGAGCCACGAGCACTTACACACGTGCCGGAGCGTCATTGACGATGATATCGGAGAGTTAACAGCGCTAGAGGATGAGTAGAAGAAGAAAGAAGGCAAAAGAAATGATGAGGAAGCGAGAAGAAAGTGAAAAGAATACTGAAACAGGCTACTCGGCCGAGTGACGCAGCTCACTCGACCGAGTGAAGCAACGCACTCGATCGATTGAAGCTGACACGCCCAATCCAGCCTGAAGAAGAGCCGTAATGTACTCAGTCGAGTGGGAATTTCCACTCGACAGAGTGAGAATCCCACTAGACTGAGTGGAGATAGAAAATGTAAAGAAATTATTTGACACTTCTCTGTTTTTGAGAGGGTATGCAGTCGGTCCCACTTGACCGAGTAAGAATCTCTCTCGACTGAGTGAGAAGACTACTCGGCTGAGTGGTCTGAACTTCTAGAATGCTGAAAATCCCTATTTTCTGCAGATTTCTCACTCGACCGAGTTAGCAGTTCACTCGGCCGAGTGCGATGTCGGACATCTTTCGAAAACTAGGGGTTGCAGCTGTTCAGGGGCAAATCTGTCAGGATTTTCTGTACTTTTTGGGCGGCTATAAATACCCAGTTTTGTGGGCAGCCCAAAAGGAGACTCTTTAGAATAATTTTCTTAGTTTTAATTTGAGTTCTAGTTTTCTTTTGGCAAACGGATTGGAGAGAAGGATCTAAATTTCTTATTGTTGAAGCTTGTATTCAAAATTGGATTATCTAAACTCTTGCAAGTTGATAATTTTATGCTATATTTCTTTCTAGATCTGAGTTTTGTGATGAATTCTATTGCACATCTTGTTTATATTATGATTTTTATGATGAATTGTGAGTAGTCTCTTTGCTCTCGGGCAAAAGAGATGAACCATATAGATCTAAAGTATGATTGGTAAGATTTATTGAATTTCTATATCGCTAATCTTGTTAAGGGTTAGGTTGTGATTGATTTACTACGGATAGCTAGGGATTTCTATTGGATCTTGAGAGCTCGAGAGAGGATCTTGATCTAAGGGAAGCCCTAGATATTCGATTTAGATATATAATCGAGATTCCCTAGAATTGGTGCGCGAGAGCGACCAAAGCTAACATCTTTATTATACTTCTATAATTATATTCGTTTGTATGATGGTAAAATGCATACGAACTATCACGATCTAGATTCGAACTTAAGTTGCACGAGAGCGAGCTTGAGCTGGAATTGGATATTATTGTTTATCTTAATGCTAGTAGTTTGAACTAGGCTTGCGCGAGAGCAAGGCTCTAGTTTAGATTACTATAGACTTGTGTAGCATGAGAGCGTGTGTTGGTTCCCAATTTAGTTGCGACAAGTTCACCCTAAATCAAGAGTAGTAATATAGAAATTCGTGTTTCACATTAATTGCTTGAAATATATAGTGGGGATTCCCAAGTCCTAGACATTCTTATAAATTGAATTTACAACCAACACTTTGATTGATTATGAGACCAACATTTCTTTGCCACTATTTCACAATAGCTTAGTAATCCATATAGATACCAATAGTTCCTTCCCGTGATTCGATACCCGCTCACCACTTAACCGTGCGCTTGCGGTAAAACTACATTGTTTTCGGAGTTACTATCCGGGACGACCAAAAACCAGCCATCAAATTAGGTGCCAAAAGACCCTTCCTAGTAGGGCCCATGAGTGGACCCCACTAGCCTTGTGCATGCGAGCTGGGCGCCCCAGCCTGGGCGCCCGCCTGCATTCACAGGCAGGGCCCAGGCCGCTTGAGCGGGCGCAAGTGTTTTGCCACACTTTGGGTGCGGGGCCTGCATTCCAACGGGTCGGGCGCCTGCCTAGCGGGCGTCGGACTCGCAATGCCTAATTTTGGGCTATTGGCACTGTTTTGGCTCTATTTTCGTGTTTGGACTCCCTTTTAGACGTCGTTTGAACTTGCATTTAGACCGGGACGATCCCGTCATCCAGGTAACTTTTCCCTCGCATTTATTATATTAAATATACTTGTAAATATTTTACGACATATTTAATTCTCTTTTGCATCATATGCAAAATTCCCACATCCTTAATGTTCTAAAACTTTATTGCAAACTCTTTGCGACTTAATTAATTCCATTTGAATATAAAAATCCATTTGCATCAAATACAAATGAACTGAGAGCATACATCCCTCAACAGTTTACCCCGCTTTCCATATAATAATTTGGTAGTCTTTCTTTTTAGTACTTGTCTGAATGTTTATTTCTTTATGCGTTTGTAGTAGACTTATTTTACAGTTAGTGACCAGACCTTACTAGGTAGAACAGTTCTGAGACTGACCCTACCTAGTTTAATTAGATTATCTTACTAGGTCACGCATTGACACCTCCCATTTACTTTTTCCAGGTTTAGGAGCAGGGCAGACTGAGCTGGATTTGACCAGGAGTAAACTCAGAGATGGAACCCTCAGAGGGTGACCTTGTACACTTGATTCTCAGGGTAGTCTAGGGAGTGAGTTGTACTGGAAATGGACATCTCTGTCATTTGTGGGTTTTCTAGGATTTCTCCCTTGTTCCCTTTGTACCCCAACTGCAGATGGTGATGTTCGATGTACTCTTTGTAGCGATGTAATAAAATGAATGGTGATTTATGTATCTATTATTCTCTTGTGTTGACATATCTGTGTTGGATCATTACGTGTACTTCCCAGCATGTGCGCAGTGACCTACAACTTCTTCTTGTACACTCTTTTCTTTCTCTTTCTTTGTGATACTCGCAGCTCTGTGAATACTTGGGACAAATTTGTACTTCCCAGGTATCATGGGGAGCGGAAATTACACACATGGCTTTTGATTTGAGAAGAGGAGGAGGAGGAGGAGGATTTATTTCTAAGGAAGAAAATGAAAAGAAAGAGAAAGAGAAAAGAGAAAAGAGAAAGCCAAACCCAAAACAAAATCCAAAACAAACTAGCAAACAACACCAACTTCCACCCTCTCCCTTACCTCACGCAGGCCGACCCTAACCCATGTTCACCTTGATCCTCCTCCACCAGGCTGAACACCCTCCAACCACCCTTTTGCCCCATTGACAAATACAACTTCCCTAATTTTCACCATTGGAGCTTGAGAGTTGAAGAAGAGGAAGAAGAAGGTTGTGAAAAGAAGATGAGGAGGAGGAGAAGGGCCAAAGCTAGAGGTTGAAGAGAAGGAAATTTCAGGTATGAGATCTAAACACTCTAAATATGGTTTAATCTTTGAATTGTGTAAGAAAAGTGAAGCATGTTCAACTTGTCCATGTTTGCAAGAGAACGAAAATGAATTTTCATATTACATGTCTATATTGTAGCTTATTGCTTAAGTTTATACCAAAAATTAAGATTCATGAGTATGAAAGTTTCAATTGTGCACTTGAGAAAGTGAAATAGGAGAATTAATGTTCATGTATCTCAATTATACTCAAGAGCATGTTATTAGGTATAAAAATCAGAAATTTATGATTCGAAGCTTATGATATGATTTAAGTTTTATATCAATTTATATGTTATAGACTATGAGATGGATTGTATATGATATTTAGCTATGTTTAATGTATGCAATCGAACAAGTCTCATAATCTCGGCAACGTAATTGGAAACAGTAAATGTGAAATTGTGCTTATCTTGGGAAGACAGTCAACAGTCCTGCGAAAAACAGTCGATTGCCGTAGTACTAGCAGTCGACTGTCTCTCCCAGAAACAGTTTACTGCCTCCTCCAGAAATCTGTATACTTGTTGCTCTTTCTGTTAAACTGAACGGTCCGCCAAATTGGAAGTAATTATGATGGATATTCCACGTCTATATTTATGCAATGATGATGCTCTGTGAATTTATATTCCATATGCGAATTCATTCATATTATGTATACTCCATGTTATGTTTCATGGACCATACTAACCTATTTCATGTAATACCATGTTGTGCATGTCTGAGTGTTAATGTTTATGTTAATATGCTAATGACCATAGGAATGTGTTAATGTTTATGTTAATATGCTAATGACCATAGGAATGTGTTAATGTTCATACTAATATGCTAATGACCATGCTAGTAGGAATTTGTTAATGTTCATGCCAATATGCTAATGACATTCTATGTTAGTATGCTAGTTTATATCCATGCTTGTCTACCTATTCTTGGATTATATTGTTATCCATGTTCATGTTAGGTCCACACTTAAATGATGTATTTGACATCATGCTTTCACTATGCTTGAGTTATGTTGTTATGCTTTATTGTGATAATGGTAGATTATTCACGGCATTAATGTAAGGATGGTAATTAATGGAATTAATCACCATATAGACCAAAGTTCCACATGGACCAACATGCTACATAGACCAACGTGCCACGGAAACGTCGGGGGCCACCTCTTGAATTTATGGAAGCCACCTCTAGAATCCATGGGTGCCACCTCTTGAATCTATGTGGGACGGTAAATGAGACCGCTGAAATGAAAGAAATGATAAAGTGATCTATAAACCAAGAGTGAGGATTCAACCTGGAACTCTCGGTCTCTCTTGAGATAGGTGAGATTCCAGACAATGGGTTTGTGGGGAAGCACGTGTAAAATGTAGGCTTAAGGACTGGACATTGATATGAGTCTCATTTGCACTCTTGACAGCCAGCAAGGAGAGTATGTAGGGTTAGAGAGGCCAATGGGTAAACGTGTGATGCACCATGAGGCAGTGGAGCAACATCATCTCACTCCCGAAACGGGGGAGTTATAAGAGGGCCCCACAATGCTCGTGTCATTGGCGGGGTACCACCTTTTCACCCACCATGGGTAGAGTCTAGTCCCTTAAAGTCCTATGTTCTACCCGGGTTTCCAAATACTAGTTATAAATGCAACACCTGAAGATTAATGTATTTTAATATATTTTAATGTGGGGATATTCATGAAATTATTGTCTGCTTCTATTTTATGCATATCAGTTCTGCAGTTCTTTCTTTTCAATACATGCATGAGATATTTTTTTTTACTTTATGCATAAATATATTGTCATGATTATCATCAGTAGCCAGACCATAGTTAGGTACAGCAGTTCTGATATTGGACCCTACATAGCGTAGTTAGATTTTCTACTGGGTCACGCGTTGACGTGTCGCATCCCCTTTTTTCAGGAGTAGAAATGAGCAGATGGAGCGGGACTCGATTCAGGAGTTTACCCCGAGTTCAAGCTAGAGGTGGAGACCACATAGGGTGACTTTGTACAGTTGGATTATGAGGTGTAGTTTAGGGAGTGTGTTGTACTGTGTGTGGACATTTTTCTTTTTGTGGGCTTGGGAGTTCTGTTTTTGTTATTCCCATTTTGTACCTATGTACAGTGGATATATATGTAATATACTCTTGATATTAATGTATGTATATAATGTTTTTTGTGATCTCTCTCTCTCTCTCTCTCTCTCTCTCTCTCTCTCTCTCTCTCTCTCTCTCTCTCTCTCTCTCTCCTCTTTGGATTATTTTCTGTGTTGGTGCACTTTTTATGTTTTTCATTTCTGTACTATTTTAGTGTGTCACAATGTCATGCGAGAATAAATTTTTCTTGTAATCATAATTTACGCTTAGTAGTACTTGGATTCAAGGGACGGAGCCTTGAATCCAATTACTACTACGGCCTTGTTACACTTCGTATCTGTCACGCCCCGCTTCCCATTCTACTTGGGAGCGAGGACGCGAGTGGGTCCGCTGTGTGCTTAAAAGAAGGAGGAGTGCCTTTTTTCTTCTTTTCTTTCTTCATCCTTGATTTAAACACACTAAGTGATTGTGTAAAAATTGAAGGTCATTGCATGCGGATTTAAGAAACAGCTCAAACGACATTATTACACTAAGCGACTGTGTAAAAATTGCAGGTCCTTGCATGCGGATTTAAGAAACAGCTCAAACGATATTATTACATATCAAGCGTACAGAAATTAAAATACATCGTGGGCCTAGCATGGCCAATACAACTGCTAAGGCCAAAAATGACCGAAACAATTGAATTGCTGATGTGGACTTTTTCCTGCTAAGTCGGAGCCTCGTCAGCCAGTTCAATGGGACCCTAGGTTGGAAGAACCAGGGTCGGGATGGATGGTAGTCGACTTGCGATGCTCGATCGACCCTTGAGCGATTCGTATGTCGATCGGTCGAGGCTGAGAAACTCAGGAGCGACCCTCACGGAAGATCGAGACTCGACGATCTGCACTACAAGGAAGCGTCAGGGGGGTCGGATCTGGGTCCCAACCCAAATATCCTCCGATGTTTAAGTTAGAATGGAACTTAAGGAAGAGATGGAGCTTGGAGCAGCTGAGATCGACCCACGGAGGTTCGTCTCAGATCTGACGTCGCAAGCTCTTTGATGGAAGAAATGTAAGGTAAAATATACAAAGAGAAATATGTAGAGTTGACCGCCCGCCTGTTTGGCACTCAAATCGGGACGGGGATACTATGATTAAAATTTGTAACTGCAAGCGCACGGCGTTGAGGTCTGGCTTGGGGATCGAACACAGGGAGACATATGTTGTGCTTGTGAGCAATTGGGATCCTGATCACCTCGTGGGTGAGCTAGCTTAATCGCTTGATGGGTTGTCACAATAGAAAATTAATGCAAAAGGGTGTAAGATATAAAAAAGGCAACCTAGGACCTTGGCTTCCGCCCTAGCATGAGTTCTGACTATTACGACCGACGGAAAGGAATGTGATCGGATTCTTGGGTTTAGCGGTGAGACGTTGCCTCTAAAAGTGGTACCAAGCGTCCCATAGGCCCGATATTCCGATCGATGCCCAGGATAATACGCTAGGTCTACCCGGGTTCGGACGGTGGGCATTCCTATGTCCAGCACCGACCGACTCCGGGAGCACTAAGCTCGCAACGATTGCTCCCGACATTTCATCCAAGCCGTTCCCACGCGCAAGGAATCAATGTCTACGCTAGGGGTGTGACCTGTGGCTAGGGGATCAAACTCCTGTTTTATTTTCCTTTGGCCCGATGGTCAAAGGCGGTCTTTCTCCCGCCAGAGACAATAAAACCTGTCACGCCCCGCTTCCCAAAACAGCGGAGGCGAAGCGTGACTAGGCCCGCTTAGGCCAGAGCTACGGAGCCCTGACCCAATAAGCGTCTGTGTGGTACCAAGACGAAGGTACAGGTCCCTGCATGTTAGTACAGAACAATAAAAGTACAAGAAGGGAAGAACATCACATTTTATTCCAACATATCAAGAGTACCAAGTCTCAACGCCCGAAGGGCTACAACAGCAGAAAAAGTAAATCTAATGGTGCAAGCACCCAACCTAGACAAGAAACAAAAGGTGCTACACACCCAACTAAAAGTAATGAACGTCTCTGGAAACGGCAACGAGGAGTCTCTAGCTCTGGTCCTCCTCAGGGTCGTACTCGGGATCGACGCTCTCTGGCTCCACGTCAGTTGGCAAGTCAGTCTCCTCCACGTACTCTGGCTCAATCCCTGACGTACAGCACCAAAAGAAGGACTGTACATCAGGCAAGGTCTACAAGAAAAGGTTAGACCAAACTGCAAGTGCACCAATTACTTAACAACGTTGTACTGGTTGATTAACATGCTGAGGTTTTAACAAAAGAAGTACATGCTACAGGAAGGTAAACACGACAAGTAATGGTCATAGCGAGTGCTACCGACCACGGGACTAGCCTACAGGTGTCAAGACAAGACAGAACACAGAAAGCCAGACACGACAAGACAAGACACGAAAAGGGTTCACGCCTGTTCGGTTCGAGGGGGATCAGACCCTCTTGCCTCTTGCACGCTCAACACTACCCCAAAACCCCAAGAATCGTGACAGGACAAGGGATCACTTGCTCTAGCTTGACAAGTGCCCTATTTCTCTCTGAGCTGTGTATCAATACATGGGATCACCTGCTCTAGCTTGACAGGTGCCCAATTGCCCATCGGGCTGTGAACTAGTACAAGGGATCACTCGCTCTGGCTTTGGCGAGTGCCATATTGCCCAGCGGGCTGTGCAAACGGAACGGGACAAGACACGACAAAACAGGAGGGGTTATACTAGGGTGTCCACAACTCACGCACACGCATGTCAATCCTATGATGTCAAAATGGTTGTTGTTGGACTCAGATTTCGTTGTCAAATCTGAGCCATCAAGGCGTCCCGGACTCTATCATTTCACATCCGGTTCTCATGGTTTCAAAGTGTCTAATCTAGCAAAACTAAGGCCTAAACATGGCCAAGAACGCAAGTGGTACACTTGCCTGTGGTGGCGAGTGCGTCGTCTCCCTGGTACGCCTCGTCCAAACGTCTCGTCGGCGGGAGAGCGTCTGAAAATCATGACACGTCGACGGTGTCAGATCACGATTCAATAATCCCTATTAGGGTTGTGTCTAGGTTATCGGGACTATCCTATTCAATCAAAAATCACATTTTTAATGTAATTAACCTAATTCAACTATCTATCCTATGTGCACATGCGAGAAGTCCATTCGTCGATTTATCTACGGTTGCACAACGTTTTAAAGAGGAGCGGAAAGTAAATTTAATTCGATTAGGTTGCTGATTTTAATTAGGGTTTGATTATCTATTGTGTGGATTACTACGAATTTAGGGGACCAACCAGAAAATGACGGTTGTACGAAGATCCGGCGTCGGATCCGGAAAAGTGGAAGCTTTGCGTCGTCCGGAAATTCCTAGGCCGCGGGTAGCACAACGAGGAATGTTGATTGTTGGTGGTGTCGTCGGCTCCCGTAGATGGTGGCGAAGATCTCGACGTCTCCCGGGGTCTTCGTCGCTAGATTGAGGTTGGATCACCACATGAAGAGACGGCGGCCGGAGCTTGGCCGTATGGTTCTCAGATCTGAGAGGGTGGCCGGCTATTTGTGGGAACACGGGAAGGAGAAGAAGAAAACGGGAGAAAAGGAAGGGAGAGAGAGGCTTGGGGAAGATGGAGGGCGCAAGGATGGAGGAGGAAGAGCAAAGGCAAGGTCGTGGGAGGAAGGGGGATAGGTTGGGGAAAAGGGAGACTGGAAACAATCAGGAGAAAAGAAGGAGAAAGCCACGTTTAAATAAGAAAATGAAACGGCGGCTAGCAAAAAAATTAGGGTTTCGGGGTTAACTAGTCGGTCTGAGAAGGGCGGTCGACCGACTAGTTTAAGAACTAGTCGGTCGGTCGTCTAACTGTGACCGACTAACAGGCAAACAGAGAACAGTGTTGGTACAGGGTTGATAGATCTAGCCGGTCTGTGAAGGCTCGTCTACCGACTAGTTTGCAACCTAGTCGGTCGGCCAGTGTTCATTGACCGACTAATGGGTCGAAGTGATCGTAAATAAGAAGAGAAAGATTAGTCGGTTTAAGAAGGAAGCCTAACCGACTAGTTCGTCAACTAGTCGGTCGGTTTTCGTTCTTTGACCGACTAACGGTAAACAGTAACTTGGGTGCGAAAAATGATCTCTGTACTAGTCGGTCTGCGAAGAAGTATTGACCGACTAGTTTGATAACTAGTCGGTCGGTGGATGAACTTAGACCGACTAAGCGTAAACAGTAGCTTAGGGAAAATGAAAGGGAGAACTAGTCGGTCCATGAAGAGTTGTTGACCGACTAGATTGACATCTAGTCGGTCGGTTCCTCAACGTGAACCGGCTAATGAGCACAGGAAGTCGCAGATTTGAAGCGTGAAGCTTCGGGATGATCTCAATGAGTTCCAAAGGCGAACCTATTCTAAGATATGAGCGTAACGAAGCACGCTCAGCTCCAGGTAGGGGAAAAGAAATACGGAAAAGAAGAAGAGAGAAGAAGAACAATCATATATATATAAATAAATATCATCATACAGAAACCAGCCGTTACATCCTACCCACCTTAAGAAAATTCTGCCCCCGGAATTTCTATCAGAATAGGTGAGGGTAACGCTCTCTCATCTCATCCTCTCTCTCCCATATGGACTCTCCAGGTGATCCGTGACGCCACATCACTCTCACCAGGTCGACTACCATGTTCCTCAATTGCTTCTGTCGACGGTCCAAAATCTGTACGGGCTGCTGGTCGTAGGTCAGATCCGGACGGATCGTGATCTCCGAGAAATCCACCGTGTGTGACGGATCACTGACGTATCGACGTAACTACGATATGTGGAATACGTCGTGAACCCCTACCAAAGATGGTGGTAGAGCAAGGCGATAGGCCACTGCTCCCACACGCTCCAGCACATCGAAAGGTCCAATGTACCTCGGACTCAGCTTCCCCTTCTTCCCGAATCGAATCACCCCGCGGTTTAACCTGTCGAGGGGCCACCCCTTCGCCACTGAAAAATTGGCTTGTATCTCTTTGTTTGTCGCTGTTCAAATTGCATGGTTGTAATGCCTGATGGCCCTTTTCGACAGGTTAAACCCTTGCGGAAGAAGGTCAGGGTTAAGCCCTTGGAACATGCCAAAAATAGACCACTTCATTCAGTGGTGAGGGAGAGATCCCCTCGACTTACGGCTGACGACACGAGAGGGTCGTTCAGTGGCGAAAGGTTGGCCCCTTCGACTTACGGCTGATGACACGAGAGGGTCGTTTAGTGGCGAAGGGGTGGCCCATTCGACTTATGGCTGATACCGTGTTAGGGTCGTTCAGTGGCGAAGGGGTGGCCCCCTAGACTTACGGCTGACGGTGCTATAGGGTCGTTCAGTGGCGAAGGGGTGGCCCCTCGACTTACAGTTAACGACGCGATAGGGTCTTTCAGTGGTGAAGGGGTGGCCCCTCCGACTTACGGCCGACGAGGTGATAGGGTCGTTTAGTGGCCAAGGGGTGGCCCCTTCGACTTACGAATGATGACATGATAGGGTCATTCAATGGCGAAGGGTGGCCCCTCGACTTACGGCTGACAACCCGAGAGGGTCGTTCAGTGGCGAAGGGGTGGCCCCTTCGACTTACGGCTGATGACATGATAGGGTCGTTCAGTGGCAAAGCGGTGGCCCCTTCGACTTATGACTGACGACACGATAGGGTATACATAGGTTTCATCAATATGAATTCGGTTCATCTAGATTTCCCCAAGGACCGGATCCTTTTAGTGGAGAATTTGATGGGATAGTTTTCATAGAATTCATAAATGCGCCATCGAAGAAAGTTGTTTCGAAAAGGAAGCCGAATTTATTTGATGAAAAACATTTTTTATTGAAGAAAGTAAAAATCGTACATGCATTTTCCAATTTTGTAGGGGGTTGCTTTTATTCCCACGCTTTTTATTTGACCATGAGCTTAGAAGCTCGATAGTCGACCACCTTAGTGACAGGCGACCCCGTCAACTTGCCCTTTTGCTTCAAGGGCCCCTCCTTGCTAGGTTGATCACTGATCGGGTTCTTGGGATGCCCGCGCTTGACCAATGCATCGATTTCCTTCTTGAATGTCCAGCAGTCGTTGGTATCATGCCCATATTCATTGTGGTATTTGCAGAACTTGAGGTCGTCCCTTTGCTCATATTTGCCTTTCTTGTCGGATTATTGGATCGGTTCTCCTCGTGGGGCATAAGCGAGGACCTCCGTCTTGGGCGTGTTTGGTCTTGCATAAGTTGGGCATCGAGGGCTCCTCTCACTCGATCTCTTGTCTCGAGATTCCTGGCGAGGGGTTCCCTATGTTGGCTTTTCCCGCCTGGTGTCTCCATGGCGGGCAGGGATACCTTTTCCAGTAGCTTCAGTTGGTTCCTCTGCTTCTTTAGAGATGGTGAACCGATCTGTTTTTTTTTTTGAACAGCTCCGCGAGGCTGTTAGATGGGAACTGGTGGAGTGCCCTCTGTAAATGTTTGTCCTGCACCGCTTAAGTGAAGGCCGATATGACAGTCACATCTGACGTGTCCTCAACTTCGAGCCTTTCTTTGTTGAACCATTTGATGAAGGCTCGGATTGGTTCTTTATCCTTCTGCTTGCATGTAAAGAGGTGGGAGGACTTTCTCTTGGACGTCGACCTGCCACAAATTGCATGTAAAACAAATCGACCAATTCGTCAAATGACCCGATACAGCCATCGGGTAATCTGTCGTACCAACTCTCTGCCCTCTTGAATAGGGTAGTGTTGAAAGCTCAGCAGAGATATGGCTCATCGGTCCTATGAAGTAGCATCACGTTTAAATACTTACAGATGCGTGGCCACGTGTCGCCTCTGCCATTATATGCCGACAAGGCAGGGAGTTTGAATTTCGGAAGAAAAGGAGCAGCCTTCTTCCAATGGGCCTGCCAAAGTATGTACTGGATAAGTAGGGATCATCCATCCCCGCCTTGCACGAATGTAGCTCCTAAGGACCGGCTGGGATTTCTTCTCTCCTCCCATATCCACCTGCAAAATCGAGAGGGTTATAACTTGGAGAGCCCCATATATTACCTGATCCAGGATGTTGCGAGTCGCTTGCTTATAATTGGAGGGATTGGGTCCTCCTTGGAAACCGAAGGTACGGTTGTCATTCCCCATATCGCCATATTAGTGAGATGTATGAGTTGTATTGAGTGGGGAAATCTCTTGCCCATCCGCTCTAAGATCTCTCGGATCCCTAAGCATGGTCGCACCTCTCTTTGGTGTCAGGGTTTGGTTTGGAGGCGGTAGTTGCTCGTGTGTGAGTGGTGGATCTCCCATGTTTTGACATACTAGAGTCGCCAAAATGCTGAGACTCGTGTGGACCCGATCTGTAAACTGGTCGAATTGCTCTTGGGACACCTTAGGCACTTTGGTGGCCCTCCTGGGTCGCTTGGATGAGGATGTAGAATCTGAGGCATCATCCACATGAACGTTGTTCGCTTTTTGTTTCTCGCTCGAACCTTGGTTCGGTCCAATGTTGCTGGGTCTAGCCGGCATAGCTTATCGATTGATTTAGGTTGTCGAGCTGGTTAACTTTACCACAAACAGCACCAGCCAAAATGATCGAAACAATTGAATTGCTGACGTGGACTCTTTCCTGCTGAGTCGAAGTCTCGTCAGCCGGTTGAGTAGGACCCTAGGTTGGAAGAACTAGGGTCGTGGATGGATGGTAGTCGACTTGTGATGCTCGATCGACCCTTGAGCGGTTCGTATGTCGATCGGTCGAGGCTGAGAAACTCAGCAGCGACCCTCACGGAAGATCGAGACTCGGCGATCTGCACCACAAGGAAGTGGCAGGGGGTCGGAACTGGGTCCCGACCAAAATCCCCTTCGATGTTTAAGTTAGAATGGAACTTAAGGAAGAGAGGGATCTTGGAACATCTGAGATCGACCCACGGAGATTCGTCTCAGATCTGACGTCGCGAGCTCTTTGATGGAAGAAATGTAAGGATAAATATGTAGAGAAATATGTAGAGTCTATGTATTAGATCGCATACCTTGGGAGTTGGAACCTCCTATATTTATAGACTTCCTTGGTCCTTTTAGTGACGTTGGGGGGATAACGGTCACCAATTATGGTGCCATGATCTCCCCTCTTTAATAGGGGTAACCATATCCCACGTTCCTGCTATTTATGAGCTCGCCTTCAATCCCACGTTCGATTGGTGGGAGTGCTACAGGCGACTGGTAGGTGGGCTTTGACTGAGTTGGTATCAGGCTTCTCTCGTGGGCTCTGTGGGCCTTAGTCACTATTGGAATAGTCATCTCGAGTGCCGGCCCGATGACTCAACAACAGCAAAATATAACAAATTACATTATTCAAATAGAAAGTGGTGATGCGAAGGTAAATAAAACACCCTAGTCTTTTGTAGGCTGGAACTCCACGTAATCCTCGAGCCCTAGCTCGATTCCTGTAGTAGTATCCTCTATAATCTCACTCTCAAATCCTGACAGATATTTCATAAGACAACAAAATGAAATGCCCGTCAGCGAGGGTTACTTGGCAAGTATATTCCCATAGAAAAATAAAAGGTAAATGCATACATATAAGAGAGGGATGAGGTAAAGTGTATCCTGAGTATGAGCATGGTACGATGAAAGCATGTTATATTAAAAGTATGGTAGGCATGTTATACTAGCATAGCATAGTGGTTAAGAGCATGGTATAAGTATCGTATGAACATTTGACGAGTTTAATTCGTAAACGCTACATCATATATGAAAGTGATGTGAGGAAAAGCATGATGAGATATATGAGGTCTAAAATGATATGAGCTAACAGTTAGAACATTTAATATCATTAGCAATATGAAATAAAAAGAGCAATTTGTAATCGGTAATAGTTAAAAGTTTGATTGCAATTTGCAACCTTTAATAAGAAGACTGTACAAAATGTTTAAGCAATATTTGGTAACCAACTGTTCTAGTGATAAGTCAGTGCCTGAGGGCACATTGTGCACCTAAAATGCACACTACCATCGGGAGCTCTCCGTGGCGCTGCTTACCGATGCCATTCCATTGGGTGACGGTCAAGTACTTTCCTCCACTCCGTGTGAGTGTCGGTAAAGTTGTAATGTCCATCCAGTCACTCACATGCCCTCATGACAACTGAACTACCCTAAATCCCACGAGTTAAGTCGAGTGTCGGGTCAAAGTACGTGTACTATATATTTACAATTAAGTTCCATCAGTCGTTCAGTCTGTTCTATTTATTTACATCGTATCAGATGCGTACAATTGTTCCATGGTGTCTCAGTAGTCCATATAATTGTCCACATAATTTTTACGATTTTACAATTACAAGTTAACAATTTTACCAGGGGTTAAAAAGACAATTATACTAAGAAATGAGCACAAAAATGATTATAACCAAGCAAATGAGTATAATTAAGCTTAAAATATTTTTTCTAAAACTAGTATGTATTTTTCAAAATTTTAAAATAATTAATATGCATTTTATTAGTTTAAAGGCCAAAAACTAATTTTTAAATCAAGAATTGATTTTTACGATATATA
Source organism: Scilla litardierei (assembly GCA_030789695.1). Lineage (NCBI taxonomy): Eukaryota > Viridiplantae > Streptophyta > Magnoliopsida > Asparagales > Asparagaceae > Scilla > Scilla litardierei. Next base: position 63,214,041 of record CM061133.1, on the reverse strand, counting down.
TTCAAAGATTTATTGATGGCAAACTATATGTCAGAATTCATCCAACAAGGTGTCAAAATGACCTTCTCATTTAGTATTACAACATATATTTTTTCCGTACATCAGTGTACATGAAAATTTTAAGATATAAATTTTAAAGAGAAATTAGCTTATTTAGGTTTTATCTTTGAAAAATCATTGCAGGAAATATACTTGACGTTTGGCGATGAAACTAGCGTCAATGCGTCTGTTTCATCGAACTGGATTTTCTGACTCCTCTCTTGTATTTTTCTGAGGCCTGTACAATTTATTATCAATTTAAAACGAATCAGCCTTAAATATTATACGTAAATACGCATATATACGTATAAAAATACGTATTTACCGTGTGTTCACACCTCCCATATCGCAACTTCCGTTCACCGAAGTAGCCTGCAGGATTGTGCGTTCGACTACTGCCGACTGCGACGACGGGTGAGGCGACGGACGGCGGTGGGTGAGGCGGCGCGTCCCCGGTGAATTGGCAACGACGAACGACAGCTCATGATAGCGGCTGTTGTGGGGGTCTCATCGAACTTCGTTGGGGCTAACGGGGCGGTGTACGTGGGAGGCGGTGGATGGTGGGGGCGACGGAGGGCGGTCAGGCGGAGTTGTCAGCGGTGGCAGGCAGCACTTAAGGCGGCGGTGAGGAGCGACAGAAGGGGCCGTGGGGTTGCGTTGACATCTGGGTTTGTTGGGTTCAATGGCGGGCTTTGACGACGGCAGGGAGGCGTTCGTCGGAGGGGAGAGGAAGGAGGCAGACGAGCGGAGCTGCCGGCAGGGTTGAGGTGGCGTTGGAGGAGGGTGGCAGTGACACCGGGAAGAGAGAGGGTGAGGCTGTCGTGAGTTCGAAAGAGGAGGGAGAGGAGAGTTATTTATAGGGTTATAAAATTTATTAATAATGATAATAATAATAATAATAATAATAATTTTAATAATTAATTTAGTTAATAAATGGGTGGTTGGATCCGAATATTTCAGATCTCACCAATTAATGAGGCCTATAATGAGGCTGGGGTAAGGCTAATTAAGGGGGTTAGGATAAATGGTTATGGTAATTAGTAATATGGTAAAAATGATGGTCTTCTATTATAATAATATAAAAATATCGTTTTTCACGTCTAACTTCGAAAAATTTCCAAAATATTACCACGGGTTCGTATCATCGCGAGGATCACGCATACGAAGTCCACATCAGAGTTTGAGCTACAGAGATACGAGTTTTGGACCAAAATATTTAGGGTGTGGGTTTGCGGGTTCTAGGTCAATTTGACTCTAGAAAAATACGAAAATAATATGGGGAGTACTAGCCAACATAGAATCATGTTGTAAAAGTTTGAAGTCGTTTTGATAACGTTTATATAGAAAAATAATTAATAAGGGTATTTCAGTGATATTAATAAAGAAAAATATATAAACAAAAATTATATAAACTTCTTATAATCGTTTTAATTGATACTTATAAGTATAAAATTATATTATATAAGTTTTGTAAAACTATTTTTGATGATATATGACTAATAAATCGTGAACGCATATAAATCGTATAAACTAAATACAAAAATACGTATAAAATATTTAAACTTATACAATTAAAATCGTATAAACTATTTATAATAATTTTGATGATACTGAAAACTAGGGTGTTTCATTTATCTTCGCATCAGCACTTTTTATTTGAATAATGTAATTTGTTGTAATTTGTTGTATTGTCCATGCTAGGCCCACGATGTATCTTAATTACTGTATGCTTGATATGTAATAATGTCGTTTGAGCTGTTTCTTAAATCTGCATGCAAGAACCTGTAATTTTTATACATACGCTTAGTGTGTTTAAACCAAGAAGGAAGAAAGAAAAGAAAAGAAAAGAAAAAAGTACTTCTCCTTGTTTTAAGCACACCGCGGACCCGCTCGCGTCCTCGCTACCAAGTAAAATGGGAAGCGGGGCGTGACATGCGGGCTTCCAGGCCTGCAACCCATTAAAAAATAAAAAGAGGCTGTGGGCCAGAAGCCTGCAGCCCACACTGCGGGCTTCAGGCCCGCATGCCTATTTTTTTTATTCAAAAAAAGAAAGGAAAGAATAAGGGGGTTAAGGGGAAAACCTATGGGACTAAAAATGAAGAAAAATATGGATAAATAGGGGGGATAAATGGGGCTTTATGGGGGAAATTGTGGATTTATGGGAATCTTTTGGGGTATAAAAAGGAAAACGTCCTTTCTTTTACAATAAATAATATATTTGGGCACCATTCAATCTATTTGAATTAGCCCCTCTTGCACAACCAATTTATTGCATATTTTAATATATGATACCAACTTTAAGATCATATTTATATGCATTGCATCACTTTTTCTGCCACTTTTTCTGGGATAAACTTATGCTATGTTGTGCGACATTAACTTAATAATTATAAAGATCTTGCGACCGCTCTGCCGTTAGTTACCTAACTTAACGGTGTATGACATCGCGCCTTGGTCCGAATAATCATTAAGTATTAAAATTGATGTGTTTATCGTATTCTGAATTTGTGATGCATGTGATGTGTTATGCGCATGTTTAATGAGCACAAATTTTTACATAGATGGCTAATTATGGTTTTGGATCGGTTGTTTAGTTCCACTTTTATGTTTCCTGCACTTTTCTTTTTCTTTTAAGAGAAATTGCAGTGAAAAAATATATTTAATGCCCAAGACTGATGACTACTTTCCATGGATGCGGATGCCACTCTTGAAGCTGGAGATTTTAAAATGGGACCCAAGAGGTTTCCAAAGTTGTATTTTTTTCACTTTCATTTGTGTAAAATGGTCTGTAATATGGACTTAGTGACATTATTATTTTATGTGGGACTGTCAGATCTACACAATTAGCTTATTCATTACCTCTGCATGAAAATGTTTTTCAGTATTATTAATTCATGCAAAAATCGTGCTTTTCTAGATAAAATGGAAAAAAATTGCAAGCGTTGATTTCGAAGTGCTGGCTGTATCAAGAAGAAATTATTTGAACTGGCAGTTTGATGTTAAATTTCACATGTGAGCTAAATCCCTCGTTTCTGCAGTTACAAAAGATGGAAAGGCGACAGATATTGAAAAGCCGCGAGCCATCATCTATATTCATCGCCATGTGGATAAGCCCTTAAAAGTGGAATACATTACGGTCGAGGATCCACTAAAGCTGTGAACTGCCCTTGAGGATAGATATAAAAATCAGAAAGATGTTATACTCCCAAGGGTACGTTATGAGTGGGAGAACTTGAGACTGCAGGACGTTAAGTCCATAGTACTCAGCTCTTTTCAGTATCACCTCACGCCTGAAGTTGTGTGGTGAAAAGGTCTCAGAAGATCGTATGCTGGATAAGACATACATGTCTTTCCATGAAAAGGATGCGATACTGATGCAGCAATACCGTGAACGAAAGGTCACTAAGTATTCTGAGCTGCTATGTTTACTCTTGGCTGAATAAAATAGAGAGCTTCTCCTCGTCACTTATAACATGCACCCTCTATCACTGCCCCCTCCTAGAAGCGCACAATACATCTTCTTCCAAACAGAAGAAAGATAATAAAAGAAAAGGGAAATCACAGAAGGGGAAACCTAATAAAAAGGCTAGAGGACAAGTCCACCAGCAAATAAATGAATGGAGACGGAAGCTCACTTGGCGCAGAAATGACAACAACAGAAATGATGTATATCCACCTAAAAGTGAATGTGAAGATCTGTGTCATAACTGTGGCATCAAAGGACACTGGTCTAAAATGTGCAGAACTCTATGTCACCTCCAAGATTTGTACAGAGAAATCTTAAAGAAGAAAACTGAAACAAATCTGATGACCACCCATGCTCCAGTCCAGTTCACTACTGATGACTTCGAAAAAGACGACTTGTTCGATTAGCTATTTTTTATCTTTTTTTGAAAAATAATGTTATGAGAGCCATCTGAATGTTTGAATAAAGTATGAATAAATTTGATTATGTTTTCTGAAAGTAAATGTGCTTATATGATTCATCTTTTAATCGATGGAATGCTCTCATGACTGCTTAGTAGACAATGCATCGACACATACGATCATTCATTATAAATGCTTTTTTCATAGCATTATACCATATAAAAGCCATGTAAATACAATTTCAGGGCCATCAAATAATATTGAAGGTTCTGGAAACGAAACTCTATTGCTTCCAAATGGAACAGAAATAAAAATAAAGGATGCTTTATTCTCTCCGAATTCAAAAAGAAGCTTATTAAGTTTCAAGGACATCCATTTAAATGGATTCCATTTAAAACAACAAATATAAATGAAAAAGAATATCAGTATGTAACGTCTCAAGAAAAAAGAGTTAAATCCATACTTGAATGGTTTGAGAGCCTTTTATCAGGCTTCTACCATACAAAGATTCGGAGAGAGGAAGATAATTTAACGGAGCACCTGAAGTGCCCGACATCAGCCAAGTTTTTACTTTGTCATGATAGCATTGGTCATACTGGATAGGTTATGATGCACAACATCTTATCCCAATCCTATGTGCATCGCTTAAAGAACCAGAAGATTCTTCACAAGGGAGAATTCCTGTGCATCCTAGGCTCAAAGGGAAAATTAATAATAAGGCCATCACCACTAAAAGTGGACAAAGAGTCTCCAAGCTTTCTCGAAAGAATACAAGGAGATATATGTGGACATATCCACCCTCCAAGTGGCCCCTTTCGGTACTTAATGGTACTCATAGATGCATACTCAAAATATTCGTATGTGTGTTTAATGTCGACCCGCAACTTCGCTTTTCCAAAGCTATTGGCACAAATAATAAAGTTGCGGGCGCATTTTCCAGACAACCAAATAAAGAAAATATGTCTAGATAATGCTGGGGAATTGACCTCCCGGTCATTTCAAGAGTATTGTCTTGCAACTGGGATAGAAATTGAACATCCAGTGCCACATGTTCATACCCAAAATAGGTTAGCACAGTCATTGATAAAAAGACTCCAATGGATTGCACATCCATTATTAATGAAATCCCACTTGTCGGTGACTGCATGTGGACATGTAATATTTCATGCTGCATCGTTAATGAAAATAAGACCCTCTGGAGGTCATAGTCTCTCTCCAATACAAGCATATGGAATACCACCAAAAATCTCTCACTTGAGAATTTTCGGTTGCACAATTTATATCACATACCACCACCAGAGAGGACAAAAATGGATCTTCAACGTCATCTAGCTATCTATGTAGGGTTTGACTCGCCCCTAATAATAATATATCTAGAACCCGAAACGAGGGACACATTCAAGGCATGTCTTGAAGACAGTGAATTTGATGGGACGAATTTCCCTAAATTGGGCCCAGATACTGAAAAATCTGGAGATACGCTAGGATACAAAATCATTGACCCACTATGATCCGATAACAAAACAATATAAAGATGAGATCCTGAAGACCATACACATACAGAACACTGTTCACCTGTTACCGGACTCATTCACTGACAAGCAGAAGGTTGTCAGATCACACATCCATACTGCAAATACTCCAGTTAGGATTGACATCCCCGAGAATGGATGAAATCCACCAGCAACAGAAGTGGCTGTACCTTAACAGAAAAGAGACAGACCACCAGGCTCCAATGACAAAAATCCAAGAAAAAGAAAAACTCTTGGAGACCTTGGGACAATACCCCCACAAAAAACGAGCTCATGCCCATACCCTCACCCATCCCGGAATCCACTACAGAGGAACTGTCGGGAGAAACTGAAATATCATTAAATTATGTATGTACGAGGAGGTGTTGGACTGAAAGAGTATAATCATCGATGATGACTTCGCGTTTTACATTACCATTCAAGTCACTGAAAGTGATGATGATCATGATTCACATTCGGTTGCTGAATGCAAAAGAAGAAATGATTGGCCAAAGTGGAATGCGGCAATAGAAGCAGTGCTGGACTCGCTTAAGAAATGCAAATTCTTTGGGTAAATATTCCTGACACCAAATGGTGTCAAACCTGTGGGATATAAATAGGTATTTGTTAGAAAAAGAAATGAAAATAATGAGATCACACGCTACAAAGCAAGGCTTGTAGTACACCGATTTTCCCATAGATCGGGTATAGACTATGAAGAAACAAACTCACAGGTAATGGATGCTACGATCACTTTCTGATTTTTAATTAGCTTGACAGCAAAGGAAGGATTAGATATGCAGCTAATGTATGGTGTGACTGCACATCTATATGGAAAACTTGATAAAGAGATTTATATGAAACTTCCTGATGCTTTTCATTGCCTGCTGAATTAAAAGATAGACCTCGATACGTCTATTCGGTTAAGCTTCAAAGATCAGTGTATGGTCTTAAACAATTGGGAAGGATGTGGTATAACAGACTTTAGTGAATTCCTTGTACAACAAGGAGTCAATAATAATGAAGTCCGTCTTTGCACCTTTATAAGAGCAAAGAGAACATGATTCGTCATAATTACAGTCTACATAGACAATCTGAACCTCATTGGATCTCCTGAAGAGATCACTGAGATATCTGTAAGCTTAACAAAAGAATTCAAAATGAAAGACCTAGACAAAACTAAATTCTGCCTTGGCTTACAGATTGAACATTTAAAAGACGGAATCCTGTTACACGAAACCACATGTACAAAGAAACTGTTGCAAAGATTTCACATGGACCAAAGTCATCCATTAAGTACACCTATGGTTGTACGATCCTTGGATTCACATACAAACAGCTTCCTGCCGCTGGAAGAGGTGGATGGTATACTTGGTCCTAAAGTCCATTATCTGAGTGCTATTGGAGCACTTATATCTGGCAAATTGCGTGTGTCCTGACATAGCGTTCTTAGTAAATTTACTAGCCAGATACAGTGCAGCGCCTACATAACATCACTGGACCGTGGTTAAGCACCTTCTGTGCTATCTCCAAGGGTCAACATATTTGGGATTATTTTACAAAAAAGAATTATCATTCACACTTATTGGTTATGCTGATGAAGGTTACAGTTCTGATCCCCACAATGAGAAGTCACAGACATGGTATGTGTTTACCTATGGTGGGGCGGCTATTTCCTGGAAATCCGTCTAACAGATCATGACGGCGAACTCATCCAATCACTAGAGATACTCACCATTCATAAAGCAAGCAGAGAATGTGTCTGGCTACGCTCAGTTGTACATCTGGTGTCGACCGGATTGAAGACTGGTGATCTTGAACCACTATGTTCGAGGACAAACACTTCTTGCATTGCTCAGTTACGAGGTGATTACATCAAAGGTGACAAAAAGAAGCATATCTCTCCTAAATTCTTCTGGACACATGAGCTACAAATAGATGACAGGATCGATGTCAAACAAATACAATCATGTGAAAACCAGGCAGACATGGTCACTAAATCACTTCCTACAGCTACTTTTAGGAAGTTTGTACAAAAGATTGGAATGAGGCGCCCAAGAGATCTAAAAGCTTAATGGCTTGTACATATCAGAGGGAGTTAGAAGAAATTTGTACTCTTTTTCCTTAGTTATGGTTTTTTCCCACTGGGTTTCCATAGCTAAATGTTTTAACGATGCAAATCCCATCAACTCAGGATCGTGAAGTATCCACACCTTTGTGAGACTCATATGACGCTCAGAATCCCGAAGTATTCATGTGTAGAGTCCACACTTATGGTTGGATACGTGGGAGTATTGTAAATAGATAAGATTGTATCTTATCTATAGATAAGATCATATCAATTGTATCTCATCCATGTATGGCTATCCCTCTACTATAACTAAAGGTTTGGGGTCTTCCCCCAGAAATACGCATTCATAACATAAACCTATATAAAGGCCATATACTTGTTTTATTTTCAATCAATGAATTAATGAAGAAACCGAGGGAAATTTTTCTACAAATCTGAGAAAGGTCCACACTCCTTGGTGAGTAGCATATGAAATTCTTGGTGAGAAGTCAAGGAACCCAAAATTTATCAAATTTTCCCCAAATCCGCCTCCACCAATTCCCTAAAACCTATCCCATCCTACACGGGGGTTTCTTTTTTCTTTTTTTGGGATGGGGGGGGGGGGGGTTGTGTACTCAGCAATTAGTTCTTCCCTTGTTATTCACTACTTATCTAATAACATAATTACACGTACTTAGTTGCTCAGCAATTAAGCCTTTTAATTTAATTAGAGTATGGTTTGTGTACTCAGCAATTGTTTTTGGTTTAAGTCACTAACTGAGCACACAAAAAGTTTGAGGGTATTAGGGTTGTCTAACAGGGCTGTAATTGGTATTTAGGAAAAAATTAAGTGGCATGTGAACTAAGCAATTTGGTATGTTCGCATAGCAATTCCTATTTGTTGGTTAGACATTTAATAGGAGGTTAACAAATTATGATTGACATCCTTTCTCACCTGGTATCTCTAGAACTCAATAGTTCATAGGGGTGAAAACTAGCCAATGTCTAGTGGCAGTGGCATTTTCTCTGTGCTCCAGCTAGGACGGCACGTGTTTGATTCCAACAGGACGCGGTCACATACGCGTTTAACCAGTTTTTCGATGAATTAAAAAACAGGAGTGAAAACTAATACCCTACATGGTACATAGATATGTATGTTAGAAGAGAATTAACCATGGCAAATAGCCATGGTACTATATTTATAAAACTCTCATGTTGAGTTGGGAGTCCAAGGGCCTCCCCACTAACTTAGTGGGGAGTAATGGAGAGTGATGGGGGGAGGGAGGCCAAAGGCCGCCCTCAACTCACAACACTCCCCCTCATCTCTCCATTACCTTGGGTTAAGCATATGAATACTTCAGGATTCAGTATGCCAATGGAGTGGATACTTCTGGATCCAGAGCCACTGTGGTTGCCTCGTTAAAACCTTAGCTGTGGAAAACCCAGTGGGAAAAACCAGCAGTTTAAGGGAAAAGAGTACAACTATCGAGGGACTCCCCCTGATATGTACAAGCTTCAGGCTTGCAGATCTCCTATGTATCTATACAATCATCTCCTATTCGTCTATACATCCATCATGTTCTGAAAGAAAATACAATTATCACTCATCTACACAAGTTTCACTCATCTAGCGGCTATTGGAAGGCAGCGTCGCTCTGGAGTGTAATGCTCTTCGAAGTTGGTAGATGACTCCACTAAAGTATTCTTTGAATCAGTCTTCAGGGTTTCTGCAAGGTACTGCTAGACCTGGCTGAGCGTTTTCAATACTTGCTTCTTGGATGATGAGCTTCTCAGAAGATGTAGACATTGGATGATGATGATGTGTATATATTTAGGAGGTGGCCGGCCTATTGTGTTTCAGTCATCGCGATGATCTTTAAACCTGCATATGCAATATATATTCATTGACCCTTGGATGTTGCATAAAAGCAGCTTATCCTTGGTCTAGTGTTGCTCTCCAGGACAACACTGTATCTGGTTAACAACTTTACTGGAGACGTTCTATCAAAGATACGTGCAGTTGGCCAGATAATACACTAGAGCTAGGCTCTTCGGGACCTAGGATGTCCTCCCCCTCTTTCAGCTACTGAAAGGTGTCATGAATAAGTATCCATTTTTAATAGGTTGCAAAAGGACATCATTCTTCATAAACTCCAGGTGTATGAAGAATATGAAAGGGTTCCACCACGAAGGTGTTTAATATGTAAGTCGAGACATCTTCGGCATGATTAATAATAGTTCATCTTCAGGATGATTAATGTCATCTTCAGGATGATAGTTCATCTCCAGGATGATAGTTCATCTTCAGGATGATTAATGTCATCTTCAGGATGATGATTCATCTCCAGGATGATGGTTCATCTCCAGGATGATAGTTCATCTTCAGGATGATTAATGTCATCTTCAGGATGATAGTTCATCTTCAGGATGATTATTGCCATCTTCAGGATGATTAATGTCATCGTCAGGATGATCGTTATACCTAGGTTTTTCATTTCCAAGGTACGCTTTAAAGCTATCTGAAATATCAATGGTCTCTGCTGGAGATCCTATTAGCTTTAAGTCGACCATATGTAAGGCAAATATAACAAATCATGTCAACGATCTTTCGAAAAAGATACAATGGCAGAATATTGCTTAAGATCAACTAATGATCTTTGTAGCCATTATGGAGAAGACGTTTCTACGTTTCTCTTTCATCTCTGGGGGTAGAGTATACCCTTCTAGAAGTTTTATATAGATCTCTATATCTATATTGCCGTATATATATGCAGTCACAACGTCCATGAGCTGCATGTATTGGCTTTTACAGAGAAATGTAGGCTTAGTAGGAAAATGATCACATTTCCTTCATTTCAATTTCTTTATGAAATTCGAATTATATTCCACAGGTTTTTACACATTCAGGTGTATGAACTACTGGTACAAAGACTTTGCTTTTCAAGAGTGAGTCCAGCTCTACTCTTATTGCCTCGTCCCACTTTGGCCATTCTATGCGTTTACGCTATAGAAAAGTGGGTAGACATCATCGTCGTATTCAGCGACGTGAATGGCAATAGCGAAAGCAAAACCGTCGTCGACGACTGTGCTATATCTGTCCAGTACCTCTCCAGTACATACGTAATATAATGATGTTTCTCCTGTTGTTTCCTCTGCAGGGGAAATTAGGAGGGGAGAGGTTGCTGGTCTGAGCTCAGCATCCTGTGGTTGGATCATTTTTATATATCCAGGAATTTTCCTATTATGAGGAAATTTTTATTTTGAACCTGGCCGGCGTCCTCTTTTCAAATGAGGTACAGCCAATTCTGCTGCCGGTGGATTGCATCCATCTTTGGGAATGTCAATCCTAGCTGGCGTGTTGGCAGCTGGGACGTGTGAACGAACAATCTTCTGGTTGTCCGCAATTTTATCCGTCAATTGATGTACTTTAGTCTGAATGTGAAGGATCTTCTGGATCTCAACGTCACACAGAAAAAGTATGCGGATCATAACGAGATGAGGACTTATGTGTCACATGATATGGTCTCAGAAGCTTCAGGCTTCTTTAGACTGCGTGCCTATTACAATGAGACTTTACTCATCAAATTCACATTTATCCAGACTTGGTGGTAAACCATAAGGAAGCGGCATCAGCAATAAGATATGGCCACAAGTGGGCCGTATCGTGATAAGCGATGCGGAGTGCAGCTTGTTGGTCCCTAAATATCAACAGGCAACTGGAATCTAACAATGGACGTGAAATCCATTGGAGTCTCTTTACCAGAGACGCTGATAACCCATTCTGAGTATGAACATGCTACAGGATGTTCAATTTCAATACCAGTTGCTTGTCAGAAGTCTTGAATGATATGAGTAGTGAATTCACCCTCATTATTAGCTTTGAGAAAGCTATGTTGCGAGTGAATATGAAGGCACACAGAAGACCATCTAGTAGATGCATATATCAGTACAGTAATGAAGTACCGAAAATGGTCCATTTGTGGGGTGAATAGGCCCGCAAAAGGTCACCATGTATTCTCTCAATGAAGCCAGGAGACTCTAAACCCACTTTCAGGAGGGAAGGTCTCTCTCTAAGTTTTTCCTTATGACAAAGGGGGACAAGGAAACTCAACCTTTTGAAGAATCTTAAGGTTCTCCAATGGATTCATTTGATGATGCGTCCATCATCGCTGATCCAGGATGACCAAGTCCATTTTGCCAGAGTTAAAAACTATGGCAATGAAAGGCACTTCTGGTGCTTAGTCAAGTTGGCTTTCTATAGGATGAATATCTGTAATTATAGGGGCCCGACGGGGGTCCAATGAAATCGTAAGTAGATGGTCTTCTGGCCATTTTCTTGACGAGTTACATATTGATATTCAATATATATTATCCACAATTTTCAAGTTATTTTCTTTAAAAGAAATATCCTTGAAAATTGGAGATTTCCTATATGTTTATGAGGAGAATTTGCATCTTATAGTCTCGTTGTATGTGGGAGCAATATCAATGCTACATCAGTGCAACGAGGCACTGTCCACAATATTCCATACTTCATCTATAATTAAAACGAAATTTTATTTAAGTCAATGAAAAAGACGAACTTAAGCAAATTAAAGATGAAGTAGCATTGAATTTTAAATGCATAGATAAAAGATGAAGCTTAATCGATCAGGTCGTCGTTCTCGAAGTCTTTTGCAGTGAACATCGTTGGTGGCTGAACAGCCGCCAAGTTTGTTTCAAGCAGAGACTTCTGGCTCGCCTGATATAGTGCCTGGAGGTGGCGAGAAGTGCGGCAGATTCTGGACCAATGGCCAGTCATGCCGCATCTATGGCATTTATCCTCCCAGTTCTTCTTAGGAAGTGACACTTGGTCAGTGTTCGTTTGCTTCCATGTGAAGTTACTTTTTCCTGTATTGTTGTTATTGGACGGGGGTGCTGCTCCTCGTCCATTCTTCATCACAGCTTTCCCTTTGTTATTATTAGCTTTCTTCTTGTTTTTTCACTTCTGGGGAGAAACGTGGTGGGCTTCAGGGATAGGTGCAGTGCCAGCTAGACGTAAATTATGAGGGGCTAGCAGTAAATCTTGATTCTGCTCTGCCCTAAGTAGGCATGAGATCAAATCAGAGAAATTCATGAAGTTGCGATCACGATACTTCTGCATGAGGATTGTATCTTTCTCGTGAAACGAGGTAAATGTCTTGTCCAACATGCGTTGTTCTGTCACTTCTTCACCGCACAACTTCAAGCGTGAGGTGATATTATGAAGTGCAGAGTTATACTCAGCGACGGACTTATAGTCCTGAAGTCTGAGGTTTTCACACTCATAACTGGCACGCGGTAATATTACATCAATTTGATGTTAATACCATGCCTCCAGCACTGTCCACAGCTCCATTAGGTCCTCTACCGTTAGTTATTCGGCCTTTAAGGTCCGATCAATATGTCTCCTAATATAGATAATGGCTTTCGCCTTATCCACATCAGAGACGGTGGTAGGAGTTCTGCTAGATGATTGTTCCGCTTCTGGGGCCTTACTAGCAGAATCATCGGTCGCTGCTGGGACCGATGAAGGAGCCAAAATTGAGCCAAGGAGGGCCATCGAACGCAAGTGGAACTTCAGGTCCACTCGCCAACTCAGGTAATTATTTACTGCATCATCAAGAACTTCGAAATCGACGCTTGCCAATTTTACCATTTATCAATGCAATTTAAAATAAGCATGAATTAATTAAAGTGTAAATTCATGCATAAACAATAAAATAAGTAAAATGTGGGGATCGGCCAGATACCCAAAGACATACAATGTCCAAAGTCCGAATATACAGTCCATAAATAAATGAAAAATACAACTTGGAAACCCAGAAGGGTCTCTATATTTTCCAATTTTCGCCTCCGTCTTCATTTATCGGTACACCGGTCTCCGTGTTAGAAGAGGATTCCTTCGCGCGTAGGGATTGAATTTTTGAGGGGATGAAAAGCACAAAGAATTTAGAGCAAACGTGCTGATAACGTGTTAGAAGAGAATTAACCATGACAAATAGCCATGGTACTATATTTATAAAACTCTCATGTTGAGTTGGGAGTCCAAGGGCCTCCCCACTAACTTAGTGGGGAGTAATGGAGAGTGATGGGGGGAGGGAGGCCAAAGGCCTCCCTCAACTCACAACAATGTAGCCTAATTTAATCTTAATTTTTTTCCCCAACAAAACAATTTGCCCAATTGACCTCCGTTAGGTATTACACAAAATATTCGTTTTCTACTTTTGTTAACCCGTGGGCCGTTAGCAGGCCGCTTTTGGGCTTTTGTTATTTACATCAGACTCTGACTAGAGCCCAAGCGAGATCTCCCGACCTCGGCTTTGCCTCCGTCGACGCATCTCGTCTGTCCGACGCCGCCGATCGTTCACGTTTTCTCCGCCTGTCGCGGCCGTCATAGACCAACTCGGTCTCAAAGACCGCCGCAAAGGTTCGAATCGAAAGAATTTTTATTTCTTTTTTCCCTCAAAATTTTTCTCCCGTCTTTGTTTCTTGTGATTTGATTTGAATCTCGCCTTCTTTTCGAATAATTTCATATTTCCAAGCCGATTGTTTACGTTTACAATCAAAATTAGATACATTGCTCCAATTTTTCATTGAAACGGAAGAATCACGAATAATTAGGGCACTATTTAGTAAGAGATTTGATTTATCTGTAATTTTGCAGTCATGGAGCAATATGCTCAGCAGCTGGAGCAGTCGTTTCGTCAGGTGGAGCAATGGAGTCGTCAGCAGCCAGTAGAGAATTTTTACGTTGCTCTCGCTGTCGTCGTTCTAACTTCTGTGATCTTTGTGCTCTGTAAGTTGTCGCTCTTATTGTGTCCATGTTTTTGTGAATCCTGAAAACCTAAGTTCCTAAAAAAATATTATGAAATTAGCAGCGGAGTTGGTAATTTGTTGTAATTTGTTAATGAGAGGAAACCATTTGCGAAAATAGAATCTTAATTCTTGAACATTTCCAATTTATGCTTGTCCCCCTTGTCTTTCCTTTTGGAACCAATCAGTTAATGGTGACTAATAAAAAAATTTAAATTTAAAAATAGCATAACAAACTGAAGAGAAAGAATTGTTAGGGACACACATGGAGAACTTGGAACCTAATAATGATGATATATGTATCGATAGCAACTACTTGCCTGGCTGTGGTTGGTAGTAGATCAGTTGAGCAAGATTCATACTTGAAGCAAAACCAAGGATAAGGCATATCATTCTTTATTATTATTATTTTTATTTTGGGTTGGAGCTGCCTGATGTTTTGGCTTGCTGCTTCGGATTGGATTGCAAATTTAAAAATTATGCGACCTCCACTTCTGAATCAAAGGTTACCATGATCTACCAGCAACATAGCAGATAATTTTAGCAGTCCAATGTAATTTGGTTACTCCAAATACTTAAAAAGAAAAAAAAGCATTAGCTTTTAGTACGTAGATCTGTCAGTAAATGAAAAAGTTTGTGTGTATGTATTTTATCAGGTGGATATTCAAGTGCATACAATCTTGTTAACAGCCTTTGTTCTAAATCCACTCAATAATTTGGTTATCATTTATAGATGGTTCCGACATAGCTATATGAAGTTGGAGTGTTGTGTGCTGCGAGGGGTTGGTCTTGTTTTCATTTAATATATGATGAATCAAAGTTTTAAAAGACAGTTTCATTATGCACGTGGTTAGACAAGGCATAACACATAAATGGACTATGCGTCTGCTTATGCGGAATTGCGGATTGTGTAGATTACATAAAAATGAATATGTGTGTGTGTATGTATGTGTGTGTGTATGTGTGTGTATATATGTGTGTGTGTGTATGTGTGTGTGTATATATATATATATATAAATAAATAATACATTGGAGGACTTTGTCCTAGGTGGAGGGATTTGTACCATGTGGCAAAGGGAGAGGGGTGCCACATTAATCCCTCACATGAGTGTGCCAACTCATCCCAAAAGAAAAAGTCCACATGGCCCTCTATTTACATGTACGCCATTGCCTTTTCATGAACCCAAAGAGCACCAAAAAATCCTCCATCTTTTCCATATTTACGGGTTTGCCAATGGGCTTTTTTCATTTTGTCCCCACACGTTTTTTCACTTTAACCATTGCTTTCTCCTTTGCCCCTAGACGACACACACACACTTCTCTCTCCTTTGCCGCTACGCGCGGGTTCCGTATCCTGTGTGTTTCCTTTGGTCCCAGTGACTATCCGAACGTGTTATTTCTAATATATAATAATGCCCACAAATCACGAAAAGAGTAGAAAAATATTATGAATTTATTATTGTTGTATAAAAAATTTACAGGTAGGTGAAATTGCCAATGTGTATAAAGCAATCTTGAAGTTTTAAAATCAAATCCAACCCAAATATGAATTATGCTGATGGTGCTTAAGATTGACATGTTAAAAATTCACATTTGCAATTGCAAACGGTCAATTCTTATTGTTAAAATTTAATCTTCATCAAATAATAATTATTTGAAAATTTATTGTTACATGCTTGCTGTTGCTATTGCATATGCAGTCAATATGCGGGTTATGCAGGTGTTATGCGGATTAGACAGGTTATGTGCTTGTATAATCCTTATATGCGGGTTGTCTGTATATTTTGCCAGCATACTTGTGACTCCATATGGCACCGAGCCGTATGTGTTTATGTGGCAATATAAACCGTCTTTTTAGAACACTGTGATCAAAGCTTGAAGGGAGATTCAAGACTAGCATACATAATAATGCATGTCTTTTTTAAACTTTGATGAAGTGGATGTCTATAGTGTTGGATATTGAGTCATCCTATATAGTTTTGATGATGAGCAAACATGTTATCTAACTTAGTAGTGCAAAAATATAAAGCAAATTAAAGAAGCACTCAAAGATAAAGTGAGTTCACCAAGACTAAGAATCAACTAAAGGAAGGCAAAGAGCTTGGAGAGGTAAAGAATACATCAATGGACTTCAATGTAATAGTTTAGTTTTTGTCACGTCTCGCTTCCCATTATACGGGTGCGAGAACGAGACGAAGGTCCGCATGGGCTGGAGCTGTGAATCTCGAGGCCACTAAGCGTGTGTAGGGATACACCAATCAATGTACATGTTCTTGCATTACAGTTCAGAATAATAAATGTACTCAAAAGAAACAACAACATCCATTCATCATGATAATAATCCAGCAATACAATAGAAGTCTAATAAAAGGAAGCCTCGAGCATAGCTACAAATGGAAAGGGAAAACTATTGGTGCTATGCACCCAACCTAGACAAGAATCTAAATGGTGCTACGCACCCAAACTAAAAAGCTGGAAACTCCAAGTCGGCAACATGAAGGAAACTCTAAGACTGGTCCTCGTCCGGATCGTACTCCTGAGCGGAGTCCTCCTGCTCCAAGTCCGCAGGTACTGTCTCTTCGTCTACGTACTCTGTCTCAGTACCTGACGTACAAACACCCAAGAGAAAAGGAGTTGTACGTCAGTCAGAGTCTACAACTGAAATGTAAGAAAGACTTTACTGCAAGGTATATGGAATTTAAAAACAGTTATTAAATGTTGTTTATATTGCAGATTATGGGATGCGACAGCATGGCAATTTATGTAAACATGACAGGAAAGTAAAAGACAGTGCAAAGAAAGTAAACATGGCATGGCAATGGCCGTAGCGTGTGCTACCAGCTATAAGACAAGACAAGACTGCGTGTGTCTCTAGGGTTCACGCCTTAAGGTTAGAGGGCGGCCAAACCCTCTAAACCGTGCGATCGCTCAACCCAACCCCAACCCAGTGCACAAGACAATTCCGTACAAAAGATCACACTCTCTGCTAGGAGAGTGCCTTATTTCCCGCAGGTTATCCGTACAAAGGATCACTCTCTTTGCTAGGAAAGTGCTTTATTCCCCGCAGGTTCAATACAATTCATGCATGAAGTTACATGGCAAGGCAAGAATGATGCATGTCCGTTTTAAGATGTTTATCCACATGGCAGTTATAGCATATTGGGCCTAGTCTTCGTCATCAAGTCTAGACTATCGTGAGTGTATCCTAGATGCTATCATTTTATGTCTAGGTCTCTTGTTCATATTTTACAAACTAAGGAAAGTAATGGCCTAAACGTGGCCGTTTCAATGCAAGTGAGCACACTTGCCTGAAATGGCGAGAAGTGCGTCCGTAGGGACGTCTCGTCATGGGCAGTACGTCGGTTACGGTTTGCTGTAACAGGTCAAACGGGACGATGTCAGGACTGGTTTTAGAAGACCTATTATGGCATGTCTTTAGATTGATCGTGGCTATCCTGGCAGTTTCAAATCACATTGTTCACACGTTCAGATCTATTCTATAGTTCTCTACATCGATTCTATCCTATGCGCGCAGTCAAAATAGTCCAATCGACGGTCTAGGTTGTCACAGCAGTTTAAAGGGTATAAAATAACTTTAGTGATTAATTTGTCAGTTTTAATTAGGTTTTTAGTGGCGTAACGTTTGGGTTACTACGAGTAAGGGATACCAACCTAGTATGACGATCACGCGTAGATTTGGCGCCGGTTACGAAAGAAGTAACAGATCACGTCGTGGCTCCGGTTCCTCGACTGCGGGTAGCACAGTGAGGAGAGGTCGTCGGGGTCGCCTCGGTTGTGGGTAGCGCAGTGAAGCGGTTTGCGGCAACAGCAAGGACATCGGCAGCTTGCGACAGCGGTAAGGGGGCGGTCTGGCGGCCTGGAGGGTGTGGGTTTTGGCCGAAGGCAAGCCGGAGAGGGTGGTCGGACTGAGAGGGTAGGAGAGAGAGTTATGGAGAGGGGCTGCCTGAGGGTAGCTGAACGACAGGCCGTGGAGGGGTGTTGGGCGTGGGTTTGCTCGGCGCAGGGAAAGTGGTGCACGAGCTTAGGGTTGCAGGCGACTCGGGGGTTTGGAAGGAAGAAAGGTGGCCAGACTGGGGGAGAGAGAGGGCTGCGCGCGCGAGGGCGAGGTCGTCGGAGCTGGGTTTGTAAGGGGGTCGCCGGCGGTCAGGTGAGGGGCCGCGTGCGAGTCTGGGCTGGTGGCGTGGCAGTCAGGCGCTTAGGGTTTTAGCCTCGGTGGTTGTGCGACTGGGAGAAGAGGGAGATAGGTCTGGGTTGCGCGTGGTGGGGATAGGGTTGCTGTAGGGAAGATGCTTAGGGTTTCTCCTGCTTTATTTGGAGAGGGAGGGGGCAGCTTAGGTTTGTTAGGTTTTTTTGTATGCTGGAGAACGAAAGAGATAGGCTTGGGTTTCACAAATGGGAAGTGAATGAAGAGTTGAGGCCTGGGGATCTCTGTTTGCATGAAAGCCTAGGGGACTTGTTCTCCGTTTTAGCTATTTGTAGGGTAGATTAGGGGAGGGAGAGATGACGTGGGTGAGAGGGAAACGTAGGAAGAATCCTTGGTTGTTAGGATTGGGATAAGATTGAATATAATAGGTTAGTTAAAAAGATTTGATATAAAGTTGTTTTGATTTGTTAAACGTATTAGATTTTGAAATTCAAAACCCCACGAATATTTTAATATATAAAATTAGGGATTAGGCAGATTGGTCTAATGACATCCTAAAATTAAAAATAAAATACCGGGGCGATCGCGCCTTTGAGAGGATCGTGAATACGGGGTTCAGTCACGCAACGATAATAAAAATCGAGCCCGAATATACACAAATGATAATAAGTTACGCATTAGATACACACGACCGAAAAGTGGTCGTTATATCCTTCCCACCTTACAGAAAATTCTGCCCTCGGAATTTCTAACACATACTGATCAGGAAACAAATGCAGGTAGCGCTCCCTCATCTCTTCTTCTCGCTCCCAGGTGGACTCTCCAGGTGATCCGTGACGCCACATCACTCTCACCAGGTCGATTACCTTGTTCATAAACTGTTTTTGTCGACGGTCCAAAATCTGCACTGGCTGCTGCTCATACGTTAGATCCGGTCGGACCGTGATCTCTGAAAAATCCAATGTGCAATGGGTCACTGACGTATCGACGTAACTGAGATACGTGAAAAACGTCGAGAACTCCCTCCAAAGATGGTCGTAGAGCAAGGCGATATGCCACTGCTCCCACACGCTCTAGCGCGCCAAACGATCCAATATACCCCGGACTCAGCTTTCCCTTCCTGAAACGAATGACTCCGCGGTTTGGAGAAATCTTCAGGAAGACATGATCTCCTGGCCGAAGCTCCAAAGGTCATCTCTTGGCATCCGTCCAATGCTTGTAGCGGTCTTGAGCAATCCAGAGCTTATCCCTGATGTCTCTCACGACATCCACATCTTCTATAATCATCTCCGGATCCAACAGCTCTCTGTCTCCGATGTCATCCCAGCTCAGTGGCGATCGACATTTCCTTCCATATAGAGCATCAAATGGCGCTATGCTAATGCTCGTCTGATAGCTGTTATTGTAGGAAAATTTCACTAGATGGAGATGATTCTCCCACGAACCCTTCAGATCGAGTGTACAAGCTCTCAGCATATCCTCCAGAATCTGAATCGTCCTTTCCGACTGGCCGTTGGTCTGTGGGTGGTACACCGTGCTGAAGCTCAGACTCGTACCAAGGTTCTCCTGTAGACTCTTCCAGAACTGAGACGTGAATCTCGAGTCTCTATCGGATACGATGCTCACCGGAACTCCATGCAAGCGCATAATCTCCTGTACATACATGGTCTACATCGCAAACTAACCTTAAGGAGGAACTATAAATATAGTAGTAAAATATTTTTACCTCTAGATACTTCCTCGCCAAGGTTTCCGTGGACTGTCCCATTCGGAATGGGATGAAGTGCACAGACTTGGTCAATCGGTCAACGATCACCCAGACTGCATGGTTCTGCTTAGGACTTTGAGGTAGGCCAGTCACGAAATCCATCGTGATGTGCTGCCATTTCCACCCCGGGATAGGAAGCGGTTGTATCAATTCTGCTGTCCGATGGTGCTTCACATTCACTTGTTGGCATACAAGACACTTGGTAACGCTCCGTACCACACTCCTCTTCATGCCAATCCACCAATAGTTCAGACGGAGGTCTTTGTACATCTTCGTGCCTCCATGATGTATGGAATAAGGCGAGCTATGTGCCTCATTCAACAACTCATCTCTAATATCTCCTGCAGGTACGCAGAGTCTACTGCTGTATCTCAGGGATATATCCTCGTGAATGATAAACTCCGTTTGAAGTCTAGCTTCGACCTGTCTTCTGATCCTCTGCAGCTTCGGATCTCCCGCCTGAGCTGCCTTGATACGATCCACAATCGTTGACTAAATCTGCATGTTCATCAACGAAGCGATCACTCCAGGTATGACAACCTCGATGTCCATCCCTCTCAACTCCTGCTGTAATCTCCAGTGGGTAGTATACATCATCACTGCGGGGAGTCTGCTCAAAGCATCTGGTACTACGTTCACTTTCCCCGGGTGATACTGCAGATATATCTCATAATCCACCATCAGCTCCAACCACCGTCTCTGACGCATGTTTGCTCCTTCTGAGTAAATATATACTTCAAGCTTTGTGATCGGTGAATATTTTCACGTTCTCACTCAGCAGGAAGTGCTTCCAGATCTTCAATGCAAATATCACAGCTGCTAACTCCAGATCATGCGTCGGGTAGTTCTTCTTATGATTCTTCAATTGTCGAGAAGCGTACGCGACCGCGTGAGATGTATGACTCATCCGAGGCCCTTGCCTGATGCATCATAGAAAATCTCGAAGCATCCGCTCCGATCCGATACAGCCAAAACCGGTGCTGTGGTCAATCTCTCTCGCCTTCAAAATACTGAAAGCCTCATCACAATCATCTGACCAACAGAACTCCATGTCCTTCCTCGTCAATTTCGTCATTAGCTCAGCAAGCTTCGAAAAATTCTTGATGAATCGATGGTAGTAGCCAGCTAATCTAAGGAAGCTCCTGATATCCGATGCTGACTGTAGGGTCGGCCACTTGCTGACTACTCTGACCTTCTCCGGATCTACTGATATGCAGTCACCAGACACCACATGTCTTAGGAATGCGACTCTGTCTAACCAGAACTCGCACTTACTATACCTGACATAAAGCTGATGACACCTTAGTGTCTCCAATACTATCCTCAGATGTCGGCTGCGCTCCTCCTCAGACTTTGAGTAAATAAGAATGTCGTCGATGAAGATGACGACGAACTTATCCAGAAAGTCATAGAAGATCAAATTCATCAAGTTCATGAACACTGCGGGAGCATTGGTCACACCAAATGGCATGACCACGAACTCGTAGTGTCCGTACTTTGTCCTGAATGCCGTCTTCGGAATGTCATCCTGCTTCACCTTCAGCTGATGGTATCCGCTCCTCAAATCCAACTTCTAGAACTCTCGAACCTTCGAGCTGGTCAAATATATCATCAACGCAGGGCAGCGGATACTTGTTCTTCACTGTCACTGCATTCAGCACTCTGTAATCCACGCACATCTTGCGGGATCCATCATTCTTCTTCACCAATAGGACTGGTGACACTAGGATGTATGAATCTCTTCTGCAACAATTTATCCAACTGCTTCCTCAGCTCCTTAAGCTCTGCAGGAGCCATACGATACGGTGCCTTCGAAATAGGTTGTGCTCCCGGCATAAGGTCTATGCTGAACTTCATAGCTCTATCGGGTGGCAACCCTGAAATATCCTCCGGAAAGACGTCGTCGAAGTCTCTGATGACTGCTGGTCTCCTGATTTCCATCTACATGGCGGCAACGATCGACTCCTCGGCTTGGTCCGAAATTTGATGGGTCCAAGTGATTGCTCTCTGCTGTGAAACTCGAACCTCGGGTGGCCTGGTATCTTGAACACCACCTTCTTACTGTGGTATTCGATCGATGCATGGAAAACTCCCAGCCAATCGATGCCAAGGACAATATCGAAATGTGGTAGATCATGGACAATGAAGTCAGCATATAGCTCGTGTCCACTGATCACCACCGGAATCGATCGACATCCCAAATTAACCGTCACCACTTCGTTCCCTGTAGTGATATTCCAACACTTTGGAAGTGTATGTATGGGAATGGAGTGCTCTGTTACGAATCTTTGGGTATGATGCACATAGATGCACCGGAGTCAAACAAAGTTAATGCCGGATAAGATGACACTAAGACGGTGCCTAAGATATGAAAGATAATAACTAATGTCAAATAAGGTTACTAATCTAACTAGTAAGTTTATTCAATCACATGCAAACAATATGAACTATGCTATACTATGAAAGACTAGTTACATGAGATTACCTGCAATGACGCCATCCACGTCCTCAGCATCCACGGCTGTCATGGTATATGCCGGCCTCCGAGGTTGCACTGCCTTCTGGTAAGCCTGCATCTGTGGTGCCAAAAGGGTCCACGAACAACATCTCCTCTCTGAATAGGAGCATGCGCTCCACGCTGCACTGGGGCATGTGCTCCGCCCACAGCATGGTGTGACCTCGGGTAATCTCTAGCAACGTGTGTGGCATCTCCATACACCAGACACAAACCCAGCTTCTTCCTGCAATTGTTCTGCTGATGCCCCGGCTTGCCACAGAAATGGCATGGACCATTGGCCTGACTCTGTGCAGGTACTCCTGGCCTCTTGAAAGGCACTGACTGATTGAGCTGCACTGCAGGCCTAGCTGCTGGCCTGTACTGCTCCATCTGTTGCTTTCCTCCACCAGCAGGAGGATCAGGAAGTCTTGCCACAGCCTCATGGTTCCTGGCTGCGTTCAGTACAACCTCTATACTGGTCAAGTCTGCCGAAGTTATAGAGGCATGGATCTTGGGGTTCAGCCCCTGGCGAAACTGATTGGCTCGGTTCTCTGCCCTCTTGACCATATGCGGGCTGAAATGGCTGAGCATCTCAAACTCCGCCTCATACTCGTCCACTGTCATACTCCCCTGTGTCAGATTCACGAACTGCTGCAAGAGCTCACTCTTCGCAGCCTTAGGAAAATATTTCACATTGAACATGGCTTTGAAGGTGTTCCACTCAACTGGCTTCTCCAGACGCTTCTCCTCTAAGCGCCACCAGTTTCTTGCATTATCAGTCAGCTGCAGCTTTACTATCTCCACTTTGGTCTTCTCAGGTATGTTGACAGCTGCAGCTTTACTATCTCCACTTTGGTCTTCTCAGGTATGTTGACAGCTATCAGCTTGTCCTCAGTGCTCTGGATCCACTCATCAGCGTCCAGGGGTCCTTCCTTCCCAAAAAAAGTCCTCGGTTGTAGCTCATTGAACTGCTTCACTCCAGGTGCAGCTCGAGGGGCAGGTGGTGCAGCCTGAACAGCGTGGACAACATGGGCAGCCTGATGGGTCTGCTCAACCAAGTGGTGCTGAACTTCCAGCATCTCTCTCATGACGCTCAGAAATTGGTGGAATTCACCACTTTGGCCTTCCATGGCTCCGTCAGCTGAGGTCCCGGCTCGGTTAGTGCGTCTTCCTGCCATCCCGTTGACAAGAAAAATCCAAATTAGACTTTGCACATGTTAAACTGGATATTAAATGAATGCAAGTACTTTTATCGTTTCGAACTTTTCGCATGACCTGCATGTGCCACCGCAAAAACCTGTCACGTCCCGCTTCCCATTATACGGGTGCGAGAACGAGACGAAGGTCCGCATGGGCTGGAGCTGTGAAGCTCGAGCCCACTAAGCGTCTGTAGGGATACACCAATCAATGTACATGTTCTTGCATTACAATTCAGAATAATAAATGTACTCAAAAGAAACAACATTCATTCATCATGGTAATAATCCATCAATATAATAGAAGTCTAATAAAAGGAAGCCTCGAGCATGGCTACAACTGGAAAGGGGAAACTACTGGTGCTACGCACCTAACCTAGACAAGAATCTAAATGGTGCTACGCACCTAAACTAGAAAGCTGGAAACTCCAAGTCGGCAACAGGAAGGAAACTCTAAGACTGGTCATCGTCCGGATCGTACTCCTGAGCAGAGTCCTCCTGCTCCAAGTCCGCAAATACTGTCTCCTCGTATACATACTCTGTCTCAGTACCTGACGTACAAACATCCAAGAGAAAATGAATTATACGTCAGGCAGAGTCTACAACTGAAATGTAAGAAAGACTCTACTGCAAGATATATGGAATTTAAAGATAGTTATTAACTATTGTTTACATGGCAGATTATGGGATGCGACAGCATGACAATTTATGTAAACATGACAGGAAAGTAAAAGACAGTGCAACAAAGAAAACGTGGCATGGCAATGGCCGTAGTGTGTGCTACCAGCTACAAGACAAGACAAGACTGTGTGTGTCTCTAGGGTTCACGCCTTAAGGTTAGAGGGCTGCCAAACCCTCTAAACCTTGCGATCGCTCAACCCAACACCAACCCAGTGTACAAGACAATTCCGTACAAAGGATCACTTTCTCTGTTAGGAGAGTGCCTTATTCCCCGCAGGTTATCTGTACAAAGGATCACTCTCTCTGCTAGGAAAGTGCCTTATTTCCCGCATGTTTAATACAATTCATGCATGAAGTTACATGGCAAGGCAAGAATGATGCATGTCCATTTTAAGATGTTTATCAACATAGCAATTATAACATATTGGGCATACACTTCGTCATCAAGTCTAAACTATCTTGACTGTATCCTAGACGCTATCATTTCACGTCTAGGTCTCTTATTCATATTTTACAAAGGAAAGTAATGGCCTAAACGTGGCCGTTTCAACGCAAGTGAGCACACTTGCCTGAAGTGGCGAGAAGTGCGTCCGTAGGGGCGTCTCGTCACGTGCACTGCATCGGTTACAGTTTGCTGTAACAGGTCAAATGAGACGATGTCAGGACTGGTTTTAGAAGACCTATTATGGCATGTCTCTAGATTGATCGTGGCTATCCTAGCAGTTCCAAATCACGTTCACATGTTCAAATCTATTCTATGGTTCTCTACGTCGATTCTACCCTATGTGCACAGTCAAAATAGTCCAATCGATGGTCTAGGTTGTCACAGCAGTTTAAAGGGTATAAAATAACTTTAGTGATTAAGTTGTCAGTTTTAATTAGGTTTTCAATGGCATAACGTTTGGGTTACTACGAGTAGGGGATATCAACCTAGTATGACGATCACGCGTAGATCTGGCGCCGGTTACGAAAGAAGTAACGGATCGCGTCGCGGCTCTGATTCCTCTACTGCGGGTAGCGCAGTGAGGAGAGGTCGTCGGGGTTGCCTCGACTGCGGGTTGCGCAGTGAAGCGGCTTGCGGCAACAGCAAGGGCAGCGACAGCTTGCGACAGTGGCAGGGGGTGGCCTGGGTTGTGTGTGGAGGGGATATGGCTGCTGTAGGGAAGAGGCTTAGGGTTTCTCCTGCTTTGTTTGGAGAGGGAGGGGGAGTAGCTTAGGTTTGTTTGGTTTTTTTTGAATGCTGGAGAACGAAAGAGATAGGCCTGGGTTTCACAAATGGGAAGTGAATGAAGAGTTGAGGCATGGGGATCTCTGATTGCATGAAAGCCTAGGGGACATGTTCTCCCTTTTAGCTATCTGTAGGGTAGGTTAAGGGAGGGAGAGATGACGTGGGTGATAGGGAAACGTGGGAAGAGCCCTGGGTTGTTAGGATTGGGATAGGATAGAATATAATATATTGGTTATAAAAGATTTGATATAAAGTTGTTTTGATTTGTTAAACGTATTGGATTTTGAAATTCAAAACCCCACGAATATTTTAATATATAAAATTAGGGATTAGGCAAATTGGTCCAACGACATCCTAAAATTACAAATAAAATACGGGGCGATCACGCCTCCGAGAGGATCGTGAATACGGGGTCCGGTCACGCGTTAGGGCTAAGGAAAACAATAATAAAAATCGAACACGAATATACATAAATGATAACAAGATACGCACTAGATACACACGACCGAAAAGTGGTCGTTACAGTTTTGATGTAATTTTTTTCCTTATCTTAGCATGTTGATTAAAGCCTTAGTTAAAGCACATACACACAAAAATATTTTTAAAATAATTTAAAATGATTTTGACAGAGTTTTCTAGTGTTTTTTTGATGCATGTCAATGTATCAGAAAAGTAGTCGACTACCAGTTGTATAGGAGTCGACTACCGCGCAAGAGCTGCTCCCATGAACTCTTTGTTTCTGCAGGGAGTCGACTACTGCGTTGCAGGTAGTCGACTACCAAGCCAGTAGTCGACTACCTGAGCCCTAACTGTTATATTTCTAGCTGTTATCTTTTGACGGGTGGAGGGAAATTTTGGTCAATAGTTTGAAACCAAATGTTCATCTATATATTAGGTGTTTTCCAGATTTATTAGCTAGGGTTTAAAGATCATTTTCTAAGAGAAATATAATCTTTTAAGCTCAAAAGTCGTAAAAAAATCTCTTTGGCCAAGCTTTTACAAGTTTTAATCTTTTCTTTGATCTTCCGAGAGCTTCCATTATATCCTTTGGAGATCACGATCCTTCCTATAACTACAATTCAACACAAGAGCTTCAAGCAAGACTAATTGTAATTGTACCTACAAAGCATTATAAGCATTCTCACCTTTAGTTATGAGGAAAAATCCTTGTTGAAGACAAGATGTTAGTAAAAGTCCTATTGTAGGGAGGCAAGTGAAAATCCTTATTGGAGGTGATGTGGTTGTAACTATATGTTGAAATAATGGATTTAGGCCCAACAGAGTTTTGGGGACTGGATTACCCTGGAGGGGTGAACCATGATAAAACTGGTTTTGTTTGCGTTTGACTTGTTTCTTACTTGCTAGCTTTATCTTTCGCTGTGCTTATCTTTATTGTTGCAAGTAAGTGTTGATTAAGATTCTTTTAGGTAACTCTAATTGCAATCTTAGAGAGAAAATTCCGTAGTATTTTATTTTCATATACACTATTCACTTCCCTTCTAGTGTATCCATCAAGATTCTAACACGTGATATTGGAGTCTGATGCATAATGGCATTAACAGACGGTAAGTTTCCCGAAGGCCAATCCACCGCTTGTCCATCATTCCTTATCGAGTCCAATTACGGGAGTTGGAAAAATCAGATGAGGATGTACTTTTTCTCTATATCATATGATCTTTGGAAAATGGTGAAAAATCCCTACGTAGAGCCTACTATAGAAGAAGAGAAATGGACCCAGAAGGAGAAGGACGCGATTGCACTTTAGGCCAAATATATGTCAAAACTTTACTGTGCACTTGATACACCGGAGTACAACTAGATCTCCATGGCTACATTCGCACATCAAATATGAAAAATACTTGAGGCAACTCATGCATTTAATAAGAAAGTTGAATCTACAAAATCTTCTCTTTATGGTCACATGTATGAGCACTTCATGATGGAGAACAGTGAATCTATTACAGACATGTATACACGGTTTACTGAGATCATCAACACACTTGCGGGGCTAGAAAAGAAATACTCCAAAGAAGATTATGTATGCAAGATTCTTCATTCTCTCACACTCGAATGACAATCAAAGGCATCAATAATTGAAGAGGGAAATGATTTTTCAAGCTCGCCTTGGAAGATCTTGTTGGCAACCTCATGACATATGAGCTCCAGATGCAAAAAAGAAAGGACAATGAGCAAAGTGAAAAGAAGACGACTCTTGCCTTCAAAGTTGCTTCAGAATCTAAGGCATCTAACGATGATGAAGTTAAGGACCAACTTGCTCTTATAACAACGTGCTTCAGAAAAATGATTAAATCAAGTAAATTCAAACTTGGTTAACAAAGATTATTTGACAAAACTACCACTGGTTATGAATGCAACAAGTCAGGGCACATGATGTCCATTGAGGAAGAACAAGGGAAGTGAGAAGATGAAACCGAAGAAGCTAGAGAAGGTGGCCTTATCTGCTTGGGATCGATGCTCGAATGATTCAATTGATGACTCATCATCTGAAGAAGAAGAAGTAAAAAAGGGAGCCTACATGTATTTCATGGCTAGAAAAGACAACAAGATAAACTCTGACTCTGACTCTAGTGATTGTAGTGATGTTGAGTATGATTGGAAGGACGAGTTTAGCAAATTATATGCTAAATATGAGGATACCTTAAGAGCATAGTTTTAGGTTTCGGCCGAAACCGACCGGTTTCGGCCGTTTCGGATCGGTTTCGGAGGGGACCGGTCCGAAACCACACGTTACTTCTCGGTTTCGGCCGTATCGGCCGGGGTTTCGGCCGTATCGGCCTGGGTTTCAGTCGTATCGGCCGGGGTTTCGGCCGTATTGGCCGATACCGGCTGAAACTTGTCCGATACCGACTGAAACTTAAAAAAATGAAAACAAGAAGGAGGAGGAGGAGGAAACATCACCAAAATCCAGAAAAAGAAGAAGAAACAAAGAGATGGACGTACCTTATGGTCGCCCGCCTCCCGTCGCATCCCCGAAGAAGCCCGCCTCCTGCAATTTGAGGTCTTACATGGTAGCATATTCTAGCATTTAATTTAAATTTTGTTTGCACGGTGCAAGTGCAATTGTCCAACACATGCTAGCATTTATTAAGAAGTTTGACCTTTTGAGTGAGCTGGCCACTAAAGGCTTTCCATTTAATTACAAGCTTGACATGCAGTCACTAAAGGTTTTCCATTTATTTACAAAGTTATCATTTTCAGCCACCAAACCCTTCCATTTATTCAAAAGCTTGCCATTCTCATTTATTTTCAATCCTATTGATCAAAAAATGTAATATATTTAGCATAATACTTTTAACAAAATGTGTAACTAGTAAAAAGGTATTTGTGCTAATATTTGATAATATTTGATACTATTTAATAGAGTTTTAAGTATCTGAAACTACCGATACCGATGAAACGAAACTACCGTCCGAAACCACCGAAACGGACGATACCGATACCGAAACCTAAATTTTGGGAAGAGCGAAACCGAGACCGAAACCGAGACCTAAAACCTTGCTTAAGAGAACTTTTGACTCTTAAGAAGAAAGTATAAAACTTGCGAGGCTAATTCTTCTAATTCCGATATAAAAAGATTAGAGAAGAAAATTTAAAATTGATTAGTAAGAATAATAAGTCAATAGAAAAGAAGAAGTTGCTTAGTGATGAGTATAGAAATCTTAGAAAAGATTATGTACACCATTTAGACTAAACATGAGGATTTATATAGAATTATTGATAGGTTTAATAGGGATAAATAAAAGTTAGATGAATTGATTAGTTCACAAAGACCATCCACTAGTAAATTTAGCCTAGGATATAATAAGACCAATCAAAAAGCTATGGGCACGCACCATCATGGTAGTGTTCATAAAACTAAAAATGGATTTGTCAACGTTTGGATATCCAAGAGAGGGACTATCTAAATGAAAGATGAATACATTGATAGTTTCATGAACAATGTTCTTTATAATGTTAATTATAGATTTGTTCATGATGGAAAGTATAAATCCAAATGGGTTTGGTTCCCCGTTGATTGATATCATCTTGTATTACTAATCTCATGGACCCAAAAGATAAATGGTACCGAAATATTTTTATTCTTCATGTACTCACATTTGATGGGATTAGAAGATTGCCCCTAAAATTCCAAAGAACATGCATAATTTCAGGGGGAGGAAGCCCCAATAACTTTTGGCTATATATATATAAGCATGGTTTCATCTCTCCACACATTGGAATATATTAATATGTGGTATCTCCTCATTTTTAGTAGCATGCATTCCTCACTATTAGTATAGTGATTTGATATTGAGTCACAAACACTTTCTTTAGGCCCAATCATGCTATTATTTAGGGGGAGAGTGAGTTGCATGCGTGGAGAGATCATTTATACATCTTTTGATTCATATCCTTTTTAATGATAACAAAAGGGTAAGAAATACTAGATAAACATGCATAAATAGTGACTTGCAACACTCAAACTTGATATCTAGTGTATTTGTTTAGCATTAACAAATTGTTTTGCAGGAAGTACAAGTAGTTATCATATATTTATATTATTTGGTGTTCATTTTTGTCATCAGCAAAAAGAGAAAATGCTAGATATTGAGTCACAACATATAATTTTTGGATATTGAGTCATATCATATAGTTTTAATGACGAGCAAACATGTCATCTAACTCATGAATGCAGGAATATAAAGCAAATCAAAGAAGCACTCAAAAATAAAGTGAGTTCAATAAGCTAAGAATCAAATGAAATAAGACACGGAGCTTGGAGAGTCAAAGAATACATCAATGGACTTCAATGTAATAGTTTAGTTTTGATGTATTTTTTCGTTATTTTAGCATGTTAAATCCTTAGTTAAAGCTCATACACACAAAAAATGTTTTAAAAATATATTTAAAATGATTTAAAATAATTTTGATAGAGTTTTCTATTTTTTTTGACACATATCCATTTATCAAAAAAGTAGTCGACTACCAGTTGTATAGGAGTCGACTACTGAGCAAGAGCTGCTACCAGGAATTCTCTATTTTCGTAGGGAGTAGACTATTGTTTTACGGTAGTCAACTACCAAGCAATAGTCGACTACCAGTTGTAACCTGAGTCCCAACCGTCATATTTCTAGCTGTTATCTTCTGACCATTGGAGGGGCATTTTGGTCAATAGTTTAGACCTGAATGTTCCTCTATATATTGTGGGGTTTTCAGATTTTATATCTAAGTTTTAAGATCAATTTAAAAGAGAAATACAAGCTTTTAAGCTCAAAAGTCTTAAAGAAAAACGCTATGTGGCCAAGCTTTTACAAGTTTTAATTTTTTCTTGGCATTCATCTTGATCTTCCTAGAGCTTCAATTATATCATTTGGAGATTAAGATCCTTCATATAGCTACACTTCAACACAAGAGCTTTAAATAAGGCTATATGTAATTGTATCTACAAAAGCATTGTAAGTGATCTCACTTGGGGTTGTGAGGGAAATCGTTGTTGGAGGCAAGGTGTTTGTAAAAGTCCTCTTAAGGAGGCAAGTGAAAATCTTTGTTGGAGGTGAGATGGTTGTAGCTATTTGTTGAAATAGTGGATTTAGACCCAACAGAGTTTTGGGGACTGGATTAGCGCAAACATAATAAAACTGGTTGTGTTTGCGTTTGACTTGTTTCTTACTTGCTAGCTCTATCTTTCGATGTGCTTATCTTTATTATTACAAGTAAGTGTTGATTAATATTCTTTTAGGTAACTCTAATTGCAATCTTAGGAAGAAAATTCTAAAGAAGTATTTTATTGTTATATACACAATTCACACTCCTTTAGTGTATCTCCTTGTCATCTTAGGATCCCAACATATAGAGGCATGGCAATAAATATGCCAAATGATCTTCCCTCTTATTTAGTATCATGTTGCATGACCAAAGTCATGGTTAATAGTCTTAGATTAAATATGAAACCATTCTTTTATATTGGGTATGGGCTATTCTTTTTGGAGTTATAGTGATAAGGAACATGTATACTAGGATTTATGTTGAGTGGACTGTTGCGAGTTTGGTTTGTCAAGTATATTGCTCAAGAACATACTAATTAGTGTAGTCCTGTGGAAGCCATTGTCTTTTCATTCTTTTTGGACTTGTAGTAGAACTGAGGTAAGCGACATAGCAGAAAAACTCGAGTTTTGGGGACTGGATTAGCTCTGGAGGCGTGAACCATGATAAAATTTGTTGTGTTTGCGTTTGACTTGTTTCTTACTTGATAGCTTTATTTTTCGATGTACTTATCGTTATTATTGCAAGTGTTGAATAAGATTCTTTTAGGTAACTCTAATTGCAATCTTAGGGAGAAAATTCTAAAGGAGTATATATACACAATTCACCACCCTCTAGTGTATCTCATTGCCATCTCTGGATCCCGACATATAGAGGAGGCATGACAAGAAATATGTCAAATGATCTTCCCTCTTAGTTAGTATCATGTTGCATGACCAAAGTCATGGTTAATAGTCTTAGATCAAATATAAAACCATTCTTTTATATTGGGTATGGGCTATTCTTTTTGGGTTATAGTGATAGGGAACATGGATACTAGGATTTATGTTGAGTGGGACTGTTGCGAGTTTGGTTTGTTAAGTTTATTGCTCAAGGACACACTGATTAGTGTAGTCCTGTGGAAGCCATTGTCTTTTCATTCTTTTTGGACTTGTAGTAGAACTGAGGTAAGCGACATGGCAGAAATAACTCGAAAGGTGATAGTTGTCTGTTTATACTTAATTGCTATAGTATGGGGTCGCTAGCTTTGGCACTTGTACGATTCAATGCACATGTAAAGGAGATTCCAAATTATGTAGGTGAAGCAAAATTTCGTTGTCACTGCCTGAACAGACATATAGAGTTGTATTTGACTGTTGAAACTAGTTTCCATGTACATAAATGTTTTTTCACAATAGGCAAGTACTGTATCCGCATCCTGTAACTGATATCATCCAACATCCTGTGTCTACAAGACCATACATTGCAAACATCCATTATTATAAAGAAGGATATGATACATTTCTGAAATGTTCACAACTAGCATTTTGGGTTATATTCAGATAGCATACATAAGAAAAAAAATAGTAATTGTTGTTCATGTCTAAAATTTAAAACAAACACCGAATGCAATGATTATATGTGCTCACTTTTCAGAAATATTTAAAAGTTATTCACCAAAATCTCCAGTAAATATCATGGAGCACTATAATTGTGAGGATGATCTAAAGCATGTCAAATAACTCGAAAGGCAATAGGTGGCATGCGGAGATGAATTCTTTGATTATATTCGAATGCAAGGAGCCGTATTAGGTTGGCTAAAGTGTAACTGTGCAGTCCTTCTGTTTTGATTCATATCTTTTTTTGGGTAGGTCACTTGCTATGATCTGGGGTGTAGTAGACATTCTAAAATATTTGTTATGGGTTTTTGTTGTCCTTGATTCCCTTAAACCATTGCAAGATAGACAAAATTTTCCTCTCCTTTATTTATTTACCTTTTATGGGTTTATGGGTAAAAGTAACACTGTAATCATCATCATCATCCTAGCATTTATCGTAAAATTGGGGTCGACTTCATGGACTCAATAGAAATTAACACATTGTTGCGGAAATTTCTTTAGAAGTTAACACTTAAGGTGAAGAAGAGAACAAGAGAATAACTAGGAGGTGTTGCGGAGTGGATGATAACAAAGAAACGAAACCAAATTCACTAAACTTTTACATAGTATGGAATCTCGTACATATTTCTGTTCATCATATGGAACAAAACCAGATTCACTCAAGGATGTCGCTGAAGATTTGGAATCACCTCCTTGTTAAGGCAACCAACTTGCCTATAGAATCATACATGATTAACTTACTGATACAGACATAGACCAATAGATTGACTTTTAGTTTTAAGCATTCAATTATATAATTAATAGAACCTCACAACTTTGAAAACTAGGATACAGCTCTAGATAATAAAAAGATGAGCGAGACGAGAGAGACGATAAAGAGCATTGGTAGTAGCCAATGGAGGACGGAGAAGGGCAAAACTAAAGAAAAAATTGATTTTAACATTTTCCCATTAAATGAAGGGGTGTGAGTGCTAATAGTATAGATTAGAGGGTATTTGTGGCACGCTGCCCATAGTTCATATGATCTGTGTTCAATCTACCCTAATAAAAATCACCAAGTTACTAATCTTTGGGCTTCTAGCTGAGTTCAACCCAACCAAATGCAAAACTAATGATGTGTGTTTCATCATGGTTAACTACAACTAACTACGACTGAAACATACACCCATGACGATTTTGTTAGGATGAAGTGATGTACCATAAATTCTTAAAGATTCACGTGTTTTAGAACAATTTAACTTAAGCAACTACTCAAAGCACAATTTTCAGACATGCCATTACTTATAATATTATTGTCATTAGCCTTCATCCCAAAAAATGGGGCTGGTTTCATGGACGTAATAGAAAGAGATAAAATAATATAATAATAATAACAAATAACAAGAAATAACAATGACCCATCACTTATAATATACAAAATGATTTTCATGATTTGTAGCATTGATAGACCATGCCTTATATGAAACCCTAGAGAAAAATGCTTCTTAATTCCAAAACTATTTCACAGGATATTTTCTATTAAGGATGTCCTTTGTATATAAGAAAGTTCGACTTGTTAGTTTTGTGACAAATCCAATATTGTACAAAACAGTCATGGAAGCAACAATTTTAACATGTTACACGTGACAGACTATCCAGATCAAACCCAAACCTGATGTCACATATGATTTTGTAATGTGATTTGGGTTTGAGTTTAGCCGCAAGTTTCTCCTATAAAGCAAGTTTTAAAATGCTAACATAATCTCTAGTATTCTTATCTCACACTGGTGTGTTATGTCAGAACTTCCTCCCATCAAAAGATGTGACGAAATCTAATTAATTGATAATGGAAAAGTGAAACTTTATATACGATATAAGAGAGATTGAAGCATTCATAGTTTGCTATTCATTATTTTTCAGGCAATCGAAACTATTCATTTGATCTACATATTGTAAAATACCAAAAAATAAGATATTGGGTGCTATTGGGTTTTACTGTTTTTCACCATTATGAATTTAACGGGTTCGCATGAATAGTACCTTTTTGCGACGAGTGGATGAACATACAAAACCTCTGGGTTCATGTTGGTATTATGTGATTCTAGAATATGAATAATTAAACGATGAAGTTTTTTAAGGCCACACATGTCATATGTTTTCCATTATTCTCTTTTATGAAAAACTAAATTTTTTATTTTGAAAACAAATTAAAATTAAAATTTATAAAGAGAATATAACGTATCATATAACATGCAAAAGATATCTTTTATATGAAATTACTAGTCATAATATGTGCCTTAAGAGCACGTGGCATTCAAAATATTTCTTTCAAAATTTGAACCACATTATAAATCTTTTCTTTCCAAAAATTCCAATCATATCATTCAAAATATTCCTCCCAAAAATTTCAACCCATTCAAAATCAAAATCCACCACAATTTCAACCACACCATTCAAAATCTTCTCCCATAAAAATTTCTATCTCATGCAAAATCCTTCTCCAAAATTTCAATCACCCCATTCAAAATCTTCTCATTAAAAATTTCAATATCAAATATTTCAACCAACATATGTATCTTGGTTTTTTTATCTAGAGCAATGAAATTTTTAGCTTTAATTTCTCATTATGAAGCGATTCCCAAGAATCCCCAAAACAACCGATCCTCGAGGATTTTCCCTCCATTTTAGACGTTTTAATCTAACCTCTTGATTATTTCAAGGTTCATTTTCAGCCATGTTTCTATCAATCCTTTTTTCCTAATCAGTAAGCACATTCAAAAACATCCCTCATTTGTATGATAGGTGTGTCACATTCTTTTCATCGAAAGATATAGTAAATATACCACTTCGCAAAAAAACATGTCCAGGTCCACCCGCTTCATGTCAATGAAAGGAACAGATGTGGTATCGTAATCGTTTCACAGTTATCCGTCTCTGCAAAATGATGAAAGTCAAAATCAAGGCAGTAACAAATTGGGAAAAATTACAGCCCTCGTTTAAAGGCCCATCAAATCAAATCTAACCCCGAGAGATTCAGAATTTGAAAGGGCAAAGACTCAGATATCAAAAGACACCCTAGAAACCAAACAACATCCCCTAGTAGGCTCTTCACATTCCCTTTCTTGTTCCATGTTCTTGAAAAAATGTCTTCTTTATCCTCTTACTTCAAAAAATGTAGCAACTGGTGCGATCTCACTGAGCTAGTTCTCTCCATCGCCGGCCGCCTCCTCTCTCTCGTTGACGTCGCCGCCTTCGCCTTCGTTTGCCGCCGGCCCACCGTTAGTGCATCCTCTCGTTCTCCGTCTCCTCATGTTACAATCCAGTTCACTTCGACCCCTCTCATGGATTCCTCACGACCATCACCCTCTCAGCCCTCATCTTTATGCCATGCATCCTTTGTCTTTCTCTAGACTCCAATCTCTATATTACTGCCTCTTACGACCACCTCATCTTCCTACTCTCCAACTCCCCTTCTAAGATCTTCCTTCTGATCGACATCCTTGTCGGGTCGCAAGTTGAAACCCCTTCATTACCCGACACCGGCTTCCCTTACTACTACGCCACGTTCACCGCCCCCATCGTCTCCACATTCCCTTCTCTTGCTATTCTACTCTCCCAACACCTTTCTTTACCGTCGTCCCAGACATCGCCATTGGTGCTTTGGCCGACTTGAACACTCTGTGCACATCGCCCGTGTCGTGTCCTTCAAGAACAACCGTTGAAATGTTTTTGCCGTTAAAGACATTCGACAATATCGTTGATTTTGCCCTCGATCAAGAATTGCATGCCATGGTATTTGATGTGTGAGGGATTCGACGGTTAGGGTTGGTGTTCGACCGAATCCACTTTGGCCCACAGCTAGGGGAGTGCGGGCAAGACCTGCTATTGCTCCTCGTGTTCAAATGGATGAGAATGGAGACGTCATTAGGATCGATGCTTATAGGTTAGATTCGAGAAAAGGATGTGGTCAAAGGTGAGGATGCTGTGCATTGTGCATTTATGCTGTGCTTATTGATTGCGGAGGAAAACGTGTGGTTGGTTGCTAAAGGCCAAAACGATGTGGAGAGATGGGGAAAACTTTGTATTTGGTCGGGACCGGATATGATACTTATGTTGAGTTGCCTGTGGGCGGTGTCGACTACGACGTGATTCCTCATTACTTTGGTTGGGCTTCGCCCGTGTCTGCCAAGAACACGACTGTTCTGAGATGACCTTTTTTGATTTGGGTTTATCTCAACATGTTCTTTTGATGAATGATGCAGCATTAAGATGGCAAAGTTTTTGAAGGCTTTCAAGCAATGCTTAGTGTTCATTGTCTCGCGGGTGTTCATGTAGGATTGTGCATGGTTTTGTGCATTTTTGCCTATCTGAAAGTAACACTCTGATATTGAATATATGGGTTCATGTAAATTGTTGTTTCTTCATGCACGAAATCTTCCTTGTCTCCTTTTATGTCTGCCATTTTGGCAATGATTGTTGGATTTCAGATCATCTTCACTGCAATTTTCGTAATAGATGGTCATGGTTTCCAGGGTAGTGCATATGTATGTTACTATTAAATACTTTGAAAGTGGAGTTCAGTGTTGTGCAAACTCTAGTTTGCAATTCCTTATCCTTTTGTTGCAACACAACTTGTGCAATATTGCAAGCAGTAAATTTGCATGGAATGCGAACTATCATTATTTTAGCATTTGTGGTCTTGGATCCTTTTAAGCTGATGATTGTTCCTTTTTGGATCTGTACACTACTCTAGTCGGGGAAGATTGAGATGGTGTCGGACCTAAAACTTCTCCAATGCTTAAGTTATCATTCTTACCACAAATAAATATTAGTATATGTAATGTATGTACTAACTTGAAATTATGTATCTACCAATGTAAATTGTCTGTCTTTATATAGAAAAAATCAAGCAGCATGTACAATTTCAAATCCTAATTGCCTTCATGAATCCTACTTTACATATAACTCCTTTTTTGTCAGTATCATTGTCAATTGGTCTTCTACCTACTTTGACTTAGCTAGCTGAAGCCTCACATAAAGGCACATGCTTCTCCAACATGGGTTGAATCCCACTGTATTGTTCCAATGCTTTGGGTATGTTAGGATATCTATGCATATCAATTGCCCCTTATTTCGTCGCTCATCACTATAAGCTAATAAGTGAAGATTTGTTTACAATATGATCGATATTAATATCCCAACGAAGCCATCACTGGATAAATCAGTTACCCAAGCGACAAAAACACATGTGCAAGACTAGTAGCTGAAAGTTATTAACATGATGCCCAAACGAAGTTGATACATAGCCTTTCCTCGTCAATTTCGCAGAAGTGAGTGAAACTAATTAATGCATTCGTCCCCTTCTTTCCTAAAAGAATTTGACGATTAGTCTTAGCCTCCGCACAACGTCATCTTGCATGTGCATTGAAGGAATGCACTTAAGAGATATGCCTCCATGCTGCATCTCAAAAGTCACGATCAACCAGATGATTATGAGGTGGTAACTGAGGTGATAATGACATTTATGCATGTTCCTAAAATTTCTGTTACTCATGAAATTATTGGCCACTCGCAAACACTTCGCTAGTCTTGTTAGAGAGGGAAAATCCACGCCCTTTAGTCCAATGCATTCTCTCTTTCAAATTTGAAGGGGGATCTTTGATTTTTTTTCCTTTACTGCCTATTCGCATCATCTTCAAATTTCTCCAATAATAATCTTTCTGAAATCAGCTCTTCTAGTGATCATCTTCTCCTAAGTTTCCCCTAGTCTTCATGTCTAACATGTAAATTCCTTGATCTCGTTCGCTTTTCTCTCTCTTCAATTTTAGCCATATATTCTATTGCTAGCCCATATCAAGATCCGTCAGTGGATCTGAACGTTTACAAACTTCACACGATCAAACCAGAAAACCCCAGTCAATGCAGATCCATATTCATCGATACTAGATCAAATCGAGGCATCCATCATCTTTGATCTTAAATGTGATTAATCCCAAACTTCAACCCAGAGGTTGAAGAAACAGAGAGTGGTAAGTCACACCTTGCCAACACATTACCTCTACAATCTTATACCATGAAGATGCTATATACTGATGAAGTCACCCATGCTATTGATGTCGAGGCTGAAATAGTTGTGGTTCCCTGTTTGCCTCAAATAAAGCGAATCAAAAAGAAGATAGCCATCCTAACCAGATTGAAGTGAACATCACCTTCATGAACTTTACGGACCTAGAAAAGCTTGCTTCCATTATATGCCTTCCCTTTGATCACTTCGCTTTTGGCATACATTCGCTTGGTCAAGAAATCTTCGAGTACGAAGAGAACGATATCATGGTCTATTGATAAATTTTCAACGGGGTTTGATTATTGCTTCCACACTTCTTGGAGTTACTGCTAAACAACTTCAATATCCCTTCAATCCAGCCCGCCCACATTGTCTTGAGGTGCATCATCCCTTTACTATCTTAATTGGCCTAAAAAATGAATTTGTCACATACCGTTTTCAACCATTGTTCTCGATATGTCAAAACACATCATAGGGTACTGTAGCTTCGATCATGCCATGCAATTCTTCAGACGACTAAAGGACAATAACAAAGTATGGAAGGGTGAATTTCTTTGTTAAAAATCTAATTATGTCATTCCCTCTTCCTTACAAATGGCAAAGTAGGAATATAAAGGCATTAAAAGACCCGACTGGCAACATCGCCATGTATATAATGGATGGCTAAGGAATGCCAACGAGTAGAGATACGAGATTAGCTACCTCCTTATAGAGAACTAACTACATAGGGCTTATGTGCCATCTGCATCCCAAGCGAAGAATCTATAGGGATGGTAAAGGTGAATGCAACAAACATTGTGAATCTTAGTATTAGTTTTTTTGCAATTCCATTCTAATACACACATTTAACAAATCTTCTCTTACAACAGTGTCTCCTAAGCGACCAACAACTTCATTTGCCATCTTCACAGATTAGTTTGTTAGAGTTTGGCTCCAAAAACTCTAGTTTGTTATATGTGTCTTAGTGAGGGGTATACTTGTACATTCCTAGGGAATGTTGTAACCTTTGTTGGAACCAAGGTTTTAGGTCTCGGTTTCGGTCTGGGTATCGTTCTTTCCAAAATTTAGGTTTCGGTATCGGTATTGTCCGTTTCGGCGGTTTCGGAAGCAATTTTCGGTTTTGTCCGTATCACTAGTTTCGATAGTTTCGTTTCGGGTATCAGTTTCGGTTTCGGAGATACTTTAAATATGTATATACTATATACACACAGTGATGGTTTCGGAGGTTCTTAAATCTAAACCTATCAAATACTATTAAATACTTAACAAACTAAAATATTAATCATATACTATCAAATACTAAATACTAAATAGATAAACTAAATTTGAGTTCGTAATCATACTAAATACCTAAAGTTTGGTACTTAAATACCAAATATTAGATAAATGAATAGGTCCTAAAGCTTGCCTTGCGCATCCACCGTTTTACCTTGTGCACATACCACTTATTTACAAGTTTGCCAAAAAAATCACTGGGCGTTGCTTTGCGCACCCACCATTTTGCTTTGCGCACATACCACTTATTTACAGGGTTGCCATAAAATATCCGCTTGGTATGCGCACCGACTGTTTTACTTTACGCACATACCACTTATTAGCAAGTTTGCCTTTTAAAGAACGCAGCATCTCCTGAAAGGCGACTCGGGCCTCTCTCTCTCTCTCTCTTTACTCTCTCACACTCTCACGCTAGATGGTCGAGGCGGGTTCGGCGAGGCAGGAGGCAGGCGACACGATGAGGTGAGTTCAATTTTTTCATCATCTTCCTTTTGTCCTTTTACTTCTTTTTGAGCAATTTTTTGGTTCTGCCTCTTCTTCGTCTAATTCTTCATCATTGTTCAAGCCGAAACCTTGGGGGGTTCTCTCTTTTAACCGAGATTTCTATGCAACCTATTGATTCACGAATTTTTTTGGGTTTTTAGAGAATTTTTATTTAATTACACATTCTTCTTCCTCCGTATTCGACCGGTACTGAAAGGTATCGGTCAGTTTCGGTTGGTATCGGTCGGTTTCGGCAGGTATCGGTCGAAACTGATCGATACTGTTCAGTATCGGCCGATACTGAAACTAACTCTTGGTTTCGGTATCGTCAACTGCCGATACCGATACTATACGGCCGATACCTAATGTTATCGGTCGATCCTCAAACCTTGGTTGGAACCATATAAATAATCTATTTGTTTAGGAGTTTTCATCTTGAGAGAGATCTTGTAAGAAGATGAGAATAACCTAAACAAAAGGGGCTAGGGATGAGTAAGAGCTTTGAAGAAGGAGAATCAAGGGGTTGAGGATTTAGGCTTAAAATCCTTGTATGGTGCCTTGGTGACTTCTAATAAAGCTTGGCAATTGCTCTTCCACTCTTGTGTGTGCTTTTGGTTTGTTCTTTCTCTTTTGTCTTGCATATTGTTGAGCTTGGTTGATCTATGGATATTCACGAAGGGACATTGTGGTGAAGATCTAGCCTATCTTGTGGTTTGCCGAGCTTAAGATTGCTTGAGCCCAGTCATCCCTCATCGATTCGGGGCCAACCTCGAGAGGGTGCCGATGTCCTCACATTGGTATCAGAGCGTGGGTTCAATTATTATCCTTATTTCTACTCATTTGGAGCATTTTAGGTGAAGAAAGTTCGGGAATTTCTAGATTTTAAGTTGCAGAAAATTTGGCGTACACAAGGTGTTTGACAAATGGCCTCTAAGGAAACTTTCACTTTTGGAGGGATCAAGTTTGATGTGTCGAAGTTTGATGGCAAATAAGGGTAAGAAATGTTTTTATACAACAAGGACTCAAGGTTGCTTTGTAGGGAAAAACAAAGAAGCTGTAAAAGATCGAAGATGATGAATGGGCCGATCTAGATGAAAGGGCGGTGAGCGCAATACACTTGTATCTCTCGGATGATGTGTTGTAGAATGTTAGTGAAGAGGAAACGCAAAAGATCTATGAGAGGAGCTTTACATGGGGAAGTCTTTATCAAACACGCTACACTTGAAGAAGCAACTCTATGAGTTGAAGATGGAAGAAGACAAGGATGTGTTGGAACACATGAACATCTTCAATATGATGATTTGCGACCTCTTAAGGTTGGATGTGAAGTTTGATGATGAAGACACGTCACTTTTGTTGTTGAGTTCTCTTCCGGACTCTTATGATCATTTTGTTACTACTCTATTGTATAGGAAAGAGACTCTCAAGTTTGAATATGTGACCCAAGAAATAATCTCGAATGTCGCAAGGAAAAGATCCTCCAAGGGTGATTCCGATATGGAAGGTCTTCTAGTCAAAGGGGAATCGAGTGATAGAGGAAGAAGCAAAGAAAGAGTCAAAGGCAAGATGTATAACTTCCGGTCCAAGTCAATAAGCAAGAAAGATGTTGCATGCTTCTATTGCAAGGGCAAAGTGCACTTTAAGAGAGATCGCAAATCGTGGCTAGCACAAAAGGAGGGGAAGAAGTCGAATGAGGATTCGGCTAGTGTGATTCCGAAAGTGAAGTGGATCTTCTCACCGTCTCTCAAGGTAACTCATCGTCCAACGTGTGGATTTTAGATTCCGGTTGCTCTTATCATTTGTGTCCAAATCATAAATGGTTTGACACTTATGAGACCTACGATGGTGGTTTGGTGGTGATGGGAAATGATACACTGTGTAAGAAAATTGGAATGATGACCATAAAAAATCAAGATGCATGATGGTGTGGTCCATACATTGGGAGGAGTTAGACATGTGCCGCTACTCAAGAAGACTTAATTTCTTTGGGCATGCTTGAGGCTAAGGGATGCATTTTCAATGGAAAGGATACTATTCTCAAGGTGTCTAAAGGTGTCTTGGTACTAATGAAGGGTACAAGCGTGGCCAACAATATTTACAAGCTCGTGGGAGACACCATTTTGGGTGGAGCCTCAATCTCTACAATGGAGAAAGAGGATGATTGTGATGAATGTAGGTTGTGGCATATGCGGTTCGGACAAGTGAGCGAGAAGGGCATGTGCGACTTCACAAGCCAAATTTGTTGAAGGAAATGAAGACATGCAAGCTCGATCTATGCAAATTTTGTTTGGCGGGCAAACAAAGGAAGGTGTCCTTCAATACCACAAAGAAAGAATGCCAAAGCAAATGTGTTCTTGACTACATACACTCTGATGTGTGGAGGCCGAGCCCGGTTATGTCAAAAGGTGGAGCTTCCTACTTTGTGACATTTATTGATGATTTCTCAAGGAAAGTTTGGGTTTATTTCATGAAGCACAAGTCCGAGGTCTTCTGCAAGTTCAAGGAGTGGAAGACAGATGATGAAAACCAAATGGGAAGAAAGATAAAGTGCTTGAGAACCGACAAT
Organism: Scilla litardierei; assembly: GCA_030789695.1. NCBI lineage: Eukaryota > Viridiplantae > Streptophyta > Magnoliopsida > Asparagales > Asparagaceae > Scilla > Scilla litardierei. The sequence goes on along the minus strand of CM061133.1, from coordinate 63,170,696 downwards.
GGTGGAGAATACAGAGATAGCAAGTTTCTACAATTTTGCAAGGATGTAGGGATAAAAAAAACATTTCGCCGTAGCAAAGAATTCTCAACAAAATGGTGTGGCCGAGAGGATTAATAGAACTCTTATGGAGATGGCTAGATGCATAATGCTTCATGCGGGGTTGCCAAAGTTTTTTTTTGGGGCGGAGGCCGTTAACCATGCTTCCTATGTAGTGAATAGATCGCCTTCAAAAGCTCTTAACCTCAAGGTAGCCGAAGAGGTGTGGAGTGACAGTGAAGTAGATTGCACTCTTCTAAAGGTGATCGGGTGCCCGGTTTACACACATGTTCCACATGATGAAAGGTCAAAGCTTGATACTAAGTCACATAAATGCATTTTCCTTGGTTTTGGAAAGGGATTGAAGAGGTACAAGCTTTGTGATCCAGTCAATAGGAAGAAATTGTGTAGTAGGGATGATGTGTTTGATGAGGCTATTATGCTATCAAGGGATCTTGAAGATTAACAAGATGGTGATGTCAAAGGCAAGAAAGTGGCACAAGAAGTCTCATTTGAATTGGATGACTTGGGAGGAACTTCAACTTCACAATGGGAAGAGGGGAGTTCAAGACATGGTCCAGAGCAAGAGATCACTCAAGAAGAGCTATATAGCATTGCTCAAGGAATTACGAAAAGAACCACAAAGCCACCTAATAGTCTCGGATGGGAGCAAGCGGAAGAGGCTCATTATGCTCTTGTCATTAGCGATGGTGAGCCCGGTTCATTTCAAGAGGCTATAGATTCACATGAAAGAGAAGAATGGTTGGAGGCAATGATAGAAGAGATGAAATCTCTTCACAAGAATTCTGTGTGGGAGTTGGTGCCTAAACCAAAGGACCGTAAACCGGTGGCTTGCAAATAGATCTATAGGGTGAAGGAACCTTTGCATGAAAAGGACAAACCAACTTTCAAAGCAAGGTTGGCGGCGAAGGGTTACTCACGAAAGGTTGGCGTAGACTATGATGTGATATTCTCCCCGGTGGTGAAGCACACTTCTATTAAGATACTCTTGTGTATGGTGATTGAGTTCAACATGGAGCTTGAACAAGTTGATGTGAAGACGGCTTTTCTTTATGGTGAGTTGGAGGAAACAATTTACATGTCATAACCAGAATGGTTCAAAGAAGTGGGCAAAGAAGATTTTATTTGTCGGTTGAAGAAGTCTCCCTACGGGCTCAAGCCATCGCCAAGACAATGGTACAAACGCTTCGACTCCTTCATGTTGCGTATCGGATACTCAAGGAGTGAGTATGATTGTTGCGTTATAAGGTCCTTGATGATGGTTCTCTTACATGTTACTTCTCTATGTGGATGACATGCTAATTGCATATAAACACATGTCAATGGTGGGTGAGCTTAAGACTAAGTTGAGTAAAGAGTTTGATATGGAGGACCTTGGGTCGGCCACAAAGATTTTGGGCATGAAGATAAGGAGAGATAGAGATGCCGAAAAGATGTGGTTATCACAAAAGATGTATATCTCTAAAGTGGTGGAGAGATATGGCATGAAGGATGCAAAACCGGTCTCTACACCACTTGCTTCTCATTTTGCTTTGCGCAAAGGAAAATGTCCAAAGACGGTGGAAGAAATTAAGAAGATGAAAGCGGTACCATATACAAATGCGGTAGGATGCTTGATGTATGTCATGATATGCATAAGGCTGGACATAACCCAAGTGATTGGCGTAGTTTGCAAATACATGTCAAATCCGGGTAAAGATCATTGGAATTCGGTGAAGTGGATTGAGGTATTTGAGAGGCACCAAAGAGTTGTGTATCATGTTTGAGAAGAAAGACGACTCAAATGTTGTAGTGAGATATGTTGATGCGGATTATGCATGGGATGTTGACAAGAGGCGGTCTACTACCGAGTATGTCTTCACACTTGCTAGTGATCCTATTTCTTGGAGGTCAGTGCTACAATTCATGGCGACATTATCTACAACGGAGGCCGAGTACATGGTAACCATGGAGGCTTCCAAGGAAGCTATTTGGTTGAGAGGTTTGGTAAATGAACTTGGGTTGGACTGAGAGAACATCCAAGTATTCTCATATAGTCAAAGTGTAATTTGTTTGACTAAGAATCATGTCTATCACGCAAGGACAAAACACATTGCTGTGATGTATCATAGAGTTCGTGATTGGATCGATGATGGTGAAATTTCAATCAAGAAGGTGCACACCGACGAGAATGCGACGGATGTCTTTATCAAGCCGGTGACAAGAAAGAAGTCTGGGCATTGCCTAGACTTGTTAAACATCTCTTTGTGCTAGAGATGAGGAGAAGCACATCTCCTCAGGTGGTTGGAGGTGTGATGTTGGTGGGTGGTTGTTCTCACCATGGTTAAGGTGTATGTGACACGTTGATCTTCATGGGGCGTGGAAGCATTTTCTCGCCAAGGTGGAGCTTGTTAGAGTTTGGCTCCAAAAACTCTAGTTTGTTATATTTGTCTTAGTGAGGGGTATACTTGTCAATTACTAGGAAATGTTGTAACCCTTGTTGGGACTATATAAATAGTCTCTTTGTTTAGGGGTTTTCATCTTGAGAGAGGTCTTGTAAGAAGATGAGAATAACCTAAACAAAAAGGGCTAGGGAAGAGTGAGAGCTTTGAAGGAGAAGCAAGTGGTTGAGGATTTGGGCCTAAATCCTTGTATGTTGCCTTGGTGACTTCTAATAAAGCCTGGTAATTGCTCTTCCACTCTTGTGTGTGCTTTTGTTTTGTTCTTTCTATTTTGTCTTGCATATTGTTGAGCTTGGTTGATCGGTGGAAATCCATGAATGGATATTGTGGTGGAGATCTAGCCTATCTTGTGGTTTACTGAGCTTCAGATTGCCCGAGCCCATTCATCCCTCATCGATTCGGGGCCGACCTCGAGAGGAAGCTGATGTCCTCACATGGTTAACACTAATCCTGTAAGGCCAAGACAAAGTAGAAATGACCCAAGCTTCTTCCTCATCCACTAAGAAGGTAAAGCTCCTTTAAAAGGCCACATTTACTCTAATCAGCAATGACCCAAGCTTCTTCCTCATCCACAGTCTCTACTGCAACAATTCCAATTATGAATATCACTATGCATGCCATGTTGACACAACCATCGCTATGGTTTTATGAGACCATATCAGAAGCCCAACCTCATGGCTCAATGGAGTACTCTATTTTATTCAGTAGAGTCATCGACAATACCATCTTCGAGGCCTTGAAGAAGGATCTAAACCAGGGTTTGAGGTATCGGCCGATACCATTAGGTATCGGCCGTATCGTATCGGTATCGGCAGTTGACGATACCGAAACCAAGGGTTAGTTTCAGTATCGGCCGATACTGAACGGTATCGGTCAGTTTCGACCGATACTTGTCGAAACTGACCGATACCGGCCGAAACTGACCGATACCGTTCAGTACCGGTCGAAAACGGAGGAAGAAGAATGTGTGATTAAATAAAAATTCTCTAAAAAAATCCAAAAAATTTCGTGAATCAAGAGGTTGCATAGAAAGCTCAAGTTAAAAGAGAGGAGAAAACACTTGGGGGTCGGCTTGAAAATGATGAAGAATTAGATGAAGAAGAGGCAGAACCAAAAAAATTACTGAAAAAAGAAGAAAAAGGATAAAAAGGAAAAAGGAAGATGAAAAAATTGAACTCACCTCATGCGTCGCCGCCTCGCCGAACCTGCCTCCTGTCCCGTCGAACCCGCCTCGACCATCTAGCGTGAGAGTGAGAGAGAGCAAAGAGAGAGAGGGGGGCTTGAGTTGCCTTTCAGGACATGCTGTATCTTTAAAAAGGCAAACTTGTAAATACGTGGTATGTGCGTAAAGTAAAACAGTTGGTGCGCATATCAAGCAGATATTTTGTGGCAACCCTGTAAATAAGTGGCATGTGCGCAAAGCAAAATGGTGGTGCGCAAAGCAACGCCCGGTGATTTTAATGGTGGGTGCGCAAAGCAACGCCCAGTGATTTTTTTGGCAAACTTATAAATAAGTGGTATGTGCGCAAGGTAAACGGTGGGTGCGCAAGGCAAGCTTTAGGATCTATTCATTTATCTAATATTTAGTATTTAAGTACCAAACTTTAGGTATTTAGTATTTGATATGATTACAAACTCAAAATTAGTTTATCTATTTAGTATTTAGTATTTGATAGCATATGATTAATATTTTAGTTTGTTGAGTATTTAATAGTATTTGATAGTTTTAGATTTAAGAACCTTCGAAACCATCACTGTGTGTATATAATATATACATATTTAAAGTATCTCCGAAACCGAAACCGATACACGAAACGAAACTGTCGAAACTAGTGATACAGACGAAACCGAAACTTGCTTCCGAAACCGCCGAAACGGACGATACCGATACCGAAACCTAAATTTTGGAAAGAATGATACCAGACCGAAACCGAGACCTAAAACCTTGATCTAAACTGAGCAAAAACAAGGCATACGGATGTTATGTCGTGCCTCATGAAAGCATCGAGGTAGTTTCGTACCAGATCCTTCAAGATGAAGTGCACTTGAGACTGCCACCATTATGGGCATTCGATTCTATCTTTCTTTCTTATGAATCTGCTTACCAAAGTGTCTGCCAAGTCTCCACAATGTTTGCTTAGGCCAGCCTTTCCTCCGTTTCTAATGAACTACTGCTTCATGTAGGAACATTCCTCAAACAATAGGTAAGTCTTCTTTATATCTTGATCCAATGTTATAATCTTGCATGATGTTAAGTCTTGCATTCATCTTCCCATTCTGTAGGCAGCAATAATCAATACTGAGATCCTTTACTGATTCTGCATCGACGGGCTATTGCCCAATTCTATAGTAGATGAGTTGGTGGTGAAAGACAAAACGATCACTAATCTGAAAGAGCAAATTCATTAGCTGCATGCTTTAAAGAAAGATCGGGTAGATAAAGTCTTTACTTTGAAATTCGAGAAACAAAAGTTGGAGAACCATGCATTCGATGTTGAGACAAAGTGCAATTAGGTTGATACCACGTATACTGCAACCTTTGTTAAGTGGAAAGGGAAACAATCCTTATTTAAAGGACTCAGGGTTTTGCTCGAACTAACCTGTAATGACTAGGTGAAGCAAATATCTGATCTGATCTGATCATCAAGCTTGGCACCTTTTGTTCCCATGCTTTGGAGGCTGAATCAAGCATTGGAGGCTGAATCAAGATTGGTAGTAGGGTCTGACCTCTCTCTTCTTACTGAGACAATTCATGAACAACCTTAAAGGAGTTAGACATGGTTAAAGTTGATGTTCCATGTCTATACTAGAGGATTATGTGCTAGCTGGTGCTTCTCCATCATAGAAATCTTGATCAATGACGGCAATGAACTATGAGGGGTTGCAATACAATATCAAACCTTCACGTGAGAAATACTCATTTGCTTCCAAGGCAATCAAAGCTGACATCATACTGTCAAAAGATGAAGTTAAAGGAGCTGGAAACAAAGACGTTATACCTCCACCAGACTCCTAAGATAGCATCCATCCTTCGAGCTTACGACATGTTGCCTAAGGCTTAATCTTGTATGTCTTTCTTTTGTTTTGCTCACTTTTTGTATGCTTAAGGTCGCAATGCCTTTTCTTTGAAGCTTAATGAAAAACATGCTTTCATTCATATTCTTTTGCATTTCCTTTTCCTATGCTTTGCCTAGTTAAGTGTAGACTTGCGTGTCGTATAACCCAGGTTATTTACCTCCAGGCTATATTTAGCTACCAACCTTTGTAATAGTTGTCACCTGTCTAGGCGAAGTGCCAAATAATGTTCTTAGAAGAACACTGTCATTATCATAAGCCTTTAATTTCTTTGTAAAAATAGTCTTTTTGTGAAAAAAATAACACAAACATTTCATTTTCTTTTGTCATCCAAGGGTAACCCTTGGCATAAAATTTTCCGAAGGCAAACATGTGTGTTTGCCATCTAAAGATAACCATATACCAAGGTTTGAGGTTTCGGCCGATACCCATGTGTATCGCCCGTTTCGTATCAGTATTGGTGGGTAACGAGACCGAAACTAGAGGTTAGTTTCAGTATCGGCCGATACTGAACGGTATAGGTCAGTATCGGCCGATATCGGCCGAAACTGACCGATACCATTCCGTATCGGCCGATACCGGCCGAAACTGTTCTGATACCATTTAGTATTGGTCGAAAACGGATGAAGAATGTGTAATTAAATAACAAATCTCTAAAAACCCAAAAAATTTCGTGAATCGATAGGTTGCAAAGAAAGCTCAGTTAAAAGAGAGGATAAAACCCTCGGGTTTCGGCTTGAAAATGATAAAGAATTAGATGAAGAAATGGCAAAACTAAGAAAAAATTGCTGAAAAAAGAAGAAAAAGAAAAAAAGGAAGATGATGAAAAAATTGAACTCACCGCATCGCGTCGCCGCCTCGCCGAACCCGCCTCCTGCCTCGCCGCCCCACCTCGACCATCTAGCGTGAGAGAGACAGATAGCAGAGAGAGAGAGGCCCGAGTCGCCTTTCAGGGGAGGCTGCGTTTTTTTAAAAGGCAAACTTGTAAATAAGTGGTATGTGCTTAGAGTAAAACAGTCGGTGCACATAGCAAGCAGATTTTTTGTGGCAACCCTATATATAAGTGGTATATGTGCAAAGCAAAATGGTAGGTGCGCAAAGCAACACCCAGTGATTTTTTGGCAAACTTGTAAATAGTAGTTTGTGCGCAAGATAAAACGGTGAATGCGCAAGGCAAACTTTAGAATCTATTCATTTATCTAATATTTAGTATTTAAGTACCAAACTTTAGGTATTTAGTATTTAATATGATTACGAACTCAAATTTAGTTTATCTATTTAGTATTTAGTATTCGATAGTATATGATTAATATTTTAGTTTGTTAAATATTTAATAGTATTTGATAGGTTTAGATTTAATAATCTCTAAAACCATTAAGTATATAGTATATACATATTTAAAGTATCTCTGAAACTGAAACCGATACCCAAAACGAAACTGCCGGAACTAGCGATACAGACGAAACCGAAACTTGATTCCGAAACCGCCGAAACGGGCGATACTGATACCGAAACCTAAATTTTGGAAAGAACGATACCGAGACCGAAACCGAGACCTAAAACCTTGCCATATACATTTCACATCACCTGATGGCTATCTTGTGTGATTGTTATTTGAATGTAACCATTTACAAAAGATTGCCTAAAAGCAAAGCCATACGTTTGTCATCGAAGGTAACTCTTTGTATTTGATTGAGCAAATGTGAAGCCTTTGCTTTGTAATCCAAAGACAAACCTTTACACGATCTTCTTGAAAGCAACCACATGCGTTTGTCACGTAATGATAACCATTTGTATTTAGAATTTTTCCTGAAAGCAAAGCCTTTCCCGTATCATACAAAGATATACATTTACAAAATTTTCCTAAAGGGGAACCTATGCGTTTGTCACCTGAAAGTAACCAATTTTGTTCGGATTTTTTTTCCAAAGGTGAAACCATTACATTGTTGTCTGAAGATGACACTGTATAAAAGTTGCCTAAAGGTGAAAACATGCGTTTAAGGTAATCCTTTGTGTTTAATTACCCAAAGGAAAAATCTTTTTATTATCATTTAAAGATGACTCTTTACAAAAATTTCCTTTAGGCAAAACCTTTCCTTTGTCATCTAAAGATGTCCCTTTACAAGAATTGCTTGAAGGTGAAGCCTTTGAATTGTCATCCAAAGATGATTAGTCATTCGAATGTTAACCCTTAACATTTAGAATTTTACTGAAAGTGAAGCCTTTGCATTGTCATTCAGAAGAAAACCTTTCACAAGAATTGCCTAAATTTGAACTTGCGTGTTTGTCATTTGCAAGTGACTGTTTACAAAAACAATCCATAAAGGCTCACATATACAAAACTTTCCAGACAAAAACGTAAAAGAAAAAAAAATACACTCTAACATCGTTCTCTTATTATGCCTCCATTCTCTACTATTGATAGTATTTCCTCACGTGAGTTTCGGTCCAGTGGTAGATTATCTGGTCACATGCAAGATTCATTAGAATGTAAGTGCTTGGACCTGGCACCTTTGCAATCTAATATGGTCCTTCCTAATATGCAGCAAGATTTTCCATCTTCTTATCTTGTTAATCAAAGATTCCCTTTCATAGCATCAGATCTCTAAAGTCAAAGGGTCTTGATTTCACCCTATCATTAAAGTACATCCTCATCCACCGTTGATGGTTTTGTTGGGGAATGAATGTTGTTTAGACAATTCTTGTAATTAACACATCTGGTTCAAAATAATAGTATGCTATTTAGTATTATTTATCCTTGTGATTTTCTGTTAGATGGCGTTGACATAGAAGTTAATGCTTAATTTGATTCCAGTTATTTAAATATGATCTAGATCTGAACAGTGAAATCCATGTGAGGGTGTTTCAGATTGATCTTTGGTGTGTAAAGTGGTGCAAAACTTGTTATGTTTCTTGAGGCGGTTTGGTTTGCATGGAGTTGGAGATGTACCAGTTTTTGCTGCAACAAAATTTCCGTGCCTATTGTATGTCTAACCATATGGGTTGCAGTCGGGAGAACTAGATTCACATAAATCATAAATCTTGAATATCTGCTGCAAATGGTATGACATATTTGTTGCAAAAAACTGTGGTCATTTATTGCAACATTCCATTCTTCACTAATTTATATGCCATGCTGACATGAAACAAGCAAGCGTTTCATCAATTGGGACATTTGCCTGCAGTTTATATCAGTTACACATTCAATTAACGAGATCAAAATTCCACTGCTGCAAGGGACAGTTCCATAAAATTGGGCACTGCTGCTTGCTTATCTGCAGCTTTTGATGTAAAAGAGTAAATGGACAACCAAATAGACTTGTTTTTGATACTGGAAATGGGAGGGGACAAAATCGAAGGCGAGCTCAAATTTGTTTGTTTTGTTCTACTATTGACGTTCAGCATCGTGTCCATTTCCCTGCATTTTCATCACTTGTGTAAGGTCCTATTCAAAGTATCCAATGGGTATCAATAGGTGAAATATTTTTTGTTGAACTAATCTGTTCATTGAACCTCTTGCGACATCTCTTTCCTGTTTACCAGTAATGCAAGTAACATGCAAATGGTTTCTGAATTTGTTTTATTTGTTTGTTATTACAGTAAGTTGCTTGAAGCGCACCAAATCTAATTTGATCGTCCTTGCGGGGTTGAGCGGTGGCGGGAAAACTACTCTTTTCTACCAGGTATGACAAGTACTATTTTATACAAGGCATCGTATAAGAAATTCTTGTTGATTTTCCTGTCAAACTTATTTTGATATTATATATGATTTAGCACCAATATTGATAATAGGGGTGAGCATAATTTGGTGCAAACCGATCTGTGTCAATTTTTCGAACCAAACCGATTTGTTCGGATCGGGTTTGAATAAGTCTGGTCGGTCCATATATGAGTATAAGTCTGGTCTTAAGTTTTGTGTGTTATTGCCTGTACTGAAACCAATACCGTTTAATTAACCGATTAGCTTCATTATTTAATAATAATAATAATTAGCCAACACTTACTTTCTACTTCCACAAGCATTGCTGCTCCTCACTCCTCGAGATTCTATGTTTTTTCTTATCACTAGAGATAGTGGCTGACTTGAACGTCTGGCCGATGTTGCTTTCCCCTCCCACAAACCCGCCTTTCCATTCTATCAAATCTCATCTTTCTTTTCATCATCAGCAATCCTAAGTCATCATGACCCAGCAATCCGAAGTCATCATGACCCATCTTCAAGAGCCTTTTACCTTATCGCCAATAGTCTTAACTCAAATTCAAAAACTACCGACTAGATTCAAAATATGTTGCTATGAGATTTCATCGCAATGTTCTCACCACAGATCGATTTAGATCTACATAGCAAATTTTTTCTTGATGTACTCCAAGGCCAGCTGTAGATCTTTCTTTTTGTTCGTAGTTGATGAATTTTTCATGTTTTGTGGGTTGGATGAATGGTTTGATCTTTTGTAGGTTTCAATATTGTTGGGTATTGGATTATCCTAATACATGTTTTGATGATGAGCAATCATAATGCTCTCACTAATACGTTTATTAAGTTGTTTAGGAAAGGATTAGCAAAGGTCGAATGCATCTACAAAGAATAAAGAGCAAAGACCAAGTGTAGATAACTCAAGCATGGATGATAAAGTAAGATCACAAACCAAGCTTGACAAGTCTACATGATGATGATGATGGATATTGAGTTTCCACCTCGTGATTATTTTGATGATGATCAACATATTATAGTACTAATATTTTGATTGAGTTTGTGTGTAAGAAGTGTATCTTAAATATAAGTGATGAAGCATATGCGGGATAAGCTTAATCAAAAAAGGCACATAAGCATGTAGCAAACAAAGGCACACAAGTATGAAACATGGATCCAAGAGATGAAAGCTTGGAGCGGTAAAGTATTCTCAAGGGCGTTGGAAAACAAAAGCTCAAGTAAGCCAAAACAAATGACCAAGACATTGAAGAATTGCATCACAAGTTTCAAATGTCAAGAATTAGAATTTTGGCTTGGTGTAAGTTCTTAGAATGTCAAAACTCTTGATAAAGCCCACACATACTTATAATATCAAAAAAATGATTTAAATATGTCTTTAAAATGTGTTAAAATGTTTTATCTTAATATATAATTTTTACTAAATTTTTTCAGTATTTTTATGTAGCTTTTTATGGAAACTTGATTTCAAATTTTAAAACTTTCAGCTTTTATGGAAATTTGATTTCAAATTTTAAAACTCTTAGCTTTTATGGAAACTTGATTTCAAATTTTAAAACGCTTAGCTTTTATGGAAACTTGATTTCAAATTTTATTAGTCGTTAACTATCCGTTTGAGGAGATTTTTAAGCTGATTTGAGCTGATTTTTCCTTTATAAATACCTAAGACTTCATATGTTTTTAATCATAAAAAATTATCAATACGTTTCATATTAATTCAAATTTATAGCTCAAATTCTCAAAGCTATCAAGTTCTTCCAAAAATCTTCTTAGGCCTTGTTTTAATTTCTTTTGTGCGAAATTCTCTACTGATTTTTATTATCTTTTTGGCCTCTGTATTGATTATTGATCTCTAAAAGCCCAAGTGCAAATATCTTAGAGAATCAATTTCAAGTAATTCTTTTTGAGTAAGTTTATGTTAAAGTTCAATATTTTATTTGATCAAAAGAATTTTTGATTTCTTTTGGCCACAATATTCGCTTATATATATTGGCTATAGGAATTATTGTGCTATCATTTCTTACATGTGAAATCATTTTCTTATATTTTTCAAGCAAAATTCTCAAATGCTATCTTTTTAAAAAGCTCTCAATTTTGGCCATAGTTTCTAAATTTTTTTTGCTTATTTTCTCAAATTTTCTCAGCAATTTTATTGGCATTAATACTTGTTTCAATCACTATTTTGAAGTTATATATTTAAGAGATTTAAATCTAATTTGATTTTTGATCTCCTAAGTTTTTAAAGTTATATATTTTTGAGATCAATCCACTCCTATAGCAATCATGTGCGCAATGGCTTCATCAAGTGGCTATATGTATTTGTAAAAGCTTCAAAGGTTTAAGTATCTCTTATTTGGGTATTTGTAAGAGGGATTTCCTTATTGTAAGTGAGGGTTTGTAAATCCTAGTTGGAGGCTAGGTGGTGAGTGAATTCTTGTTGTAGGCAAAGTGTTTGTAAAAGACCTCGGTTTGTGAGGCAAATAAAAATCCTCATTGGAGGTGAGGTGGTTTGTACTATTTACTGTAAATAATGGATTAAAGCCCAACGGAGATTTGGGGATTGGACATAGCCCTGTAGGGGTGAATCAGGATAAAATTGCCGTGTTTGCGAATTGTTCTAATATTTCTCTTACTTGCATTTCATTTTCGCTACACATCTTTTTTATTGCAAGTAATATTTTGTGTTAATTAGGATTAATATTAAGTAACTCTTTATTAATTCTAGTGAGATTTCTAGAGGTAAAGTTTTATTTTTCGATACACTATTCACCACCCCTCTAGTGCTTCTCTTTGTCATCTCAGGCAATGTTCTAAAAATCGGCCTGGGCGGCCGCCTAGGCGCTCGGAGTATGGCCTGGGCGGTCCATCTGGGCATTTTTGGGATTAATCGGCCGCCTAAGCGTTCTGGACGGTGTCTGGGCGCTCTGAGCGGTTCCTAAGCGGTTCCTGGGCGGTGTCTGGGCGTTTTTGGTAAATGCCTTAATTGCACAAGAGTATCTTTTAAATTTTATTTTGTTGCACACAAATACTCTAAAGTAGGTAAACTGGATTTGATTTAGTATGTATTAAATATTTGATGTATTTTAAATAATATATATATATATATTTATATATAAACATAAATATATTATATTAAAATAATTAAAATAATTAAAAAATACAAATCCGCCTAGGCCGATTAATCCCCGATTAATGCTCTGGGCGCTAGGCGCTAGCAATCCGAACGCTTAGCGCCTAGTGTTTTTACAACCTTGATCTCAGGTCCTAACTGATGTGACAAGCTACGACAAAGAATTCAATGGCAAGAACTTGGACCTAAAGACTACATCAAGCAAGACATTAAAGACATTTAAATACTTGATGTAATGTTTTATTTGTTGTCTTAGAATATTATGTAAAGTCTTGAAGATGTCATACACACATAAAACCCTAGGAAATAACTTAGAATCAATAGGAATTAATACACATATAAATTCCAATTCATACATAACTTCCTCAGGTTTCATACTTAGACTATGTATTTTAGTCATCATTAGTTGACCAATTACTTACCCCTAGTCGACTAATATTGATCTGAAAATAGTCTAAACTTTACATGTCAGGTTAGTCGATTAATATTGGTTTACTAGTCGACTAATGTCTACGCTAGTCGACTAATAAAAGAGCACTAGTCGACTAATATTAAACTGAGACTCGAGCTATTTTTTGACATGACGGTTAGTCGACTAGAGAAGACTTGCTAGTCGACTAGCAGCCTTTTAGTCAGACTAATACCTGACAAGAAAACCGACCGTGCTTCTGGCTTGCAGATTAGTCGACTAGTCGACCAGTTCAGTTCTCCTAGTTGACTAATGGGCATTAGGCGATAATGGGTAAACTATAGTTGACTAATCAACTAGTCGTTGCACAAAACATGATGCACCATTTTCTAGCCGTTGGAATGCGTATTTTAGGGATTTTCTTTCTCAGATTTTCACATCTATATATTTGGATTAATTTTGGGATTTTGGTTATGAAAATAGATGAAAAAGAAAAATAGAAAACTATAAAAAAAATCCTATATTGCCGTAGAGGTCAAGCATTTCTTCTCTCATTCCTTTGAGTTAATTGATTTCTATTCTCTATTGTCATTGCCAAATATCTGAAATAGAAATTATATCTCTTAGCCACATATATATCACACGAGCTTCATCTTCAAGGCTTATGGAAATTGTAACTCTTGCTTTTAAAGTTGTACATCGATTGAAGAGTAGGCCTCGAGTGTTGAGGTAGTTGTTGCTTTTGGTATTTGAGAGCGGTTGACGATATCAGATTTGTGAAAATTGGGTTCACAATTGGCAAAGGTTGTTTGTCAAGTAATGAATTATACTATTCTTCTGGTTTGAGAAGTTATAATGAAAATCTCAAATAACATTGACTTAGGGATTGGAGGTAGGTCAGGGGATTGACAGAACCAAGTTTGCGATTGTTCTTTGATTTTCTATACTTGTTTCATATTTGTGAATGTGTTTTTAATTCTCATTATTATTCCGTTGCTTCATTATTGGAGAATTATTTGTTGTGAGCTTATGCTAACTTTAAATTTTTAGTGTTAAGCATCACATTTGCCGTCAGGGACTCCACAAATATGAGTTTGATGGTGTGTGTGTGTGTATAAATAGGGTAAAGTGTTCCTAGGGTGACTCTTAGATGAGGAGTCGCCCCCCATTTTTCCCGTATCCCACATTTTTTGGATTTTATTTTTTTGGGATGTTTGTTCACCTCATGGATGATCAACATACCAAAAATCAAATCATTCCAATACTTTTAGAGCCCCAATTTACCCCTGGCAACTTCATAGGGTTTTAAGTACGTTTTCAGGCCGTTGAAGTTGCAAGGGGTAGATGTGGGCTCTAAAAGTATTGGAATGCCTTGATTCTTGGTATGTTGATCATCTATGATGTGAACAATCCTATGAAAAATAAAATCCAAAAAATGTGGGATATATGTGAAAATGGGGGCGACTCCTTAGATTTCATCTAAGGAGTCACCCTAGGAACACTGTACCCATATATATATGGATTCATTTAGATCAGGTGCAAGACACAAAAAGGTGGGCTCCAACATACAAGCCCATGTGTGGCTTGTACTTTTCACCTTTTTTGTGTCTTGGCATCTTATCTATTAGATCATGTGCCACCTTTTCTACATTAAATCCATATTTATATATACATATAGAGGAGTGATCAAATAACCCCCAAAAATAACCCCCAAGAAAACCCCCTAGCAAAAATTCTATGCCCCCTATTTTTTCAGAAGATCCGAACCGTTCAACTTGATCTCCACCCTCTAAAACCATGACCTACCAATTTTCAGCCCGATCCAATGTGTTTTACTCGTTCATCAACCATTCACAAAAGTTTTGTTCATGTGAAACAGTTAAATTTGGGTCGGGTTGATGAACGGGCAAAACACATGGGATCGGGCTGAAAATTGGTGGGTCAGGGTTTCAGAGGGTGGAGATCAAGATGAACGGTTCGGATCTTCCGAAAAAATAGGGGGCATAGACTTTTAGCTAGGGGTTTTCTTGGGGGTTATTTTTGGGGGTTATTTGATCCCTCCTCATATATATACTAGTCGTAACCCGTGCCCGCGGGCACGATTCATTTAATATTTCCCTCGCGAAATCTTTGTTCCCCGAAAAATTATTTCCACAGCCAAAATTTAACAGAACAATAAATTAGCGTAAAAATATTTAGCATCACGTGCCCCTTCGGCGCGGATGGCTTCGACGCGGAACAACAAATTCGGCGCATGCGCCTTAGGCACGGAAAAACAAATTCGACGTGGAACAACAAATTTGGCGCCTGCGCCTTCGGCGCGGAACAACAAATTAGCGTAAACAAATTTAGCGGGTGCCTTCGGCGCAGGCGCCTTCGGCAACACAACTCAGGATATTTTTATGCTAATTTGTTGTTCCGCTAAATTGTTTTATGATAAATTTTTTATTTTGTTTAATTTAATGGATCATGCTTCTCCACAATGTTTCCCAAGGAACTTTTAATTTCAGAGTTTAAGTTTCCAATGCATTTTCTCCTCTAATTTAATCTCCACAATCTTTTCCAAGGCAATTCTAATTTCAAAGTTTATGTTCTCAAGGCACTTTCCCCCGCCAAATTTAATCTCCACAATCTTTCTCAAGACACTTCTAATTTCAAAGTTTTGGTTCTCAAGACACTTTTCCCACCAAAATTTAAGTTTTCCCGCTAAAATTTTCACAAAATCCCATCCTAACCATTGATTTACCAAGATCAAATTTTAGATACTCTTTATCTTGTCCTAGTCAGCCCTGAAATTCAAAAAACGTTGTCAAATGTATAATATTTAGTCATAACCCGTGCCTGCGGGCACGATTCATTTAAGATTTTCCTGCGAAATCTTTGTTCCCAGAAAAATTATTTGCACAGCCCAAATTTAACGGAACAATAAATAGCGTAAAAATATTTAGCGGCACGGGCACCTTCGACGTAGGCGTCTTCGGTGCGGAACAACAAATTCGATACGGACGCATTCGGCACGAAACAACAAATTCGGCATGAGCGATTTCGGCGCGGAACAACAAATTCGGCGTCGAGCAATAAATTTGGTGCCAGTGCCTTTGGCGCGGAACAACAAATTAGCGTAAAAAATTGCGCGGTCGCCTTCGGCGCGAGCAAGCGGAACAACAAAGCTCAGAGTATTTTTACGCCAAGTTGTTCCTCCGCTAAATTGTTTTACGCTAAATTTTCGGCGTCGAACGATAAATTTGGCGCGGACGCCTTCGGCGCGGAATAACAAATTAGCGTAAAAGAATTTAGCGGGCGTGGGTGCGGAACAACAATCCTCAAGATATTTTACGCTAATTTGTTATTCCGCTAAATTGTTTTACGCTAAATTTTCGGTGCCGAACAACAAATTCGGCGTCGAACAACAAATTTGGTGCGGGCGCCTTCGGCGCGGAACAACAAATTATCGTAAAAAAATTTAGCGGGCGACTTCGACGCGGCGCGGAACAACAAACCTCAGGGTATTTTTACGCTAATTCGTTGTTCCGCTGAATTGTTTTACGCTAAATTTTTTTTACTTTCTTTAGTTTAATGGATAATGCTTTCCAATGCACTCCCCCCCAACTTAATCTTCACAATATTTTCCAAGACACTTCCAATTTCAAAGTTTTGGTTCCCAAGACACTTTCCCCACCAAAATTTAAGTTTTTCCGCTAAAATTTTCACAAAATCCAATTTCAACCATTGATTTACCAAGATTAAATCCCAGTCACTCTTTATCTTGTCCTAGTCTTCCCTAGAATTCAAAAAACATTGTCAATTGTATAATATATATATATATATATATAGAATAATGGCTATCATACGCCATATGAGGGACTCTCTCATACGCCCTCTCACATAAAACACCTATGTACAAGCCCACATGGGCTCGTACTTAGTTGTACTTGGGTGCTTTATGTGAGAAGGCATATGACAGATGCTCTCATATGACGTATGATACCCATTAATCCCATATATATATATATATATATATATATATATATATATATATATGAATATGGGCCTAAGCTGACATCGCATGAAATTTTTCCTGCGCTGTCAGCGATTTGGTGCCTCTAAATATATTTTTTTAAAATTTTTTGCAGTAGTTAGATATACTTGTTAACTAGCTCCCCACAAATTTTCAGGTCAATCCAACACCGTTTGAGCCTCCGTTCATCGATTTCAAAAACGTAGCGCAAAATTGCCAGAATTGTGGACAGTTTTGCGCAACGTTTTTGAAATCGATGAACGGAGGCTCAAACGGTGTTGGATTGACCCGAAAATTTGTGGATAGCTAGTTAACATGTATATCTAACTACTGCAGAAAAAAATTTAAAAAAATATTGTTTCTACCCCCAAATCGCTGACAGCGCAGGAAAAATTTCTTGCGCTGTCAGCTCACCTCCATATTCCTCATATATATTATATATATATATGGGTAAAGTGTTCATACGGTGACTCCTTAGATGAAATCTAAGGAGTCACCCCCATTTTCCCCCTTATCCCACAATTTTTTGGATTTTATTTTTCATGGGGTTGTTGTGCACATCATGGATGATCAACATACCAAAAATCAAGTCATTCCAATATTTTAGAGCCCACATCTACCGTTTGCAACTTCAACGGTCTGAAAACGTGCTTAAAACCCATGAAATTGTAACGGGAGATGTGGGCTCTAAAAGTATTGGAATGACTTGATATCTGGTATGTTGATCATCCATGAGGTGAACAACAATCCCAAGAAAAAAATTCGAAAAAAATGTAGGATATGGGGGAAAATGGGGGCGACTCCTTAGATTGAATCTAAGGAGTCATCCTAGGAACACTTTACCCATACATATATATACACCCATATATATATGGGTATATATATATGTATGGGTAAAGTGTTCCTAGGGTGACTCCTTAGATTCAATCTAAGGAGGCGCCCCCATTTTCCCTCAACTCCAACAATTTTTTGAAATTTTTTTCATCGGTTTGTTGTTCACCTCATGGATGATCAACATACCAAATTTCAAGAGATTCTAATACTTTTGAGCCCCCATCTACCACTTACAAATTCATGGGCTTTTCTACCACTTGCAAATTCATGAGGTTTTCAGCACGTTTTCGGACCGTTGAAGTTGTAAGGGGTAGATGTGGGCTCAAAAAGTATTGGAATACTTTGTAATTTGGTATATTGATCATTCATGATGTGAACAACAATTCCATGAAAAACAATTTCTAAACAAATTGTGGGAAATATAGGGAAATGTGGGCGCCTCCTTAGATTTAATCTAAGGAGGCACACTAGATCCCTTTTTCCATATATATATATATATATATATATATATATATATATATATATATATATATATATATATATATATATATATATGAGGTTAATGGGCCAATGCTGACAGCGCTGGAAAAATTTCCAGCGCTGTCCGCATTTTGGGGACCTAAAATATTTTTTTTGAAATATTTTTTTTGCAGTAGTTAGATATACTTGTTAGGAAGCTCCCCACAAAATTTCAGCTCGATCCGACACCGTTTGAGCCTCCGTTCATCGATTTCAAAAACGTTGCGCAAAACTGTGGACAGATTTGCGCAACGGTTTTGAAATCGATGAACGGAGGCTCAAACGGTGTCAGATCGAGCTGAAATTTTGTGGGGAGCTTCCTAACAAGTATATCTAACTACTGCAAAAAAAATATTTCAAAAAAAATATTTTTCGGTTCCCCAAAATGCGGACAGCGCTGGAAAAATTTCCTGCGCTGTCAGCTCTTCTCCATTTTTCTATATATATATATATATATATATATATATATATATATATATATATATGAATATGGGCCTGAGCTGATAGTGCAGGAATTTTTTCCTGCGATGTCAGCGATTTGGGCCCTCTAAAAATAATTTTTTAAAAGTTTTTTGCAGTAGTTAGATATACTTGTTAACTAGCTCCCCACAAATTTTCATGTCAATCCAACACCGTTTGAGCCTCCGTCCATCGACTTCAAAAACGTTGTGCAAAACTGTCCAGAATTCTGGACAGTTTTGCGCAACGTTTTTAAAGTCGATGGACGGAGGCTCAAACGGTGTTGGATTGACTTGAAAATTTGTGGGGAGCTAGTTAACAAGTATATCTAACTACTGCAAAAAAATTTAAAAAAAATTGTTTTTACCCCCCAAATCGCTGACAGCGCAGGAAACGCTGTCAGCTCACCTCCATATTCCTCATATATATAGTAAATAAGGTTTTAGTGAGAAAGAAATGATATTTTTGTCGGGATCTTATAATTTATTGTTTCTTTGTGGATTTGATATGTTTAAATCATTCATCTTGCATTTGTTGTGCATACATGCTATTACTTTGAGATTAAAGTCAAATTTCATAATCTGATTGAGCTCATGGAGATTCTGGAAAGAATTTTTAGGATTTGTTGTGCGTTGCTTTCTTATATGGAATGAACGAATAGTTTCAAGAATTAAGAAACTTTAATTTTAATGATTATTTAAAATAATTGGCTTTTCTTAATGCTAGGAAGTAGAGCAATCATAAATATAAAATGAGATTTATTAAATAGTTGTTTTTGAAAAATGAAAGGACTAACCACTGGGTTTTAATATATCTAAGGCCTAACAAGTTGCTTGTTGGCTTAAAAAATATCAATAATTTGTTTGGGTTGGAAGCCCAAATGAAAATGATCTGACTGAAGCCAAACCGAAATTTCAGTTCGGTTTCGGTTTAGTTCTTGACCCTTATTCTCGTTCGGTTCGGGTGCAAAGCATTGGCCGATTTGGTTGGTTTTGCATGAATTGAGTTCTTTAGAATTCCTGCAAAACGAACTGAACTGGACCGGTGCTTTACCCTAACATTGTTAAGCTCATGACATGCTAAGAGTGCACTTCTGGGTCATTGCTGAAAACCTTTTTTATATTTAAGTATAAATTAGTAGGTTTATATTTGTAAAAATCATATGGCGTTCTGTCATGTTTCTACGGGAAAGAAAGAAATGTTAAAAAAGCTTTGTCAAAGTACAATGAAACATGGATTTGTAGAAGTAACTGTGAGAGGACAAAGAGACCATGATAATTCTACATAATTAGTCATTTCTCTCTTTGTGGCATAAAAGAGCATTAATTCTTTGGCTGATTGTCAGGATTATAGTGTTGTTTATTGAGACGATGAATTGTGTGATGGAAACATATATCTCTCTCATGCATTGAAGAGGGGCTTAGAAAGCAGGTGAATTTGTCATATCAGATATTTGAATTCTCGTACTAAATTACTTTATAAGGCAATGATAGATATATTAATGGACGTGACATCGGTTATGTGGCTACATGGAAAGGTGACCAAACAGTGTGTTGAGAATCCCATGGGCCATATAACATGGTCCATTGAGGGGGCATGTTTATGTGTCCAACTGTGGATATGAAAATGCATAATTATATGTCGTGTCTGAAACATCTAGATATGGATCATGCTTTAAACTGAGTATCTCTTAGAAAAGTAGGTTACAGAACCAGTGGTCCTTAGTACGAGTAATTAGTAGTGTTCTAAATATCGGTGCACAATCTGATATACCGGCTGCTATATCAGAAATATTACAAGGCCGATATGATATTCACTGCTTTATTGCGATTTCCGGTTCTTGAGACTCATATCGGTGATATATCGGATATCGGTCGATACTTCGACCGATATATCACTTCGAAATATCGGTCGATATCAGCCAAAATTCGTTATGAGGGTTAGCGGGTGACAGATCGGTCCATGGCACAGTGATCCGACCCGACCCTTTACCCGATTGCTTTTATGTTCGAGAGGGCTGCGATTGCGTTTGACGCCAGAGAAATATCAAGGGAAAAACCCTAAAATTTGTAACGCCCTTCGTTGACTTACCCTCTTCCCTCAAACTGATCGGAGGAAATTTTCTCGCCGGCGTTGCCAATTTTCTCGCATGTGGGAGTCGCTTAAGTTGATCGCACGTCATCGTGACGCTCAGAGCCGAACATGTAATTTTTTTCATTTTTAGATGTTTTCAGTTTTTAATTTTTTCTTCAGTTTTTGACGCACACAGAGTGCCGAACTCCTCCCTTTGTCTTCTCCGCTTTGGTGATCACTGTCAGTCATCTCGCTGCTCGGAGACTCCTCGGAGCTCACCGTAATTTTTTTTCATTTTTGGAGTTTTGTCGTTGACTCCTCGGAGCTCACCGATCTCCTACACATGTCTTCGCTGCTCCGGTGATTGCTGCGGGTCATCTTGCCGCTCGGAGAATATTCTCGCCGCCGGTCATCACGGTAATTTTTTTAAATTTTTTCAGTTTTACAGATTGTTTTTAGTTTTTAATTTTTTTCAGTTTTTAAATATCGTCTACATTAAAAATTCTTATGGTTTGAATGTTTCCGTTATCATTTTCTTTATTTTTGGTATATGTATCCGTAGAAGAATGGCTCTTTTATATGGTTATGGCACGATTGTGTATGCAGTCTCAACATTGGACACATCTTGATTCTTGACATATGCATGTGCTTGAAGTTATTATGATGTCTTTGTGGCATTAGATTTGGAGGTTGGTTACTTATCCTCCTTTACCTATTGTGGCTCCACCATTGCTGCATGCCATCATTCAATACTCTCCAACTGAGTGTTCGTCAGTGAATGCGGTTTTCATGTTATTTCACTTCAAACGATAGCATCTGATGCTGTTTGTTTGTTTGTTTTGTGTCCTTACAATGAAATGTAATTAACTTCTCCAAAGATAATTAGATGTAGATGTTGAATCTATCCGACAGTATTGGCAGATGTGTTCTGATGTAGAAAACGACGCTCGTCAATTATTCTTAATTTGTTGTGTTTTATCTTTTGCATGCAGCTCCATGGTTATTTCCTTGTTTAAAAATTGAAAAAAAAAAACTACGGGACACACCGCACATTTATTCGCGCACACACAAATCAATGCCTCTTTTTTGTACATACATCATACATGTGCGTAGTCATAAATACGAATAAACTTGCATGTTGCTTTATTTTTTTGTTGCTCTCAATTTGCTATATCCCAATTCTTTTGTATGATAATAGGTAATTCTCGTTGCTGCAAGCATGCAAATATTTTTGAAGAGAACACATAAGTAAATACATTGATAAGCTACATAACTTACATTACATTAGTCTAAAATATTTGAAAAATACATAATAGAGTGTTAAGAATGCAAACATCTATGATCAATGTAGAATTGCATTATTTTTGACAATATTCAATTACTGTTTATTCGTTGTATAGTTGACTTGTTTTATTTTATTTTTAAATTTTTTCAATGTCGTTGTCATATGATTCTTAAAGTATATGATTTATAGTTTGTGAAGATATCCACCGGAGCTTCTAGCAAATGTTCCAAAAGATGACACTTGCTGGACATATGGAAAGCAAGTGGATATCCATAGTACGGCTAAGATCCAATATAACTATTGTAATCAAATTGTTAATGGAGGAATTACCCGGTTCAAGGCGCATCTTGTAGGAAAAAAGGCAAATGTGAATCATGTGGTAGTGTCCTAGATGATGTGAAGAACAATGTGCTAGACATTCTTACGAAATTTGAGAAGGAAAAGGAGCGCAAGACGATGTAAGTTCAAGATTTAATGGATGAAGTTAATATTGGTGGAGAGGAATATGCCCAAGAGGAACATGATAGTGGGACCCTTCATGAGTCTTCATCACGCTTGAGTGATTTTTCTACATTTAAGAAGATATGACCGATGGATATGTATGCTACTCAAGCTTCAGCAGACTTGGATGTATGTATGAAAAGACGAAGCAGACCCCAATTGATTCGAAAGAAAGAAAGAAGAGAAGGGAGAACACAATCCGATATATTACGATGTGGTTCTTTGAAGCATGAATTTCTTTTAATGCTGCAACTCTTGGATTGTTACAACAAATGTTGCAGGCCGTCGGTCAATTTGGACCATGCTTAAAGACTCCTACTCCGTATGAGCTAGAAGAGACGTGTCTTGAGAAGGAGGTGGAGGAGACAAATGAAAGACGGAAATATTTCAAAGAGTTGTAGCATTTATGGATGCTCCATTATAACTGATGCTTGGTCTGATAAGAAGCAATGGAGCATCATGAACATAGTGGTGCACTGCCTAGCATGGATTGCTTTCTTGAACTCGAGGATGTTTCGGCCGAGCGCCATAATGGGGCGTTTATTCATGCTTTGGGTGATAGAGCAATAAAGAAGCTGGGAGAGGATCCTGTGGTTCAGATAATTACAGATAATGTTTCTAATAATATGGCCGTGACAAAAATACTGGCAGTAAATTGGTCAAGAATATTTTGGATGAGTTGTGCCGTACACACCATTAATTTGATGCTAGTGAACATTGCCAAAATTAAGCCGATCAGGAGTGCCATTATAATGGGTAGAGATGTCTCCATTTTTATTTACTGTCACACTATCACTCTAAGCTTGATGAGAGATATTACAAAGAGATATATAGTTAGGCCCGTCGTGACTAGGTTTGCTATTGCCTTCTTATCTTTTGAGTTCACTAAGAGATAGCAAAAGAATTGATGCAGATGCTTAGTTCTGAGCAATGTGAAGAGTGTGACCTTCTCAGCAAGCCTGCAGGAAGGTAATCATAATTAATATTTATTTACATTGTTATAAGAATATTTCATCAATTTCTTAATCATAACTAAATTATTAATCCTTACTTTGTAGGTTCAAGAAATTGTTCAAAGTAACAAGTTTGGAACAATGTTGATCTGGCTTTGAAGGTTTTCTTTTCTTTGGTGAAAGTTGTGAAGAGAGTGGATGGTGATAAATTCCCATCGATGGGCTTTGTGCATGGTGATTTGGTTGAAACTAAGACTAAAATTGCATCGGCCATTGCCCAAAAGGAGAAGATGTATCTTCCAATATGGAAGATAATCAATAAAAGATGGGATGTGAAGCTTAAGTCGTCCTTGCATAAGACTGGTTATTACTTGAACCATTTTTACTATTACGCTAATAAGGAAGCTATTGAAAAGAGTAATATTTTTTGATGGTTTTGTGGAGTGCATGCATCTCATGTATGAGAATGATCCTTATGTTATTGGAAAGATTGGAGAGCAGCTTTACTTGTATCCAAATCAAAGGGGTTCATTTGGGCGGGATTTTGCAAAGAACGCTGCAAAAAAATCCAAAAATCAACATATGTATAATTTTTATCATTTACTAATTTTTTAAATAAACACATGTAATGTGATGATTTTTATATTTGTTAATTTGACAGTCAAATGATGGAGTTTCTATAGGACCAATGCTCTAAAATTGAAGCATATGGCATTGGGGGTCTTGAATTTGGCAGCTAGCCCTTCTGGGTGTGAAAGAAATTGTAGCACATTTGCGATAGTAAATAATATAATATTTTCATCATATATTTATATTCTAAAACTTTTAATTGATTGAAAATAGGCATTTTATGATAATTTGTTTATCTTTTGTAGACTCATACATAGAAGAGAAATATACTAAGTCACAATAAGTTACGTGATCTAATCTTCGTTATAGTTTAATGCCGAGCTGAAAATAAGCATGAGAACAAAGATAAGGATCCTTTGGCCACTTATAATGATAATGAAAAGGTCTCAGATTGGTTGGTGTCTAAAAATGATGGTGCTTCAGTTTTCGATAGCGATGATAAGGTATTTCTCGGTTAGCAATTGACTTGAAGAAAAGTTGCCAAAGTTATTGGAGCTAACCCTAAAAGCAAGGAGAGCTCACGAATGATGACGTATAGAAGAACAAAGGAGGAGCATCTTCATCATCTAAAGGAAAGGAACCGACCATGGAAGAAAATGAGTTTGAATCATCATCGGAATCATCGGGGGACAAGCTAAATGAGGGCAATGATGATGTGTCGCATTCCGATCGTGGAGAGCATGATTGATGATATTGATGTTTGAGGGACATTATGAATCTATGGACTATGCTATTATGTTTATTGCTTTTAATATGTTGTTTGTTTTTTAATTTTTATTAGAAAACAATTTGAATTCATAATATGTTATTTTCTGATGTGGCCTAATCATATTGTAAACATTAAATTATTATTTCATGGTCATGTTTATTATTTATTAATTTTTAATGCATGCCTACTGATTTTCTTATCATATTTGGTATGTATTTAACTCCTTTGGTTTGTGACTACTTACAGAAATATTTCACCAAGTGGATGGCTGGTATTCACGTTTAATGAGATAAATATACCCACAGCTTAATTTTATTTGAGTTTTTTTAGTATATATCTATCTAAACATTTATGCTTTTATTTGATATCATTTTTAGCTTCCGATATGACATTCTGATATTTAGTCAATATCACCGATATTCATGTTTAACGACAGAAGTATACCCAAAACATATTTTTATTTGAGTTAGTATAGTTTATATCTTCTTAGATACATCTATGCTGGCATATGTCATCATTTTAAGTCTTCGATATGACACTCCAATATTTTGTTAATATCCCCGATGTATCACCGATATACGCAATCCGATATCAAATTTCCTAAGCCGATACATGACCGATATATGATATTTAGAATAGTGGTAATTAGTAAGCATGTTAAACCAGAATTCAGGAATAAGCTATTGTTGACGGAGAATCAAGTATTTGCAGATGATACAAAAGGTAAGCAGTTCATGGTAGCTCTGTTTTTGGGTGCAGAGCAAGATGGAACACTTAACTTTTTTGCTAGACAAATCATATGTAGGATGACAAGGGTTACAGTTGACTCTCTTACAGTTATGCTAAACTGTGAAGTATAGACACATACAATGGATACGGGGACAATGAGATACATGCATCACTGTGGCAAATTTTGTAAAACCAGGACATGGGCATGGCTTGGATACATAAAAATACACACACATACGTATGTGTATATTTATCCATTATGCAATTAATGGATGTTTTTGAATGTGGTTGTTGACTGGTACAAAAGGGTTAATAGAAAGACGACTGAAATTGAATCTTGAGAAATCAATAGGTAGGATGAGAGTTTGTGAAAATTTTGGAGGAAATTTAAAATTTTACGTGGACAATTTTATGGTGAAAATCCTAAAATTTTTGGAGAACCTAAATTTTGGGGGAGCTAAAATTTTTTGGGGACCTAAACTTTAAAAAGGGAGGGGGAGACAAATTTTGGACTGAACTAAATTTTCAGAGAAATTAAAAATTTAAATTTTAGGGGGAAATAAATATGGAGGGAACTAATTTTGTGGGTGAGACTAACGTTTTAAGAGGAACTAAAATTTAAAATTTTAGATGAAACTAAATCTGGAGATAGCTAAATTTTAAGGGGGAACTAAATTTGTTTAAATGTGGTTAAAATTTTTTATTGCGGTGGGGGAATATTTTGAAGGTAGATTGTAAAAATTTTCGGTTGGATTTTGAATGGGGTTGAATTTGGGATATGATATTTTAAATGAGTTTGCAAATATTTTTGGGTGGAGATTTTGAATGTTTTTGGGGAAATATTTTGAATGCCACACGGGTTATGACAAGTACACACACACATATATGTATGTATGTGTACATGTATATGTAATATACATATGTATAAACACATACATATAAACACATAAACACACCTAGACATGATGCATACATACACAATGGTGTAACCAAGATTTTTCACCAGTGCAAAAATAAAGATGATGCAAATCAAAATCTCTTAAATTTTTTAAAAAATTTAAAAAAACCTTACAATGGCTAGGTTAATGATGGACTCATTCATGTATCGATTATATATGTATGTATGTGTGTGTATGGCCATGTTCTCATGCAAAATTTTTTATCCATGTTCTCGTGCGAGTTTTTTTTATTTTTTTTATGATTTTTTTTATTTTTTTAATGTTTAATCCATTCATATATATTCCCAAGAAAAATAATGGGTGAACTCTAGGGGGAATTGACCCTTGATCAAAGCCGATACAAATTCAACATAGTTTTAGAACAATAAAACACCTTTGTGCCGATCCGATCACAGGTCAAATATCTGGGATTTTCTTGATTTTTGGTATGTGGGTGTATTAGCATGTGTTTGAAGTTTGAACACATTCAATGATTTGTATATGTGATAATATACACTCAAAACTCTTTTTTCATGTTTTTTGCACATGAAAATTTGTGTGTGTAACTACTCCATTAGAGGTCCTGGTAATAATAGAGAACTTCTATTCTGTTTGATAATCAATTCTACAAAAGATATTAAAATATATCAAAAAATTGAAATATTAGACCCAAGAATACCTTAAAAATATCTAAAAATGATCTAATAAAGAGAAGAATGATTCATCCTCTGGCCTACTTGCCGATCTCAGAGCAAAGCCCTGGACCCATCTCCAAAGTTTTTGTAAAATTAAAAGAGAGAGTGACATTGAGCTGTTTGAAGAAAACAAGAGTGGAATGAGAGAGAATATAGGAGAAAGGGTGCATTTTTATAGAAGGGATAGTCAGATAGTTAGAGAAGAGAGGGTCAGAGTGATGGAAACAAAATTCATTTGCATATCCATCGCTGGTATTGCGGATTGGGGGATTGGGGTTTGGTGATGATTGCAATGGTGTTATTCGTCTGTCTAACTCTTGACCTATTATTTCATATCCTCAGAAATGGGGGCATCGCGAGTTCGAAAATCTTCAGATCAATGGGCTCTCCATTCTAGCACACACCATCATCTAAGTTGGGCTCATCACTATCTTCCTTGTTGTTATCGGTGTCTACATGTACACTGGCTGATTTAATCATTGATTAATTATAAATTAATTAGTATTCCTTTTGTGTATCACTGTTACTTGTTCTTCTTGGGTTGCTGTTGTAGTTTGTAAGCTGTTATGGTTATGTTTAATTGTGTTCCTTGTACCATGACAAGAAATTGCAGCTTTTATAATTGATGTCATACAGCTGAGAGGAGATATAATATTTTGTTTTTTCTTACCCAGGTCAAGACATATGTACCTTAGCCATGGCATACACACATGCATACATATATACATATGTATATATAGATACATATATATATGCATACACACAATGCATGTGTGTGTATGTATGCATGCATGCAGCTTTACATTTGTGTGTATGTATCTATACATATATATGTATATACGTATATCAATATATATGTACTAGTAATTTTCTTACCCATAGGTCACGGATCCCACCACTATCACTCTATATTACGTCTAACTAAATTATGCCCATAGTAATTACCTCTCACCTTATCATAAATTCACCCAAACAAACAAACAAACACCCACATCCTTTACATCCCTCTTCAATTCCACCATCGTTCTCATTCAACTCTCTTTATCTTTTTCATCTCAAAACCTTAGGGGGTTTCTTTCCAATTTTTAGAACTTTCAATTCTACCTGTTGATTCATTCAGATTAAATCTTAGCTATCCTTCCAACATTTGTATCCTTATCAGTAAACCAATTCAAAAACAACCCTCAATTGTATAATGCATATATGTATATTGATAGTGTATACATGCATGCATACACACACACACATACATTTATATGTATACACACATCTATTATACAAATGAGGGATGTTTTTGCTAACTAGGACAACCCAATTGGCATAGTTTGTTCTATGTGGCGGGTGTAGGGGCATATGGTGGGTGCAATTTGGGGTGTGGGGGTGGAGACCCAAAAACAAAACCCCCTCATTCCCATTAATTGGAAGCTTGTCATTCCTTTTTCATGAAATCCAATGCCCATTCCTTTTCTACATATTTACGGGTTTGCCATCGTTCTTTTTCACTTTGGCCCATTACGTTTTTTGCAATGTAATGCATGTTTTCCCCCTTTTACCCCATTGGTTTGGGGTGGGATTTATGCACTTTGCTTCCCGGAGTTTTTTGCAATTTGACACCTTTTACCTCCAGGCGACACACACCCATACACCTACACATCTCTCTTTTTTGGTTGCGTGCAGGTCCCTTCTCCCGACGATACACACACCGTCTTCTTGTTTTTTGTTGGTTTCGTGCATGCACCGCATTCTGTGTGTGGGTCTTTGCTTGGATCACCGTGCACGGTTATTTCTAGTATGTCTATATATGGGTGACTAGAATCCATTTAAGATGATCAAACATATAAATCTCGACAACCCAAAGTTATAAATTGACTACCAAATTGAAAATCCAATTCATTTAATGTGACCTGACACAATTATAAAATGCAAACCTGACACGTATCAAACCAATATAAAATGCAGACCTGACCAATACCCACTCATCAACTCATTCTAATATCCAATTCAATTGTATAATGTGTATCAAACCAATTAGATACGTATATCTCATGAACTCCAAACTTAACCACCACCAGAATCTTTTCTAACATTAGCCGTCCCCGGCACTCTTTCTAATCCTACCTAGATGAGGCTATATTAGATTCAAGAGGTCGCAAGATCGTAGCGGCAACATGAGCAACGACAACCGATTGAGTAAGACCAGTCATGTGTTTCCTCATCTTTTCCTTCTTAGTTTTCCTTCAGTTCTCTCCTTTTCCTGTTATTCTTTTGTATTCTTGTTTAGGTCTAGGTTTGATAGTTTTTTCCTTTTGATTTTGTTCGTTTCCCTAGATTTCATGCCTTTACAGCAGGATTTCATGAGTTTTGCAAGTTTTTGACAATTTGTTGATATCTTTTGGTGAAGCCAAATTTTTAGTATTGTTTCAGTTGGTTCTCTTCGAATCTTATATGAAACGGCTGAAATTGAAACATTTTGGCCAAAACCTCAAACCTTGGTCTATACATGTATACATACATACATATTCATGTATTTATGTATATACATGTGTATGTGTGTATATACAGAGCAAGCAAATAAGCAACCAATGTAAGAAATTTCCTACACTGGTTCTCAAAAACTCCACATTCAAACATTATTCGATGATCAGAGCCATTCATGTTTATGTTTATATACCTAAAACGTCAATACACGACAAATATAATGAACCTCATTTATTTGTTGATTTAGGTTGAGAAAAGGTTAAATTACCATCAAAAAATTTATAATGATTTGTTTAATTTGCAAATAATTTGGAAATAACAAGATTATTGGGAAATCTATTATTTAAAATATGTTGATCAAGTTAAACGGGTTGCCTACCGCAAAAACCATTCATCTTGATCATTATATACTAACACATAGATATCCCAATAATCTTGTGTCTTCAAATTATTCGCACATGAATCAAATTGTTAGCACATTTGAAAATAATAAGATTATTGTGATATCTCTATATTTTAGTATGTGATGATCAAGATGATCGGTTGACAGATCATCAAAATAGTGTTCAACTTGATCATCATGTACTAAAATAAATATATTAACAAGTTATGGACAACGAGATATGTTAAAGTGTGTAAAACAAAGTTTTCAAACTTTTAATACAGTAAACAGTTATACATAGACATAATCACATAAAAATTATATAAGGGAAGCTAATTATGTCATAAATCACAATATCGGACATACATGTAAGATACAATGCATAGCAAAATTAATATCACTCTCATAGATCAGTCATCTTGGATCGATCCATCTCTTTCAGACCGATCACTATCATCTTCTTCAACAATCATGTTTTCATCATCTTCGTCATCTTCGTCACTCTCCACAAACTGTCTTCCTCTTTCACATCCATTGCGATTTTCTTTCCTTTTCATTTCCTGATTCTTGATACATTCAAATTTTTAGATCTTAATAGAATAAAAAGGTATTACACAACGAAACATAAATACAGACTTTTAAGTTTGGAATTAACGAAAATTATCTAATATTGTATACTTCTCTTCCTCTACTTTTTCACAACTTGTTCATTGTTCTTGAACCTCAATATTCTTGAATGTCCATTCAAGTAGTTTCTTGCGGGAGATAATGAGGTTCTTCCTCTTTATCCATTCAATCAGATTTCATATCCTATAAAATTGTGTAGCCAATTTGAGTCTGGTTTTTTTGGCTCTTTCTTTATTTCTTCTTTTGTTCTTTACTTTGTTCTTTCTTTTTTGGAGGCTTACAGTTGCCAATGATTATGCTGAATTATTTAAAAAGCTTGCATGTGTATTTTGCACAGGATAGAATACTAATGTGTGTATTAATATTATTACGAAGATAATCAGTTAATTCTACAGATTCGGTTACACTACAGGCAACCCAACACCGAACTGAAAACCAAACCTATATTCTATATGAACCCCAACCAGACTGGACTGTTATTGGAAACCGAACTGAACCAGTCGGTTCGATTCTTAAAATCGGCCTAGTTTGGCTTAAGGCAAATTATGATCACTCCTCATCATAGTTACAACCATAGTTTTAGGTTTCGGCCGAAACCGATCGGTATCGGCCGTTTCGGATCGGTTTCGGAGGGGACCGGTCCGAAACCACACGTTAGTTCTCGGTTTCAGCCGTATCGGCCGGGGTATCGGCCGTATCGGCCGATACCGGCCGAAACTTGTCCGATACCGACTGAAACTTAAAAAAATGAAAACAAGAAGAAGGAGGAGGAGGAAACATCACCAAAATCCAGAAAAAGAAGAAGAAACAAAGAGATGGACGTACCTCATGGTCACCCGCCTCCTGTCGCATCCCCGAAGAAGCCCGCCTCCTGCAATTTGAGGTCTTACATGGTAGCATATTCTAGCATTTAATTTAAATTTTGTTTGCACGGTGCAAGTGCAATTGTCCAACACATGCTAGCATTTATTAAGAAGTTTGACCTTTTGAGTGAGCTGGCCACTAAAGGCTTTCCATTTAATTACAAGCTTGACATTCAGCCACTAAAGGTTTTCCATTTATTTACAAAGTTATCATTTTCAGCCACCAAACCCTTCCATTTATTCAAAAGCTTGCCATTCTCAATTATTTTCAATCCTGTTGCTCAAAAAAAATGTAATATATTTAGCATAATACTTTTAACAAAATGTGTAACTAGTAAAAAGGTATTTGTGCTAATATTTGATAATATTTGATAGTATTTAATAGAGTTTTAAGTATCTGAAACTACCGATACCGATGAAACGAAACTACCGTCCAAAACCACCGAAACGGACGATACCGATACCGAAACCTAAATTTTAGGAAGAGCGATACCGAGACCGAAACTGAGACCTAAAACCTTGGTTACAACCAACACCAGGTAGTTTCCATCTTAAACTGTCCCTACTCTGAAGAATTTGTTCAATACTGTAGCTTATTGGAAAATTTTGATTTTAAAGATAATGGCTAAGACTTGATCTCACACACTCCGATCCAAATGGCCGGCACACATCAGGATGCTTTCTTTTGAAATCATGTTATACGATGACTGAATTCAGCTAAGCCATTTCCCTCCAAAATAAATATTAAGCATTACATCTCCTCTGACAAATTGTCAGTATTTACTAGTTATTGATGTAAATACTGCAAAATCATCCCCTGAGTTGGTACCCGAAGAAAGTCAGAGTTGGGTGTTGGGGAAAACTATGAAGAGAATTAGTTAAATTATACTGTCAGTTTGTTTATTTATAGATATGCACACTTACATCTCTCAGCTTCCATCCACCCTCATTAATACACTTAACGTTAGTCATCTCACAAGTCCCAATTACTTACATTATTACATTTTAACATTTCCCCTCAAGCTGGAACATACATATCATGCCTGCGTAGCTTGTTACCGATGTAGTCTACTCTATCCTTTATCAAAGGTTTAGAGAGCATGTCTGTCAGCTGATTTATGGACCTGACAAACTTCGTCGCTATAACCTTTATCCTAAATTTGGATCATCAATGAACCAACTCAGTACACTCACTGAAAATGTAATATCTGGACGTGTTATAGTAAGGAACTAGTCATAACCCGTGCCCAAGGGCACGGTTCATTTAAAAATTCTCCCATTAAAATATTGGATCCCCTAATTTTAAACGAACAATAATAGTTAAAGCACAATAATTTCATTTGTGTCGGTGAGCCCCGTTCAATGTTAAACACCCTGCTGCTGCATTAAACGCCGGCATTGAAAACACCATTTTTTTTGAATGTAGGGTTTCCATTTCCCCCAAAATAAGCTCTCAAAATAAGCTCCCCCCAAAATAACCGTTAGTTATTAATACACCATGCGAAATGCAATGGCTTGATATGCGGGCTAATTACCAATGCCTAATGCTTTAATTATTTTGTTTAAGGAAAACCAATCAAAGATTAAATACAGGCATATCAATGCAGGCCAAGCAATGAAGGCTAATCAATGTAGTGGGTATTTTTGTGAAGTTATGATAAGTTCTTTAAAAAGGCTTGATATGCGGGTGGGGTTTTTTTGAAGGTATATGATAAGTTTTCCAAAAAAGTTGAAAGCTTTTGTTTCTTCCCAATTTTATTTTCCACCAACAAATTTCCCCCAACTTTTGTTTCCTCCAACAAATTAAAAAGGCTTGATAAGTTCTTTAAAAAGGTTTCAAAGCTTTTGTTTCCCTCCAATTTTGTTTCCCCCAACAAATCCCCCCCCCCCCCCCCCCAATTTTTGACATGACATCGCCACATAGGATAAGTTCAAAAACATCCCTCATATGTAATATAGATTTTAGTTTTCCAATCAATCTCATGTATCATCTTGGAGTGGCTCCCCCTGACAAGTCTGGAGTTTGAGTGCATCAATGAGATGATATGCTTACTTCCAAATAAGTTTGTTTCTGATAATATATTCAAAATATAGTTTTGTTGGGATACATAGATGCATCTCTTCGAGCATGCGACCTTTATCCAAAGGAAATATTTGAATGGTCCAATATTTTTTGTCTGACTTTCTAAATAATTCACTTAAAATCTTAAATCCCAAATGCATTGTCTTACTGAGCACAACATCATTAATATATACTATCAGCCGAATTCGCATACCCGGATGGATTTGATAGAGGACAAAATGATCATTTTGACATTGTTTGATGTTATATCACCTTATAGAATCTGCAATGTGTACAAACTAATATTTTGGTGATTGCTTCATGTCATAGATGGACTTCAACTTGAACACCTTTTCCGATTCCTCATTGGCAACAAAGTTGGGTGGTTACTCCATATACCTTTTTTCTTCAGGAATGATGTCAAGGAATATATCCTTGATATGCAACTGATGCAAAAGTCTGATAAGTGGAAGCCAGAGAGATTAATAAACATACTGAGGTTATTTTTATAACGGGATATAACGTCCCCTTATAATCTACGTCATATGTCTGTGAACAGTTGTTAGTAACCGGCTTGATTTTCAACCGAGCAAGGGAACCATCATGATTCAGATTCACAGTATACACCTATTTGCAACCAACTATATTTACCCAGTGAAAGTGACACGATCTTAGGCGTTATTGATCTCAAGTGTATTTATTTCGTTTAACATCATGGCTTGCCAACTTAGATATATACAGCTTCTATAATAAACTTAGGAGTTTGGTTGGAATCAGTAAAAAAGATAAAAGTTATGCATAAATACGATATATGTGCATAAGATACATGTTTATTAAGAGAATAATTTGTGCAAGAACAAGCATCTTTTCTAAGAGCAATTGGAATGTTCAAATCAGAAGTCAATTCATCATCACTTGTGGAGATACTAGGGTGGGATCCGAGGATGGTGGCACATAGCCTATGGGTGTGGATGTTGAAGCATTGGGAACTGAAACAGGATTGGAGAGCTGAGCTCTGATCGATGTTGATATATCTGTGTAATTGTTTTGATGTTAATCTGTGTAATCATAGGGTTCCTTGATGGTAACAGATAAATTAAAACATCATCAATGTTAGTTATACTAGTTGGTCAGTGTCTCTTGGTTTGGTAAAGTATGGTTGAGATTTACAAAGAATTTGACATCAACAGATACAAAAGATTGGTTGTAGACCAATATCATTTGCAACATTTTTGTGTACGAGAGTACCATAAAAATACACTTTAAAGATCAAGAATCAAGTTTAGAATAATCATGAACGTACTTATGTATGAAGCAAACATAACCGAAAATGAGGGATATATGAAACAATAGTCTTAGGCAAGGAATGAGGTTTCGGCCGAAATCTCTTAGTTTTGACCGTTTCCTTTTGGTTTCGCAGAGGGACGAAACGAAACCGTTGCTGACATTTGGTTTCGATCAATTTCGGTCCAGTTTCGACCGAAACTAAGTGATTTCAAATTCGCTAGGTTTTGCTCGGTTTCGGTCAGTTTCGACCGAAACCATGTGGTATAGACAAAAACATCACTTCTATAATAAAAATGAGTTTCTATTTAAATACATGAATCTATTTAAACTATATACAAATTATTAAAAATCTATAAATTATAAGAACTCTAAAGTTTTATTGAAATTTTAAAAATTATATTATAACATTCATTAAAATTCTAAAAACATTTATTACAAATGTATTGTTATATAAAAATATACAAAAGAATTCTTATAAATCTCAAACCAAAACTCAAAAGGAAACCAATGAAGCGGGTGACATTGCGAAATCTAAAATTTTCCAACGACCGAAAACAAAAAGGAAAACGAAACTGAGTTATCAAAACTTGCTCTCAAGAAACAAGTAGTATAGGATTTTACCATTAAGCACAAAGGATATCATACGATTAATAAGATAACAACAGTTAAAGATAACATTAGTTCAGACAATTTTTAGACAATTTTTTGAATGGAGTAATATAAGTGTTTATGCACCCTCTAATAAATGTACGTTTTCACTCTATCACATTTTTTGAGGTGTGTGCGGACAAGAAGATTGATTAATGATTTTAAATTTTGACATAACAGATGTAAACTGATTATTAAAATGCTTCTTTACATTGTCATCTCACAAATTTTGATAGAAATACCGAATTCTTTATTTCAGCATAAATTTTTTAAAAATTGCAAACACTTGAGAACTATTTTTCATTAAGGAAATTTAGATCAAATGTGAAAATTCATCCGCAACTGTAATAAAAAATCTAAATTCACGTCTAGATTCAACCTGGCAATATCCCTATATACTTGAAGGGTCAGCTCAAAAGGTTTTAGAGCACATTTATTTACTTGTGGTTGATAATATATTCAGTGGTGTTTTCTTAATTGGTAATGCTTACATTCTAGAGTAAACAAATTATGAAACTCATGATGCAAAAGTTTTAAGTTTTTAAGACCTGCATGACCTATTCTGCAGTGCATGATGTAAGAAGTAATATCAGGACAAACTACTGAGCTAATTTTTGCATCCAAGTGATAAAGATCTCCATCTTCACTGCCTGTGCCAATCATCATCTGTGTTCCAATATACTACAATACATATGTTCAGGGAATAAGGTTACAGAGCAGATCAGAGATCGTGTCAAGTGTCAACTGATTAATAGGAAACAGATTAAATAAAAATTTTGGTAGATGTAAAACTAATCTCAAGGGTAAGGATGAAGTGACATTAGCTGTGGCCATACATGCAACAACAGATGTTGAGCCATCTGCTACTGTCAGTTTGTTTACAAGTAGATGAACAATAAGAAAGTAATATACCTGACTTGCCAATTATATGATTAGAAGCCTCTGAATCTATCACCCACGTTTCAGAACTTGATGTGAAAGTGCATGCAGTTGTGTTACTCGAACGGGCTAAAGTCGTAGTGGCAGAGTATGAATGCAACTAAGATTTTTTGAAACTGCTGGTATTGGCTCCACTCATCGTTAGCTGTTAGTCATCTGAACATTCTTGAATATTTCATCTGATAAAGGCAGACTCCTAGAACAATGTCAAACCCAAACGCCTAACATAGTAGTGACAATCGCAACCATGTATTAACTGCCACTTATTCTTTCTGCTTCCACGCAAGATAGATGAATGATGATGAGCTCATTAATGTTGACCTTTGTGACACTTGAAATAACTCAGGCTTTCATAGCCTACTGAATATAGAGCCCATGTGGCTTTTCAATCAAACACATGTTGGTCCTTCAGTCAAACAAAATTAAGGAGCCCCGAATGATTATGATTGTTAAACAAACAAACAGATAAATTCAATAGCATTGCCCAATAAATAGAAAGAGCTCCACCTGCTGTTGAGCCCATGTGGCTCTTTAATTTTATGGGATCTTGCCTTCTCTTCCAACATCCAGATTTGATCTGAAAAATCATAGAGAAGCAAAATCAAAGTCCCTAATTTCTCACTCATAGCCTAAATCTTCTTTGCATAGCCTAAATCTTCTTCGCATTGATCTGGCCGATTCCAAGCTAAAGACCCAATCTGGAGTCAAGACAACTGTCAAGCCCTCCGTCAATGGTGAAACCTCCGTTATGCTCGCCACATGCATCATCCAGCCGGTCGATATGGTCAACGTCAGGATCAAGTTAGGCCATAGATCAACGGTTCATGTCACCAACTACATGCTTAAGCTAGAGGGATTCAGCACAACGAACTTTCTGCTAGTAGGGGTTTTGAGATCTGCTTCTTCCTCAGGGAGCTAGGGATAGGGTTTCCTTGCCATGGGGGAGAATACCCTGGGGCGACACCGATAGCTACTAGGATGACTAATCGTTACTGTGGCAGCTTAATCGACATCGGAACAGTAACAGGTGACACCTAATTTGTAGATTCCAAGTTGGAGTTCATCAAAAGATTCAAAACCATGCTATCGATGGTCGTGCATGGCCATGAAGATCTTTGATCGATGCCGGAGAATGTTACAATCAAACGATTAGAGGTTGTAAGTGGCAGAAGGGTTCGTGCAACGGTAAGGATGACAACGATGAAGTGATGGCGAGAAGTGATGGGTATTGTTTGGATTAGGGTTTCATTGTGGAGAAGACATGCAACATCAGAGGAAGGTGCCTCTTCTGTTTTTTCGGGAAAGCCTTCTAAGTGAGTTGGCATGCCTTTTTATATCATCAAATTTAACCCCGTGGAACCAGTGAGCAATCTTCCAACTTCATAGGAAAGATGATTGATGAGATGTAAGATGCTATTATTTGATGTAAGGTTCATCTCTCTGGCACGGTGTAATCCAAGGATCTAAACCGAATCATAGTCATGGTGTGATCAGTCTAAATATGAATCCAAATGTTCGTGGGCATCCACAATGTCATGAGATACGGTTGTAGAATTGATGTAAACTAAAGCAAATGGATACATGACAATGAAGTAAAGAAATGCTAAAGTTACGCGAACCACACATGTTGCTGTGTTATGATATTTCACTCCTCAATGGTTGAGAATCCAAAACTCGAATTTGGTGTTTTTGCCTACATAAAAGTTTTGAAGGATCTGTTCAGCATCAACAATACTTTACATCGACCCTGGATCAACTTGTCTATGGTCTTCTTCATAAACATGGTAAGAACTGCCATGAAAGCTGGAAGATGCTTGGATTTTGTAGGCTTTGACAAAGCCTTCTGTATATGTTTATCTGAAAAGATTTCTATGCTAAATGGTCACAATGCTTGATGTGAGTTTGGATGGGCTTGATTCAATGCAAACCAAGGTAAAAATTGCAATGACATGTCTAGCACTTCCACATGGCAGTGGAAATGCATCCAGTTCGGGTGATTGATAAGTTTGGAGAAATGGGAGTAATTTGTCATTTAATCCCGGACTATGTTAGGAGATACTTTGATTGTTATAACTTTTAGTCGGTTTCCAACTAGTGTCTACGAGTTATCTGAGTGTCCCAAGTATGCGAGACATTCAACACAGATATGTCCACCTCTAGGAAGCATATACATGCAACATAGCCTCCCAAACAATAATATCTTTTAATATATAAAGCATGTACACTTTGTTATGGTCCCTGTACCCTTGCTGGACATGCGGTAGTCACACACACACACACTCCATAGACATGACATGGATACATGTGCAATATGCACATCCGTATCCAAGCTAAAGCTCTGATTTTTCAGGTTTAAGAAGTTCAGTTATATAACTTCTCTAATTGGATCTGTAAATGACATTGAGTGTCAAACCTTACTGCTGCCCCTTTCTTAAGCTCCATATGAGATCCCAACACAATGAGATGGCATCCCCTACCCATGAGACTGATACCTTATTGCGAGCCACTGAGGATGCCAACAAAAATCTTGATGAAGTGTTGTAGCAAATTAAATTTTCTTTAATCTGTTTGAATAATTGATTGATATTTTTCTCCGTCTTAAGAGCATATACTTGCACACAACTTTTTCACGTGTGTGTGTCTGCAAAAATGCAACTTTTTCACGTGTGTGTGTGTCTGCATAAATGCCTTTATATCAATATCTCCATGTCATGCTCCTATGAATTTTCCATGTATGGGACTGGTTCATGTCTCATGTCTGAGTTCATCACATGTCACATATTGGTGTATGTTTGAGCTTTCTAGCTCTAAACACACGACAAATGTGTAATTAGTTTCTACATTATTAGCATTGCCTCGTAAAGGCTGTGATGTTATCTTTTACCTAGGAAAAACGAGTATATGTCCAGCTTATTTAGTTAGAATCGCAGAACTGTTCGTTTCTTTGTAAGTTGTTCTTTTTTCTTCAAGAAATGCACATCAATTGGTAGATGGCTTTTACATGGGGTAAGTGGATATTTAGCACATGAACGGTAATTTATGCTGACCTCACATGTTATTCAACGAGTAAGCAAACTTGGCATATAATATTTTTACTTGGTCAGATAGGTGTGAATCTAATATTTTCCTCAATCAATGAGAAATCTTTTAAGAATATGAATAATTGGTTTCCTTGAGCCATGGATTGGAATCTAGTTTCAGGTGGCGACATTGGGACTATGCTGGAAGCAAATAACCAGAGCAACTTATTGTCTTTTCACAAGTTATTGCCTTCTCTTCATCATTTCTCTTTGGTGCACTAGAATTGATGGTTCGAAGGGTTTGACTTTCGAAGTTTCGAGAACTTAGCGACTGTTTATTAAAAACACAGGACTCTGCCAGCTAGGAAGGAAAGAAGGTCAGCTAGCCCAGTTTTCTTAGGGTCACCCAGGTTATTGTAATGCGATACATTGTGGATCTATGATATGATGTTCGTTATCAGAACAATAGGATTGAGTTACCAATAAAGTGTTCTGTAACCAAATTGTCACTTTTCATGTAAAAGTGAATCATGTACCACTTCATGTGATGCCAACCCCATTTATTATATAGATCTGGCATCTTATAGAAGTTTTCTTTTACCAAAATTTCTCACTATTGAGCACACGTGCATGTGATGCCGATGCCTTTGTTATTATGAAGATCTCTGATGCCGTGCTATTTTTATGCTGATTTTGAAATGTTCTAAAGCAAACTTACAATCTAAATTATAATTATTGAGCATTTTCTTTGCCATAGCTGACTAAACTTCTTGTGTTGATCAGTGTGCTGACTTCTGTTGGTTTCAATTTTGTCTGATAGCTTCGTGATGGTTCCACTCATCAAGGCACCGTGACGTCAATGGAACCAAATGATGAGGTCTTTGTTTTGCATTCTGAAGCTGATAAGGTAAAATTTTACATGCGGTTATATATAAATTCTAAAGTGAACATGGACACGCACCCCCCCCCCCCCCCCAAACCCCCCCCCACACACACACGCACACACACAAGCACTTACGCACACACATACATGCACTCACTAAATGGAATGCTTTCATTCCATCTAAAATAATTGAATGCAATGCTTGGTTGTTTTATGTTTTCTTCTGAATTAAGTATAGTGATTTGCGCAGAGGGGCAAAGTAAGACCTGTTCGTGTGGTTGATGTCCCTGGTCATTCACGGCTTCGACCCAAGCTTGATGAATATTTACCGCAAACAGCTGGCCTTATTTTTGTTGTGGATGCTCTAGATTTCTTACCAAATTGCCGTGCAGCTGCTGAGTAATCACCTGCCACATGTTTTCAACCATCCTATATTTGGCTGTGGCTGCCTGTTTCCTAACAGTGTTTCTCCTGTAGGTATCTATATGATATACTGACAAAAGCAAGCGTGGTAAAGAGGAAGATCCCCATTCTCATTGTATGCAACAAGACGGATAAGGTGACTGCACACTCGAAGGAGTTCATCAGGAAGCAGTTGGAGAAGGAAATGTGAGATTGAAACTCAACCCTTGTTCATTGTGGATGAATGCAGTCTAACTCAAACCTCTTCTTACGCAATTTGACATCAACAAGAAGAATGACATGATTTAATTCATTTGTGAGAAATGACACGTGCTTATGGCGTGTTCAATCTAGTTTTATGTGGCAGCAAAGTTACGTATTACCACCTTTCATGGCTGTCCAGAACGATTTGTTTTCATGTAACGAGTAGCCGCTAAGTGATTTGGAATTTACTTTTGACATCAACTTAGGCTGTTAAAGTGAAGAAATTTTGCTCTTTCTTTTGATCTGGTCCTCACAATAGTCATTTTGTGCTTCAACATGCAAGCATGGCACGTTGGCAGCTTTGATTACCCATTACGTTTGGTAGTGCTCTTGAAATTAAAGCTATTACCACGCCTTTTCAGCAATGTTGAAGCATGCAATTGGAAAAATGGATCTCTGCAGCACAAATCAGGTGCAGTATTGCACACGTGCATTTGTGTGCATGCCCATCTTTCAACTACTGGGTTAGGGACCCACTAGGGACATTCCTGTTTGGGTTGTAGTGACTTGAATTCATGTCCTAATTGGAGCTGCAGGGGCATAATCATCTTCCACATTACCTTCTATATTGGGGATGAATTCTTTTATTTTTATACATGTTATGGTATTTTCCATCATTATTTTTTGTCACCTAATTTTTTTTGACTACATGATATTTCTGCAGTGACAAGCTTCGAGCATCGAGAACTGCCATATCCACCGCTGATATTTCTGATGAATACACCCTCGGGGTACCTGGAGAGGCATTCACCTTCTCTCATTGCTTGAACAAAGTGATGGTGGCTGAGTCATCAGGTCTAACAGGCGAGGTATCTCAGGTCGAACAGTTCATTCGGGAGCATGTCAAGCCCTAGCAGGGGAAGTAGGCATTGGGAGAGATTCCGGGAGAAAAAATCATGATACTTTTTAGTTGAATGATGGTGGCCTGAATGCTATGATTTGAACTGTAACATTGGAAATTGTGTGTGCAATGTGACTACATACTAGTGATTTTTGATATTGGAAGAGGCTGATTGTTATCTCATATCCTTACGTCTTGGTCTTTACATGATTTCAAACATTGGAAAGCATGTCTTTGCTTTCCCATGTTACTTGCATTACTTCTGCATCATCACATCATGAGATTGGTACATGTTGACGAAGTATTGACTGTTAAAGAATTGTAAAAAACGGTTGTGGATTCGGTTACAGTTTATTTGTTTGCAAGAGAAAAAAGAACAAAATTTTTGCGAGATTTTGCAGGGGTGGAGAAGTTCATACCTTGTTTCTTTCAGATTGGTTACTCTTTTGGCCTTCATTAGGGTTGTATGCCAGTTATGGCATTGAGATTATTTTGCCAAAAATTTGTAAAGTTAAACATGACTGGTGCTTTCTTCAGAACAAATGAGTAATGCCTACACCTTGCAATATGATGGCAGAGTAAATTCATTTTGCTATTTTTTTTTTCGTTGATTTGCCGTCAGAATAAGCTATGAAATATCATGCGCAAAGTATGCGTCATGAGTATGCAGACTATTTAAATGAGTTTGTAGTCATTTCAGAAATAAGATTCTCGAAACACAAAATTGTTATATTTTATCGTGCCAAACAGGAGCTAACTGTAAACTCCAGCTTTCTAACGGACGGATTATTTCAAAAGGGCAATTATGAAGAGAAACTAGGTCAATGGAAAACACTAAGACACAGAACATTCCGCAATCATCTCATCATTAAACAGCTAATCCAATCATGACCTTCAAAAAAGAATACCGTGCCTCAGACAGACGTGCACCAACCCAAACGTATGGCCCTAAACATAAGAATAAAAACCAATGTCCTAACAAGAACCAAGCCGAGACAATTAGGGACCCCTCGGTAGGCCGGCCAAAAAAACAAAGTACAAAAAAACACAAAAGCAACACCAAAGCATGGAGGGCTCGGTGCAAAACACCAGTGGGTGGTAGATAGAGACCAAGAGAAAGAGGGCCCCCAAAGGGTTGGTGGGTGGTTCTCTTTTGCATGTGGGAGGGATTTTCTTTTGATGTCTCAAAAGGCATTTTGCTCCACCTATTCCGGTCTCTAACATGCATGGTTTTGTTTTATGCCTTTGTCCTAGCACGTAGTACTGCGTACCATGTGTCACGCTCGCTTTGAATGTGAGAGTGAGCCGCGGACA
Organism: Scilla litardierei; assembly: GCA_030789695.1. Lineage (NCBI taxonomy): Eukaryota > Viridiplantae > Streptophyta > Magnoliopsida > Asparagales > Asparagaceae > Scilla > Scilla litardierei. The sequence continues at coordinate 63,127,522 of CM061133.1, read as the reverse complement.
ATGCTTGTGAGGATCTTTGTTCTTCCTCCTCGTCCGATGCTACAACCCACGGATGGCCGTTTGTTTCTTTCTTGATCCCACAGGTGAGCGATGGGGCAGTCGCCGTTCGGGTCCCCGGTCCCTCTCGGCGCGTGTGGCGTAGCTATCGATCGCTCGGTTGGTGGCACAAGCTGTGCCTGTGGGATCAAAACGACAATATCTATTTCATCAGCAAGGATTGATATGTGCATCATGTTGTGTCGCTCCTACATACATTGGAAGTGGGACGAAATTCGAAAGGCCTTTGGGTGCATATGGTATTGGTAAAGAGACACCAGGATCTCTGGCGCAACTGATGATTGGAGCACCGTGCGCCATGTTTTTGTTGGATCTGCCTTGAGAAGAGAATATGTCGATGAGAAAGATTGTCGAATCCACATGTACATTTTGACCCCTACTTTGTTCCTGGCGGGAACATAAGGCACATCAATGCCACTCTCCTTGTTTGGCCACACGGTTTCCGGTGATCCAAGTGCTGAATGTTGATGAACAATTCTTTTATGGGCTTGTTGTTGACCTCATGGATGATCAACATACTAAATATCAAATAATTCCAATACTTTTGAGCATCCATCCATCCCTTGTAACTTCAACGGGTTTTAAGCAAGTTTCAAGACCGTTGAAGTTGCAGGGGGTTGATGTGTGCTCAAAAAGTATTGGAAGTATATGGCATTGACTTGGGAGTATAGTGCATCGCTGCCTTTAGAATTGAGAATAATGGTTAGTCTATTCACTTAAATGGAGAGGGCATCACTATCCATGGAAGAATTGAGAGTAACGCTTTTAGTCTTATGGTTTGGGAAGAACGTGGTGTTGATGGCATTAGAGTAAGCATATAAGAAATTAGTCAAACTCACTTGGATGGACATGTCACATTACCCCATGTAATTTTAGCACATCGATTAGTCCTTCAACTTGAAAGAGATATGGTATCGCTACCTTTGAAGTAAAGCATAGCATAAAAGGTAGTCAATTAATTTAGAGGGAAGTGTGTCACTACCCATAAATTTTGAGCACATCTGTTAGGTCCTTTAATTAGGAAGGAATAAGGCTAATTGGCATTGGGGTTGAGCATAACAGTGAGTGAATTCACTTTAGGTATAGGACGTTACCACCCTCAAAATTTGATCATGATAGTTAGGCCTTCAACCCAAGAAAGATATGGCATCACTGGCATTGGAATTGAGTGTAAAGGTTAGTCCACTCATTTGGAGGGATAGTGCATCTCTGCACTTAGATACTGAGCACCATAGGCAATTTCATTTCCTTGTTTGTTCATGCCCTCAAATGTGACATTTTGGACATCCTAGAATCTTGGCAAACAGCTCCCTTGGTGGCCAATGTTATTGGGGGTATAGGTGCTTGACCAACCTGATAGAGATATATATGATCTGTCTATGACCATAGTTGGCAATGAGCCTTTACATTACAAGATATTATTTCTTCTCTTGTTTAGGCTTTTGCTTATAATACTGATCTAGGTAGTGTTAATACTCGCTTCATTGCTTTTCTTAGCTTTAATAAGTGCTTCTATTTTCACATGTGCTTCAACCATAGGTCTAATGATCCATGATGAGATGATGCATTATGATGAGAATGAATGGCATGCGTGCAAAAACCAATAGTGTCACCTTTTGTAGTTGCTCATAGCTTTGCAAGTAGCTTCATATCTGCAATGCTCCTAATATAGTTCTATCTAGTTCAAGTATGTTTGGATCTTCTTTCTGAAAGTGCTTTAAATTTAATGAAAAACCTTGCCTAGAAATTGTTTGAAAAGAACTATATGCAGAACATTACCCGAATCCATGAAGAAGAAGAAGAAATTCGGGCTTAAATCTTCTTGTTGATCGTACGAATGGAGAGAGGGAGATGGGAAGCACTTTCTTCTCTCCTTTTGTCTTTCGCTCTTTTCTAAATGAGAAAGAGTAAAAAGATTACGTACTTCAACAAGGGACCACACCCTTATTTATAGAGCTTGCCATTTACTAATCAACCCATCATTAATTAGTAATTGCATCAGGAATTCCACACATGCATTTACAGATAAGTCCGCACACTTATTATTAAATAGGAATATAAAACTTAATTTGATCATTACAATTAGGTCCTAAATTAATTTTTTACTCTTTAGTAATATACATGTGACAATTAATGCAATACGTGTGCGTCCACACGTCCAAATGCAAATACGGGTTATATACAATGATATGAGGTCCATAATTCCAACAATCTCCCACTTGGACTACATAGCCATGTGTATAAATAACCCATCTTGATCACACATAAATTACTCTATAAGATTGAATGTGTGTACACAACTGAATTTAAAACATCTTGTCCATAAGTCTCACCGATACAGGAAACAAAGGAGCAGTTGTTGCCAAATTTCACGCAACTAAACTCGCATTGATTACAAGTACCAATTCAACTAAATGATATAGATAGTGTGGATGTGTCGCAGAGAAATTACATGCTAAGTGATCTATGCATGCCTATTTCCAACTGGTCCAACTGAAAGTAAACTTATGAGATCGGAGTTCAGATCCTAATAATAACTGAATGAACTGAATACTATATAAATAATCAAATAATGTCATGACATTATAATATGTATTAAGCCTGACAAACATAATATACTCCCACTTTTCAAATGGCATCTAAATCTATAACACCCATATGAGTTACATGCTCATGAAAAGCTGAAGGCGTTAATGCCTTAGTGAGCGGATCCGCAACCATATAGTTTGTCAATATATGCTCAATACTTATTAAACCATTCTGAACTCTTTCTTTCACAACTAGGAATTTGATGTCTATATGCCTGGATTTAGACGAACTCCTGTTGTTATTGGACTAAAGGACTGCTGCTCTATTGTCACAATAAAATTTGAGTGGCCTTTCAATGCCGTTGACAATTCGTAGTCCTGAAATGAAGTTTCGCAGCCATTTTGCATGATTTGATGCCCCGTAGCACGCGACAAACTCTGCCTCCATGGTAGAGGAAGCAATGAGAGTTTGCTTATTGCTTTTCCATGAAATCGCACCTCTGGCTAGTAGAAAAATGTAGCCAGATGTGGATTTTCTACTGTCTTGGCATCCAGCAAGGTCGGAGTCAGAATACCTAATGATCTCAAGATTATCCAACCTCCTATATGTGAGCATATAACCTTTTGTCTTCTGTAAGTATCTAAAGACTCTTTTAACTGCTACCCAATGTTCTCTTCCTGGATTTCTTTGATATCTGCCTAGCATTCCCACTATATGTAAGATCTGGTCGAGTGCAGACTTGTGCATACATAAGACTTCCCACTGCAGATGCATATTGGATATTCTCCATATACTTGGCTTCAATATTATTATTTGGACACTGCTTAAGAATAAATTTGTCTCCTTTTGACACGCGTGTGTCATGGGGTCTACAATTTTACATGCCAAACCTTTGCAGTATCTTTTCGATGTAACCCTTTTGTGATAATCCAAGAATTCCTCGTGAACGATCACGATGAATTTGGACTCCTAAAACATATGATGCTTCTCCAAGATCTTTCATATCGAAATGTTCTGATAGAAATTTCTTGGTATCCTGAAGAAGCTTTACATCACTGCTGGCAAGCAAAATATCATCGACATATAATACCAGAAATATAAACCTACTCCCACTGAACTTATGGTACACACAATCTTTAATAATGTTGGTCTCTTAACCAAATGAGAGAACAATTTGATGAAATTTAAGGTACCATTGACGAGATGCCTGCTTGAGCTCATAAATAGATTTTTTTAGTTTGCATACCAAACCGTTATCTTCTTTTGGAGATAAGCATTCTGGTTGCACCATATAGATGGTTTCCTCAATAGCACCATTGAGAAAGGTCGTCTTTACGTCCATCTAATGTAACTCCAAGTCAAAATATGCCACAAGTGCCATTATGGTCCTAAAGGAGTCTTTCGACGAAACATGAGAGAGAGTATCTTTATAATCGATACATTCTCTTTGAGTAAATCCTTTTGCGACAAGACATGCTTTATATCTTTCCACATTACCTTGTGAATCTCTTTTGGTTTTGTAAACCCATTTACAACCAATTGATTTCACACCTTTAAGTAATGGGACAAGATCCCAAACGTCATTGTCTTTCATGGATTGAATTTTCTCACCCAGGGCATTGATCCATTTCTGAGAGTTTGAACATTTGATCGCTTCGTGAAAGGTGACTGGGTCATCTCCCACTGGGCCATTATCTTCTTCATGCTCATTGAGAAATACAACATAATCACTTGATATTGCACTTCTTTTTTCTCTCGTAGATCTACGTAAAGGCACTGGTTCTTCTTGAATCTGAGGTTGTTGAGTTTGATCTTGTGGTTGAGATTGAGTTTGAGGTTCCTCTTCGGTCACTACTTCAGGAACTTCATTTTGACAGATGGAAGGTTCCCCAACTTCACTTGTTTGTATTGGATATTGCTGGAGAATTATACCAGGAATGAAAACCTGGTCATAATTTGCAACAAAAGGAGAAGGTATTATTGAATCCTTCTTAAAAGTGAAGTCATTATCCTTATCTTTCCCCCTAAATTCAACATCCTCAAGGAACCGAGCATTTCTCGTCTCAAAGAATGCTCTTCTCTTTGGATCGTAGAATTTATAACCCCGTGATCTTTCAGCGTATGCCACAAATAGCTACTAACTATTCTTGATTCCAGCTTTTTCTCGTTTGGCCTATAAGGTCTAGCATCAGCTGGACATCCCCATACTAGTAAATGCTTTATGACAGATTTTCTACTTGTTCATAACTCATAAGGGGTATTGTTAGTAGCTTTAATTGGCACACGATTGAGGATATAAACAGCAGTTTTTAGCGCATCACCCCAAAGTGATTGAGGTAAGGTTGTATGAGAAATCATACTCCTTACCATATCCTTAAGGGTTCCATTACGTCTCTCGGCTACTCCATTCATGCTAGGATAGCCTGGCATGGTATACTGAGGGACGATCCCACAATCATCTAAGTATTGTGCAAACGGACCTGGACGTTGTTCACCTGATCCATCATATCGACCATAGTATTCACCACCACGATTTGATCTGATAGACTTAATAGTCTTTCCAAGTTGATTTTTTAACTTCGGTTTTAAAAGACTTAAAAACATCCTGAGCCTGTGACTTCTCATTTATCAAATAGAGGTAACCATAGCGAGAGAAATCGTCAATAAAGATAATAAAACACCGTTGACCATTCCAAGCAGCTGTAGGAAATGGTCCACAAATTTCGGTACGTATTAGTTCTAAGACATCTTTAGCTCTCTCAACCCACATATATCTCTTGTTTGTTATTTTGCCCTTTATGCACTCAACACATATTTCCATATTATTTGTTGTATCAAGTTTATCGAGAATTTCATCAGTCACAAGTCTGTCAATTCTCCTTTTGAATATATGACCCAAACGCTTGTGCCATAATGAATAAGAATTCTCTTTTGGCAATTTACATTTTTTGCCTCTAGTTTCAGTTGTTTGAGACTCATGGTTTGTGCCAACCATATCAACCATATATAGATTATCATTATAATATAGAGTACTAGTTCCAACGCATTTAGAATTAAGAAACAAATTTTCTTTCCTGTTTCCAAAATACAAAATATAACATTCATTGTCGAGAACAGGAACTGAAATTAAATTCCATCAAAATGACGGTACAATCAAAGTATTCTTTAATTCTAAATAAAAACCAGTACACAATAACAATCTAAAAGTCCCTATGCCTATAACTTCCTGTGGGTCTCCAGCTCCCATATAGATGTGTTTTTCATCTTCACTGGGCCTTCGATAGTTCTGGCAACCTTGCATAGATATACTTACGTGAGTTGTGGCACCCGAATCAAACCACCAAGTATACTTATGAATTGAAACCATTGTAATATGAGTGTAAACAAGAGAAAAAGACTTATCATTCTTCACGCGCCAGGCGTGATATTTTACACAGTCTTTCTTAACATGAGAAACATCTTTGTAGAAAAAGACTTCATTTCCTTTTCCCCCTTATTGGAGACCTTTTGCTTTTTCTACGAACCTGATGCCGCAGTCATTTTGCTTTTCCTCTTCTTTTTACCAAAAGAAGATGTTGAAGCTAAGTGAGCACTATTTATCTTTTGTTGCTTCATCCTATCTTCCTCTTGCACCAAATGAGAAATGAGCTCATTCAATGTCCATTTGTCCTTCTGACAATTATAGCTCACTTCAAATTGACTAAATTGAGGAGGAAGTGATATAAGCACCAAATGAACAAGAAAATCTTCTGGTAACTCAATTTTAAGTGATTTAAGTTTTCCAGAGAGATTATACATTTCTAGAATGTGCTCCCTAATGCTTCCATTACCGTTATACCTTAAGGAGACAATCTTTCTAAGTGCAGCGCTTGTCTCCGCCTTATCGCTTTTTGCAAAGCGCTCTTCAAGGGTCTGAAGGAAATTCTTAGCATCCATATTCTCTGTCATAGTGTTCAGAAAATCTTTGGCCACTATATTTCTCATGATCATTAGACCTATACGGTTTGACCTTTCCCACCTTTTGACAGTTTTCTCCTTTTGAGGAGTACTTTCTGCAGTAAGTGGTGATGGCTTATCAACCCTCAATGCATAGTCAATATCCATGCAGCCCAAAACCATTTTCGCTTTATTTTTCCAAGTTTTAAAATTAGTTCCATTCAGCATGGGAATGCTATTAATGGAAGCAGAAATCGAACTTGTATTTATAATAACAGCTGTATAGAGAATAAAAAAATGGAAGTTAGCTCATAATTAATTATTAAAAATTAGTGATTAACTAAATGAATAATAATAACCCATCTGCAAGTTGATTAATGTAACATCAAATATAGTCTTTGGACTAAAATTTGACTCGCTAGTAATCAACTTGTTGTAGTAATCGAGAAAGATACATTGTACAACTAAATACTCAACCTTTCTTTGGTCCAGTTAACTATTCACAAGGTACATATAATAGTTATCAATATTCATTACCACATGTACACATTAATTTATGCCAAACAACTGTTTTTCTTTGGGCCAACATGTTGTCCGCATGAAAAATAATGCATACAAAAATAACTCAGTTATTCACAAATAAAAAGTTTCCACAGCAGAGGTCACTTAGGTGACAGTACTGTTTTTTTCTAATTAAAGTGAAACTGAGCATGCTTATTTAAGAAACTTTATGTTATTACTCGTGTAATTACTATATAATTAATTTAAACGAATTAACCATATTGTTATAAGTATGGCAATCACAAAGACCATGAGACCTCGTCATGCACCTACAGGTTAGTTAACTGTAGGCAAAGCGGTGGTAGGATCTTTGAATTAAAAACCATACATCTCTACTTACTATGCATTAATGCCAAACTCATATACAGTAGAGCAAAATTTAAATGCTAATTTCTATAGAGTAGAGCCATAAAGCCAATCTCATATAGAGTAGAGCACAATATTAAGGCTAATCTCAGTAGAGTAGTGCATGAAAGCCAATCTCGTATAGAGTAGAGCACAATATTAAGGCTAATATCTGTAAAGTAGGGCATGAAAGCCAATCTCGTATAGAGTAGAGCACAATATTAAGGCTAATCTCGGTAGAGTAGGGCATGAAAGCCAGTCTCGTATAGAGTAGAGCACAATATTAAGGCTACTCTCTAAAGAGTAGAGCATTAAAGCTAATCTCTTATAGAGTAGAGCCAATAATAATTATCTTAATGATGGATATATGTAGCACATTATAATCACAAAAATATAATACAACTAATTTGAATTATATAATTAACTGATTGAAATCCTTAGCCCAACGGTAAAGACTTCTCCATACAAGCGTTTGGTCGCTGGATCGAAAACCGACCAGCGCAATTTTATGTAGTTCCTTTTAGCTAGTTATAACCAAAACAAATGTAATTCAAATTAATAAATCACATGCCCATAACAAAAGGAAACCATAGCCTAATGGTTAAGCAACTTGTGGATGCCCACTTGGTCTCGGGTTTGAAAACCGACAAGTGCAACGAAAAAAGACATTATTTTAATCAATTAAAACTGCCACATAAAACCATACAAATAAATTAAATGTTTACTATTAACCAAATGAGAACTTATCATAATGGTAAACCAAGCTTTCATACTGTTGCGGGTTCGAGCCCCTCTTCAGCCATATGACGGTTTTTTTATAAAAAATTTTGCAGCAATGGGCCAGATGCGAAACAGTGCATCGCCCCAAAAGAAAAACGTGAAACATCGTGTCGCCCCTAAAACGCGAAACAACGAAGGAAAAAAACGCATTGTAATCAAAATTTTCCCCATTTTGACTTGAATTCATGGATTAAAATTTCGAAAATCATTATTGATTGTTATCCAAACAATCCTAGGACAAGTTGGCTCTGATACAAATTGAAAGTGCTTTAAATTTAATGAAAAACCTTGCCTAGAAACTGTTCGAAAAGAACTATATGCGGAATATTACTAGAATCCATGAAGAAGAAGAAGAAATTCGGGTCTAGATCTTCTTGTTGATCGTACGAATGGAGAGAGGGAGATGGAAAGCCCTTTCTTCTCTCCTTTTGTCTTACGCTCTTTTCTAAATGAGAAATAGTAAAAATATTACGTACTTCAACAAGGGACCACACCCTTATTTATAGAGCTTGCCTTTAACTAATCAACCCATCATTAATTAGTATTGTATCAGGAATTCCACACATTTGCAGATAAGTCCACACACTTATTATTAATTAAATAGGACCATAAAAATTAATTTGATCATTACAATTAGGTCCTAAATTAATTTTTTTGTAATATATATGTGACAATTAATGCAACACGTGTGTGTCCACACATTCAAATGCAAATACAAGTTATATACAATGATATGAAGTCCATAATTCCAATAATTTCTTGAATTTCCAAGATCGAGCGACGTTGATATCAATGGAGATAAGGCATCAAGGTTTACGTAATGGTGGCATGAAAACTGATACCATTGAATCTAATCCCACCAACCATGTTACCTCAAAGATTCTTATGGAAGTGGGAATTTTTAAGCCTTTTAGAATTCTCATAATGAAGGGAATAATTATTTTAATGTTTGGTCCTTAGAATTTTGTTATTCATGTAGAAATTCTTGGTTTCTCTCCCTTATTAGTTTGGAGTGAGATACACTTGAACTCTTCTAGAGTTGAGTTCTTTTTAGGTCTCAAGTGGAGACTCCTTAACTCTTTAGGTAAACCCATACCTAGTTTGTGACTTTTCATTATGGGGATCGAAATTGTAACCTGCAACTGTATAGCCAACAAGTGTGGAGAATATATTATAAGAATCATTCTCGGGTATAATGGGAGATCACCAAGTATACCTAGCTTCTGGATCGTGTATAATGGGGAAGAATTAGAGAACATAGATCTGTTTAACATTATTAGATTATGTTGTATAATGGGAAAGAATTAAAGAAGGAAGATCCGATAGTTTCGAGGAAGAATTAGAGAACACAGTCACTTTGAATTTGTATAACAGATCTGATGACAGTGTTTCAAGTGACAGTGTTTCAAGTGATTGTGTTCTAAATGACGATTTCTTTCTTTTAATTTCTCTTTTTTTGTAGAGAAAGAAAGCACTCCCTACTTTGTGACCTTGGCGAACTGCGGGCGACAATGTGGTCCAATAATAGTATGTGGCCAATAACTTTAAAACCCGTCTTTGATTCCAATGCCACAACCTCGTCGCATCTCTTCAGTCCGACCTCCTCAAGATCTGCTGAGTTGCACGCAGGTTGAGGCTCTTCGTTGTAAACAATGAAGGCGGAATATCCTAGGGAGAACACCTTGAAGTTTGATGCTTCCATCGCCATGTCAACATTCTTCAAGTCGGTTCCACCCGCAACTAGAACCACCTCTTCGAGGAAGCCCTTGTGAGGAGGCTCGAACTGATTGGTGAAGAAAAAGCTTAATCATGTAAACTAATTGGTAAAATACACCGCCTCTCCCCACACACATCCTCCAACTACTGGATGTTTTCGACCCCATGGCTATTGCTACTGCACCTACAACCGCAATCCTACTCTACACTGAGGGGGTTGGGGATGGTAGCAGTAGTTGTTGCCGTAGCTTTATGCTACGTACAACTGTCATGATTAATATCATACCCAACAATCCCAGTTCTGATTTGTAACTCTGTGTAGTCTTTAACCAATATATCTTACTTACTGCATGCACGTCTATCTAATTTAGATCTAGATTTTTGCTGTATTCTAGATTTGGTGATTACTTTGTTGGATCAGCACTGCACTACGGAGAACATCAGTTCTGCATCTGAATGATAGTCGCTATTTGAGTATGAATTCGTTTATCTGTCCATGGACTTTAAGTGTGATACCATTCTACAACTTAATTATATCGAAACTTTGATTTGTTTGGATTAATTAAGAATTATATATATATATATATATATATATAGCAAAAAATGTACCTAAGAATGACCTCAGGTAGAGATACCTGAGCACACCCCCGCTGTTCGGGGTTTGTAAGTATTTTTTTTGAAAACTTTTTTTGCAATAGGTAGATATACTTGTTATGTAGCTCTCCACAAAATTTCAGCTCGATCCGACACCGTTTGAGCCTCCGTTCATCGATTTCAAAAACGTTGCGCAAAACTGTCCAGAATTTGGACAGTTTTGCGCAACGTTTTTGAAATCGATGAACGGAGGCTCAAACGGTGTCGGATCGAGCTGAAATTTTGTGGAGAGCTACATAACAAGTATATCTACCTATTGCAAAAAAAATTTTCAAAAAAAATACTCACAAACTCCGAACAGCGGGGGTGTGCTCAGGTATCTCTACACGAGGTCATTCTTAGGCACATTTCCCTCATATATATATATATATATATATATATATATATATATATATATATATATATATATATATATATATATATATATATATTATCTTTATCTTTACTCACCCCTCCCCTCCCACAAACACACACACATATATCATACATATGATATATCATATATATGATATATATATATATATATATATATATATATATATATATATATATATATATATATATATATATATATCTAAAGGCAGGCTTGAGCGCAGGATGCTGAGACCGGCCGTTGACATCAAGATTAATCCTCTTGCTGTGAAACACTCTTGGTTGGAAGTGTGCACTAATAGGAGGAAGATATCGGAGTCTTTGGAGATGTGCTTTATTCCACCTGCTCTTGATGAATTCGGGTCCCCTATTGCTTTGCTTTCGCAGGAAGCCATTGACGAAGCTGCTAGCTCCTGGGAGAACACACTGGTTGCCTACGTTCTAGGAGACGTCCCCTTCTATAGCCAAATGAAGGCGTGGGCCAGCAGGACATGGAAGAAGCAAGGTATGTCGATATTCTCAAGAGAGAATGGTTTCTTCTTCTTCAGATTCAAGGAGAGGGCTGATTGCGATGGAGTTCTACATGGGTGGCCATGGTGGTTTGACGGCAGGCTGGTCGTACTTCAGCGATGGGCACCGGACATGGCCTTCGACAGAGACATGCTATCCTCTACTCCCATTTGGGTTCAGTTGCCCAACCTCCCACTTAAATTCTGGTCTTTAAAAATTCTTAATGCTATCACGAGTGTTTTGGGATCCCCTATATGCTTGGACAGGGCCACGGCCACCATGGAGAGGATGTCGTATGCTCGCTGCCTAGTTGAGATCTCTGCTGAGCATGAGCTGCCGCAAGTCGTCACTGCTCAGGTTGAAGATGGTGAATGTTTTGAAGTTGATGTTAGATACGAGGGGAAGCCACCCCGGTGCACCAACTGCAAGTGTTTTGGGCATTTGGTTCTTCAGTGCACATCAAAGTCGGGGACGGCAGGTGTGGGCAAGGGCGAGAAGAACATGGCTAGTAATGACGGTGCAGGGTCCCTGAACGAGATGCCGAGGGATCAGCCTGCTCAGGAGAATGTCACTCACACTGTAAGTCCTGCTACCCCCAGTCGGACTTCCTCTTCTTCATATTCGGGCGGGAGGGGGGATTCTCTTTCTGGATATGGGGTGATGGCTGGTCGGGAAGGAGGTGTTTGTACCGCTCCTGTGTTGGGCGAGGTTGCGGAGAGTGGGCTTGTTTTGTTAGAGAATTTTGAATATGTTGGCGCCCCTGTGTCGGGTGAGGTTTCGGGGAGTGGCCCTATTTTGTCGGAGAATTGTAACTATGGAAATGTTGGCAGGGGTAGTGTGATGTGTATAGGGGCTGAGGGTAATTACCCTGAATGTAACAAGGCGGATTGTATAGGGGAGCGAAGAGCTGATTGTAACGGGATTGGGGGACTTTGGCTCACGAGGGGAGAAGATGAATGTAATGAGAGGGCTAAGGCCACTCATGATGTGATCTGTAATAGGGGCGCATGGGATAAGAGCAAGCAACACCACGAGGACCTCTATCCATCAGCTGGCAGCGGGGAAGTGCAAATGACCGCTGCAAAGGGGAGGGATTTTGTATATACAAAGGAGATCCAGGAAGCTGGAATGTACAGACAGAATATGGTGCTAGCTGCGACTAGCGATAGCGGGGCGTGCGAAGGCCCATGTAGTAGCACAGAATTTGTACAGCTGATCAATAATGATATCGGGGGGGGGGGGGGGGGGGGGGGGGCGGGTCTGGGATCTGCTTGGGGACAGGCTCGGACCTCTCGCTGAGCCTGCAGCACTCGACGCCTGCCTCAAAAGCTAGCAGCATCAGGCCCCCTAGCAGCACTAAAATGAGCAATTCTTCTAGCGCCTTAGGTGGGCCACGTAGGGGGGGATCTCTTCTTAAGTTTGGGGATCAAATAGATTCTGATAATGAGCCTACTGAATTGACTATCACCAATGAGGCTTGGCTCATTGAGCAAGATCTCTTAAAGCAAAACAGTAAGGGCGGTAAGGGTAAAAAGAAACAAGTCCATAGCAAGGGGGTTGGGGTCTCAACTAAGGGTACTCGTAAGAGCTCGCGGATCAATAGGGAGGATGAGAACCTCCCGCCTTCCAACTCTGATCAATGACTCTTCTTATATGGAACACTAGGGGGCTTAACAGTGTCGCTAGGCGCCGTGATCTCAAGGATCGTTTGCAGAAATATACGCCTTCGCTTGTTGGGCTTATCGAAACTAAGGTCACAGTAAATAACATCCTTAGAATCAATAAATGTTTCCCTAAGAATTGGTTATCCATCACCAACCATAGCGTTCATCGGAATGGTCGCATTATTAGTATGTATGATCCTGATATCTGGCAGTGTGGGATTGAAGATATAAGGACTCAACACATTTCCCTAAGATGTAGCAACGCTGCTGGGTTTGTTATGATTGTCACTATTGTCTATGCCTCCAATTCCTACCAAGAGCGTAGAATTCTTTGGGATGATATTACCTCTAGTGCTAATAAATTCAATAATACCCCTTGGATCATTGGGGGTGATTTTAATTGCGTCAGATATGCAATAAATAAGGTTGGGGGTAGATCGGTCAAGGGGACTATGGTTGACGAGTTCAATGATTGTATCAATGCTAGTGCTCTCATTGGCCTCAAGACTGTTGGTAACATCTTGAGCTGGAATAATCGTAATATTGGGCAACGTCGTATCTCTGCCACTCTTGATTGGTCCTTCTGCAATAGTAATTGGATCAACACTCTTACTTCATCCTACTGTGAATATGTTGATAGTGGTTCCAGTGATCACGCCACTCTTATTATCCGTACTCACCAGCCTGGGGGTACCGATCCTAAGCCTTTCAAATTTTTCAATGCCTGGCAGCGCTGCCCTGAGTACCCTAGTGTGGTTAAGGAGCACTGGTATATTAGGGTTAATGGCTGCCCTATGATACAGCTGGTTGCCAAGCTTAAAAACCTGAAAAAGGGCCTCAAGATTTTGGGTGCGGGTCTTAGAGAGACCAATGATGTGACTAAATTACGATCTGAGCTTGCTACTATTCAGAGTGACCCTAAACTTAGCAATTGTGTTGAGTTACAAAGAAGGGAGTGCATATTAATCAATCAGCTTGCTGAAGCTATTGACATTGATGAGTCCAATCTTAGGCAGAAGAGCAGGCAAAATTGTCTTAGCCTTGGGGATCGCAACTCCCGGTTTTTCTATACTGCTATGAGAACCAGGCAGAGTCGTAACAATCTCAGTCATCTCATTGGCCCTGATGGTACTAGGAATAACTCCTTAGAAAATTTGAAAATCAAAGCCCCTGAATTTTATTCCAAGCTTTATAATCAAAATGATTACTGGAGAGTTTTCCCTCGCCTTACTACTAAAAGAATCCTTACCAATACGGCTGCTGATTGGGTTGAGAGGCCGGTTTTAGCTGAGGAGGTTAAAAATGCTGTCTTCCAGATTGGGGTTGATAAGGCCCCGGGCCCTGATGGCTTCAACGGTTTCTTTTATCAGAATTCTTGGGACATTATCGGGGCTGATGTCACCACTGCTATTCTTAATTTCTTCAAGACTGGGAAGCTGTATCGTCAAGTCAATCATACCTTTCTTACCCTTGTTCCCAAGAATGCCAACGCTACCGATCTTGGTGATTATAGACCCATCGCTTGTTGCAATGTCTTGTATAAAATTATCAGCAAAATCCTTTGCAACCGTCTGAAGAAAGCTGTTGTTGAGCTTATATCCCCTAATCAAGCTGCTTTTTTGCATGACCGATTACTTGCTGATTGTGCCTTGCTTGCACACGAACATATCAGGGACTTTAATAGTCCTATGGGTAGCAGGGCCTGCCTTAAGCTTGATTTAAAGAAAGCTTTTGATAGCGTTAACAGAGAATTTGTTTACTTCATGCTTCATCAAATGGGCTTTAAGCACAAATTCATTAGCTGGCTGTGTGAATGCATATCTACCCCCTCCTTTTCTGTCATGATAAATGGCTCGCCCTATGGCATGTTTCAATCTAATAGGGGGCTACGACAGGGGGATCCTCTCTCCCCTTACCTATTTGTGATTGTCATGGAAGCTTTCTCCTTGCTTATGGCTAAGGCTAACGCTGAGTGCAGTATCAGGCCTATGAAAAGAGTTGGGGCCATCACCCACCTGCTTTTTGCTGATGATTTGCTGGTATTCTGCCGCGCAAATGTGGCTTCTTTTAAAGGTTTGAGAGATCTCCTCACCACCTTCAATTATTTTTCTGGGCTTGAGGTTAACTGGAGTAAAAGTTCTGGTATTTTCAGTAAGGGTGTTAGGGGGGCCAGTGATCTTGCAGAAATCTTGGGCATTAAAAGGGTGCAATCTCTTTCTACTTACCTGGGTCTTCCGCTCTCTGCCAAATACCCAAAGGCTTCCATGTACAGCCGGTTGATTGACAGATGCAAAAGCAGGTTGCAGGGGTGGTCATCATCCCTGTTATCCATTGCTGGACGTATTGAATTAGTTAAAACTGTTATATATGGGATGGTGGTGTTCTGGATGCAGGCTTTTCGCATACCCAAATCCGTTCTTCGCTCTCTCACAGCTATATGCAGGAACTTTATATGGGGGAAAAATCACCTCTGGGCTTGGGATGATATTTGTTCTCCTAAGCAAGAAGGAGGGGTGGGGCTTAGAAGCTTTGCTGAGTTGAACAATGCATATGGTGTCAAATTGTCTTGGCGTATGCTTACACATAGTGGGATCTGGGCCTCTTATATGAGGAATCGCTATCTGGGTAACGCTGGCCTTTTTCTTGCTAAGGCGCATCCTATGCAATCTGGTTCTTGGAAATTCATTTTGCACTGTCGGGAGTTCACTAAGAAGCTTACAAAGCGTATTGTTAAAGATGGATCTTCCACTCTCTTCTGGCTTGATAATTGGCTTCCTTGTGGCCCTCTTAATGATGCTTATGTTGTCCCCGCTGGGGAGGAGGGGTTTATGGTCAGGGATTACTGGACCAATATGGGTTGGGTTAACTCCAGCTCTCTTACCGATGTGCGACATTTGATCCTTAATATAACACTATCAGTTGGTGATGACTGCTGGACCTGGGTCTCCAAGTCCCCCTCTTTGCGTGATATCTGGTCTGGGACTAGAGCTCTAAAGCCTTTGTTTCCTTTCTACAAGGTTGTCTGGTTCCAGGGGCACATCCCCAAGATGGCTATTTCATTACTGCGAGCTTTTCATGGGAAGCTTCTCACCCGTGATAAGCTCGTGAAATGGGGAGTGCCTACTTCACCCTATTGTGTTCTTTGTTCTGATAATATTCATGAAACTATAGATCATATATTCTTTGAGTGCAGCTTTTCTAACTACCTCCTTTGCAGGAGTTTTCTAAAAATGGGGTGCACTACTCCTCTACCGTCCACATTAGCAGGTATAGGGAATTTGATCCTCTCTCACTTCCATGCTAAGGACAGCTTGGGTAGATTGGCCAAAACTGTTCTTGCTGTTATGACCTGGCACATTTGGAGGGAGCGTAACAGGAGAATCTTTGAGGGTAATAATCAGAGACAGACGGCTCTTTTTGAGGATATTGCTGAGGATGTTAGAGTTGCCATGAGACAGGTGGACTGGGAGCTTCATGGTGGCGTGAATGCCCCCCCTTCTAATTGGGGGTTGATCCATTAGGTTGTGATTATTGTATTTTTCTTTGCTCTTGGCTCTTGGGATAGCGGAAGGTGGTTGTTAAGGGTGGGGTGATGGCGTCTGTGCCTCGCTCCGACTTGCAATCATCCTTCCTCCTCCCTTCAGTCCTGTTCATTTCTCTAGTATCAATAAAGTACAAAGCATATTCTCCAAAAAAAAAAAAAAAATATATCTATCTATCTATCTATCTATCTATTCTATATTTGATGAAGTTTTTGAATTTTGTCCCAGTAGGACAAGTGACTAGGACAAAGGGCTTATGACTAGGATAAGGGCTTGGTTACTAGGACTGGGATAAGTTTTAGGAGGGAAATTTGTGGGGAAGATTTGAATTTGGGGGTGCTTAAATTTTGGGGGAAACTTAAATTTTGGGGAAAACTTGAAATTTTGGGGGAAATCTTGAAATTTGTGGTGGGAACCTCGGCCATTAAATAAACCGTGCCCTATGGGCACAGGTAATGACTACTGTGTGTATATATATATGTATACCTATAACAATATATAATATCACCTATAACACTTTGTGTTTGGGTCTGCGTATATTTATCGATCACTAAAAAGTACCCGTGCACATAAGGCACATGGATTAAAGTCAAAACACACATTGATACATATCAAGATGGGCTACGCTTTAGGGCTAGGGATAGGGTTAGGGTTAAGGTTAGAATGAGTCGCAGAGTGGAGTTTCCCCTATCATTTATGTAATGGCCCTAGTGTCCTATACGTAGGATGTATATAGTAATGTGTGTGTGTATAGTATTTTTTTGCGTAGTAATTTCATATGTGAATGGTTATATGGTTGTATTGGATGTTATTATTGTTTATTGGTATGCTTATTGATGGCATTCTAAAGAGATTATTTTAATGAGATTATTATTATTATTATTGTTGGTGTTGTTGGTGTTGTTATTATCATTACTATTACTGATTGGGCCTTTAGCTAATTTTAATAACTAGAGTTGGGTGTTGGGCTTTAATTGTTGGGCTTGGATTATTATTAGAGGAGAGAAGGGAGAAGAGAGAATGAGAATGACAAACTTGTAAATAAATGGGGTTCCCAATTATTTCATTTCTTTCTATTCTCTTCTACAAACTTCTTTACTTTTCTCCCAATTCTATTTCTTTTTCCCCTTCTCCTTTTCTCCCCCCGCAAAGCCAGCTGACCTCCTTCCCATGCTAGCCGAACTCCCCTTGCTTGCTGCCATTTTGATCTCAGGCCAAAGCAAAAAAAAGAAAGGAGAAAAAGAATGAAGAGAGGAAAGAAAGAGAAGAGAGGAGAGGGAGGGGGAATCCAAGAAGAGGAGTTGGGGAAGAAGATGTGTGGGTTTCATGGAGCTTGTAGATGAATTCATGGTGGAGTCTTCAAGAAATTGATGGAGGGCTTTTGTTAGCCAATGAGGTAGGAATCCATCTTCCTATAGCATATTACCCTATTTCATCCCTACAAGTTAAATTCATAATTTTCCTTATGATTATGCAATTTTTCATACCATGTATTTAAACACCATTCTACAAAGATGTCACCTTGCTATGTTATTTGATGAATTCATGCCATGACATGCTTTGTTACTAGTAATTGTTGATACTAAAGATGAGAGAATGCCTCTTCATGTTGCTTTATATTGAATTAATGAGTATGATTCTTATGCTAACCATGTGTTTATAGAAATGCTTATATGAAGTCAAGTTGTTACATTGCTATTAGTCTTATGTTAGTCTTAAATTGAATTATTTGTTATGTTTATTATGCCATCCAAGTAGATAGAATGAGCTAAAGCTTGGTTGATGATACAGGTCTGTACTTTGGTGTTGTTGAGATTTGAGACAAAAATACATGGTATTTGTTTGGCTTATATCTCATAAATTAGTATTAAGACTGCTCAGAAAATTTTATGGCTGAAGGATGTGACATTTAACTCCAACTTTCATGTTGAACGGCTTGTCTAATTCGGATTAGAAATTGGGGTAAGAATTCATCTATTTCAGCATGTCTGTTTTTCCTCAGCTTAGACATATTTCACGGAAACAACGATCAGTCCCTCAATTCTTAACGAAATGGTGTTTCTTGGTCTCGTTGGAAAGAAGACTTCAAATCCTACAATTTTTTAGCTTTTCATTATTTCTGAATTTGCCAGCAATTAGGAGTAATCTGGTCCTCAAGTTAGTGCAGTTTTTGTTTATAATTCCAACACATGTACGTTTTGGTATAAAATCTGCATTAAATAGAAAAATCATCCAAACTTCATGAAAATGGATATGTGAACTCATGACACCTATATGTACGAGTTGCATTTACATTACATTGTTATGTTCTATACAAATATATAGAGTAAATTGCCATTAAACCTGACTGTTATGAAAATTCTCAGCAAGGTGAAATGCAGGGTGTTTGATTTGGCCATAGCTATTAGTTTCTATGCCTTTCTTGTTTATAATCATGATTGTAGGGCTCTTTTGAAAATGATAACAAATTTCTATCCATTAGTGTTAATCAATCTAATGCCCCACAATAGATAGCAAGAAATATTAGTTAGCATGTAAATTAGAATGACACTAGTACATATTTGTGTGGGATTCTCATTCTCCTTTCATATTATTTTTATGCCATTTTCTTAAATTGCCATGTTAAATGTCATCTTGTGGTAATTTACAACAATTATGTTATGCTATGGCTTAATTGATAATTGTGGAAATTATGATTGCATATGAAGGGATGCCCTCCTTGTAGTAGTTCATATGTTGCTATATCCACGCCCTTGTATGCTTCAATTACGTAAGGGAAAGTCATTTTTCCACATTGCTATATTTTGGCCATGGGCCTAGTATGTTATTGGTTGTGGGAATGGAAGGGTACTGTTGACACTTATGTTATGTGGTTGTGGAAATGGAATGGGTTATCTTGATGGAAAGTGTTATGTTTCATGAAAAGTGAGAGTGAGGAATGTTTTAGTCCTCCTAAAGGAGGGTGACACAGGTTGGAGGAATGTTTTAGTCCTCCTAAATGGGTATTAGTCAACTTGCATTTTATTGGATGCATTTGCAAGTTTGCATTTTATTGGGTTAACATTAATCTCAACTAAAAATTCCAACTTTTACACTACTTAATGGTAAAACTCCTACAACATTCCCAAACTAAAATTCATCTCACAAGTAGGGAGTCCTACCTCTTGGAAGTGGATGAAATCCTCTCCTCTTTGTCCTTCTGTAAACTTTAGGAATTTAGGGTTCGGGTTTCGTCTCCTCCTTCGATCGTTTTGAACCCATAGGGTTAGGGTTTGAGAGAGCGTGAGAGGAAGGGAAGGAGGGAGGGATGTAGCAATAGGGGGAGTGAACGGGCAGACTTCTGCCTAGAAAACCGGGCAGACTTCTGCCTCGTTTTCTGGGCATACTCTGCCCATAAACTGGGCAGAATTCTGCCCAGTTTTCTGGGCAGAATCTATCCAGGTTTCTGGGCAGAATCTGCCCAGAGCGCGTGCGTGACTTTCGCTTTCGACCGGGTCACACGTGCACTCAATTGCAAGCTTGGTTTATGGGCAAACTCAAATTTTGAAACATTACTTATCAAACTTAAATTTTATAAGTGTTCTTTTTATCCTTGTTATTTTATTTGTTTTACAGTGTAACATAATATTGTTGTTAGTGTCAACATGGCGAGGGCGGGATTGGCATTGGAGGTCTTTCAGGACATGAGGTTGGCGATGGCAAGGGGAGAGGGATTGGGGGTAGGGGTGGCAAAATAGACCCGACCCGACCCGACCCGAACCCGGCCTCTTGGGTCGGGTATGGGTAGGGGCCAATCCGGGTCGGGTCAAATTCGGGTCAACCCGACCGACCCGGATAAAAATGCGGGTCGGGTACGGGTTTGACCCCTCGACCCGGTTGACCCGAATTCGACCCGTATTTTCACTCTTTTCACCCCAACCCGACCCGGACCCGACCCGAACCCGACCCGAACCCGACCTTTTTTGAAAAATAATCACTATTTCACACCAAACCCGACCCGAACCTGACCCGTACCCGACCCGTACCCGACCCGTAAGACAAACCGGGTCGGGTACGGGTCACCCGGGTTACGGCCGGGTCGGGTTCGGGTATCCGAACCCTGACCCGAATTTAATTCGGGTCGGGTTTGGGTTTACCCTTATTCGGGTCGGGTCAAACCTGACCCGACCCGACCCGCCCGTTTGCCACCCCTAATTGGGGGCGATGGATAGTGACGATGGCAATGGCAGTGATGGTGGTATATAGCGAGCTTGGTGGCGATAGCAACGATGGATGCGTTCAATGATGGCGATGGCGAGGCGATCGATAGCGATGGTGCGGTCATAGGGATGCGACAATGGCGTTGGCGTTGTATGGTGTTAGGATTTTATTTTTTAATGTTGGCATAAACAGAATTTTAAACTGCGGTCGTTGGCTATGTACGTCTAATATATATTTTATTTGATACATTGTTATCATTAAATGTTTGCATTTCCTTTTTAGTATTTGTTTGCTTGATATTGTATATTATATAACGAAAATACTGCAATTTTTTTAAAAACAATTTATACTATCAGCCACAGACAAATCCGTGGCTGATAGCATGATATGGCCACGAAAAAGTCCGTGGCCATTACGTATTGGCCACGGATTATGTGCACGAAATTGATGATTTCGTGCATTATATCCGTGACCAATATCTAATGGCAACAGATAAATCCGTGGCTGATACTAATTTAAGGCCACGGAATAGTCCGTGGCCGATAGTTTTGGCCCACGGTTTGTATGCACGGATTACGTCAGCTTCGTGCCCAGTATCTGTGGCATATACATATCACCCACGAACTTTGCCGTGGCCTTAAATAGGTATCTGCCACGGATTTTTCCGTGGCGGATATTTTTATATTGTTTTTTATTCGGATTATTGGCCATGGACATCCGTGGGCATTAACCCGTGGAAAATTATCGGCCACGGAAATGTCCGAGGGCAAATGGGGTATTAACGACTACGGTATCGGCAACGAATTTTCGGCCACAGAATTTTTTTCTGTGGCCGTAACCTTTTTGCCACAGAAACTCGGCTTTCTGCCACGGATTTTTCCATGGCCAAAAGCCGGTTATGTAGTAGTGGCCTTAAGTCTTTGGATTCCTACTAAGGTTAGTGTGCAAGAGATGGATAGTTACATCAACTCTTTAGTTAGGGATGTGATCACCTCATGTGATTACATTAGGAAATCAAACTCCTCTTGGGTTTGGTTTCCTAATGTTTAGGTCTCTCACACAAATACATATTGCATGAGTATTGTGTTTAAATGTTTATTTTTAGCATATCCATTGTTTGTGTGCGTGTTTCATGAGTTTGAAAATGTTTTCAAATTTATTTTTATGAAAATAGGGATCTTGGGGAATACATTATTATACATGCAAGTTTTTTAATCATGTGTATGACAATAGGGGAGTTATTATGTCTAATATGTTTAAAATATTTTAAAACATATTTTAACTCTCATTCCGGGTTATTTTGATTGGGATCATTGTTTTACAATTGGTGTCTTTTATAATTGGTTATTATTAGTCTCAAACTCAACCCCTTGGATATTGCCAACATGTTTCATGTTATATATTATTTTGACAATGTCATTGTGTATCAATGAAGCTTGATTTTTCCATATCTATTGCTTTGATACACTTTAGGTCCATGGCTCCAAGTATGATTAACAATTGGTAAAGAGGATCAAGATTCTTTTTCTACAATTGATATTATTTCAATTGTTAGAGATCGTTTATCTCTTTCTTTACAATTGGTATTAGATCCTAAAAGTAAAAAATTTGACCATTTCTATGATCTAGGGGGAGCATGGGATAGTGATTGATATCCACTAAATTCAACAATTTGGTATTATACATCTCTTTAACTCTTGCATAATGTCACATCTTTAATTAGGATGACAAGGGGGATATATTTGATGTCCACGTTTTTGACAATGACAAGGGGGATAGATGTATGCATTATGTAAATCCTTTATTTCATACTTATGCATTTGGGGAGAGAGATATATCTATGGGAAGAGATATGTGGGATTATGTAAACCATTCATGTGTGCATGTTATATACTTATTGCAATTGGTTTATGTAATCCATGCCTATTATATGTCACCATGTTTACTTATTATTTCAATTGGTATAATGAGTAATTACAATTGGGTATCTCATTTTGTGCAACTGGTGCATATAAGTAGGGGGAGCTCATTAGCATTGTGCTTTATTTTCTTTATGTTTACATAATGTGTGTCATCATAAAAAAGGGGGAGATTGTTGAGTATTTGTGTTTCATACCAATGTTATTTTGATGATAATCACAACATTATGTTGTTGTAATGACTCTCTTGTTTTCGTCTCATAGTTAACATTTCAAGAATATCATTTTTGGAGACTAAACACTTGGTGCAAGGATGGACATCAAGAGGAGCAATGCCAAAGCTTGGACTCAAGGGGTGCCAAAGCTTGGAGATGATAAAGAGCATCAATGCATCAAGATTGAAGCCATAGACTCTAAGAAAAGAAATGTAATCCATGTATTATTTCATTTATTGCTTTTCTCTTTTTGAGTCTAGGTTTAATGTAATGCCTTGATAGATGGTCTACTCATTCATGCATATGCATTTAACTATCTTAGTGAGCCTTAGGATTATCATAGAATCCAAGCCAATAGGTTCATCTTGCCCAAAGACTTAATTGGAGTCTCTGGCTCTCCAACAGTCACCTGATGAAGGTTTTACAGTCGACTGGGTGATTCCAGGCGCCTATCGAACCTTCTACAGTCGACTGTAATGCACTGCTCAAGTCAACCTTTTATTGACTCATACTTGAGCTTATGTAACAGTCGATTGACGGTCAATTTACAGTCAACTGTCTTCCAACAGTCGCTGTAACGACCGGTTTTTGTAATGACTATTATATATATATTATGGATGTTCTCTCCTTGTGTGCTTTCCTCCGTCAGACGTTTTCGTTCGGTTCATTCTAATCTTTTATCTTCCGTTGCATATATTGATGGGGCTTGGAGTAAGTATTCTTACGATGAGCTTCATAGCGTCCATATCTTAGAGCTAGAGTAACCCTAGAGGCCAAAGGAATCTTCCCGAAGCTTCGCGCTTCGATTCGGCACTTCTGGTGCATCTTAGTTGGTTCATGAAGGAGAGCCAACTGACTAGATTGCAATCTAGTCGGTCGGCAACACTTCACAGACCGACTAGTTCATCTTAATAATTTCAGCTAAGTTACTGTTTACGTTTAGTCGGTCTAAGCACATTCTTCGACCGAGTAGTTTCTAAGTTAGTCGGCTAGAACTTGTACTCAGACTAACTAATTCTGAGATCTTCTGTACAGCCGAGTTACTGTTTGTAGCTAGTCGGTCAAAGAACATCTACCGACCGACTAGTTCCCAAACTAGTCGGTTAGAGTTCCTTCTCTGACCGACTAACTCTCAGTACTTAATATCTATCTAATTTTACCCTTAGTCGGTCTATGAACAATCACCGACCGACTAGTTCCCAAACTAGTCGGTTGACGAACCTTCACAGACCGACTAACTCTGTCTACCCTGTACCAACCCTGTTCACTGTTTGCTTTTAGTCGGTCCTAGCTGGACGACCGACCGACTAGTTCCCAAACTAGTCGGTCGACCACTCTTCACTGACCGACTAGTTTGCCCAGTAACCCTAGGTTAAGTCGTAGCCGTCGCTATTTCTTTCTATTTAAACCCTATACGTTTCTACTTCTTTTTTCACTTTTGCCTTCCAACTTTCTTCCCCAATCATCCCCCAAGCTTACTCTTGCCTTCCTTCATCCTCCCGTGCTCCATCTCACCCCCCCATTGCGCCGGCACCACCCTGTAGGCCGCCGGCCGACCCCGAAAACCCTAAATTTTCCTTTTCTCCAGATTTTCCCCACAATCTTCCATCTCCAGATCTGTTGTTTAGCCGCTGCGAGGAATTCTTTTCAACCGTAGTTCTTCGGGATTGCTTCTTCCGTTGCCGTGCTAGATCCGATTTGGCGACGGCAATCCGGAATCCAGCGAGATCTTCTCCTACCTGCAGATCCGTAGGCGTCTCGATCTTCGCTTCACAACGGTTAGTGACCTACCTTTAATTTCCCTAAACCCACACTGTAAATTAGAAAACCCTAATTAAAAATGGATTACTAGACGTTATAGGATTCCAATGCAATCCGGATTAGAACTCTCAAATCCGATTTTCTGTTTTGTCATGACAGCAAACCCAAAACCCCGTAGAATAGTGACCTTGACTCGACGATCAACAACCTCGGTACCAGGCAAGTGAAACTTGCCAACCTTGTTCAGGCCATGCTTTAGGCCATATTCTTGCTTTTAGCGTGAAAGAGACTAGACCGTGAAATGATAGCGGTCTAGGCGCAAATTCCAATGTTCTAGCTTGACAACGAAGCTAGAATTGTCTTGTCATGTCATATCATGCATTTGCCTGTCACGTTACTTTCTTTAACTGTACACAATTTAATTAAATATCTGCCTTGTAATTGCATTCCTACATGCCATTTGACTTGTATGTTGCATTGTAGCACACGCTACAAATCCATGTACAATCCGTGTTTCCGTGTTTCTGGCTAGGCACCCGTTATGCGGGCATAACCCTACGCCATACTTGTTAAAACACTTCATGGCTTGTGATCCAGAAGCGAGCATTCCATGTTCGGGGGTAAAGCCCTGGCTCGATACATGTGGAGGGGTAGGGATAAACGGTCACTTGAGCGTAAGAGTTGGCCCGTACAGCCACTCTAGCCAAAGGGCAGAATCTCTGTACACGACGTGCTTACATACTTGTACTTGTCCTTGTGAATGTTAAATTGTTCCATGCCATGTTAAACGTTCCATGCCATGTTTTACCTGCCATGCTATAAATCATGCCATGTCATAAACTGCTGTCACTTTACTTGTTGTTCTCATTGCATAAAATGTCATGTCATACTATACTCTAGAACTGCTAGGTTGTTTCTACTTTCCTTTAGTTTCCTTGCACAAAGTCTTGTAGACTTTGCTGACATGTGCCCCTTCTCTTTGGGTGACGCATGTTAGTTACTGAGCCAGAGATTGCTGTTGAGGGTGACGAGTTCATGGAGTTCGTGCCCGATTCTGTTGCTGACGTCGAGGACGAGGACACCGGCGACCAGTCCTAGTGTACTTTCGTAGTTCCTTCTTTAGTCGTGGTTGTTGTCGGTGAGTAGCACCGTTTGTTGTTAGTTTCTTGTTGGCTATGCTGGGCCTTTTCTTTCAGACTCTTTTTGTTTGCCTGGTGGCATTTCTGCGGTTGTTGGATTTTATCTGGACTTTGAGATGAATAATTTATTTATTTGCCTCTCTTTTTCTATTATTGTTATCTTGTTCCGATGTCACATTACAGGGACCTGCATGTATTTTATGATCGATTGACGCTTATCGGACTTGCGGCTTTGTAGCTTCAAGTCTGAGCGGACCTTCTCACGCCTCGCCTCCATATTTTTGGGAAGCGGGTCGTGACAGTCACCTGTGAATTGTTCTACAGTCGACTGTGCACAACTTGTATTTTCTGGGTTTCATCCCTATTTGCAAGTCAGTCGACTGTTGCATTTTTTTCAGTCGCCCGTATATTTACAGTCGAATGTGACATGGCCATCAGTCATCTGAAAAGCGTAAGTGTGAAAGTTGCATCTCTCTGTTTTATTTCCATCCCTGCAGCAGTCGCCTGATGAAGGATATACAGTCGACTGTCTATTTTACAGTCGACTGTGTAGTCTTCTACAGTCGACTGTCATGGCTCAGATTATAGCCGTTGAGATTTATTTAGCCATTGGACAGTCGACTATTTGTTGTTCATCAGTCGACTGTCGATGACGTTTTCGCCCAGATTCTAGCCATTACAGCTTTTTGTTTTTGGCCATTTCCTTGGGGTTTGAGAGTTCATATAAGGTTCTTATATATATGAGAGGGCTGAGTTCATTAGAACTTCTTGATGCTATTGCAAATCTTTAGAGATTGATTAAGCCACTCTCAAACTCTCTCATTTCCCTCTTAGAGCTCATTCTCTCCTTCATGCATTGAAGTCAAGCTCAAGGAAAATCATCCAAGTGCATTTCTAGCAAATCTCATCACTTGGAGATCCTCTTCCATGCCTTGCATTCATTAATGAGTAAGTTCATCTCAAGGCATAGGTAAGAGTATTTGTTTTACTTTGTTATTTCATTGTAACCCTAGCTTTCTGTGTGAGAGCTAGTTACTCTCTGTGTGAGAGTATAACCTTTTGTGTGAGGGTTGGTTGAGTCTCTCTGCGTGAGGGCATAAGTCTTTCTGTGTGAAAGCAAGGATTTCTTTGTGTGAGAATCCAAATTCTTTGTGTGAGGTATCTCATTGTGAGACTGTATTCATTTCTCTGTATGAGAATTATAGTGGATATTGGTCTGGTTGGACGTACCCAAGTTTGGGGAACCAGGGTAATAGCTTGTGTTTGCGTTTGGGATTTTGTGGTGTTTAAATTCCTCTTGCATTTATAATTTCGCATTTGCAAGTTTAATTTTAAATACGCAGTTTGTGCCATTACACTATTCACCCCCCTCTAGTGTGTTGTTGTTAGTATTGCAAGGGTAAGACGATCCTTACAGCCTCTCTAGTAGCTCCAGGCTATGTGTGGCTCTATCGTATTCTCCTCTTGGTTCCTTCTTTCTTTTCATCATTTGGCGCGTGCTCAGCATTGTTCAACCTGTAGAAAGAAGAACTCATCAAATTTTTATAATTTTGTATTTTTCTAGAATTAAATATGTTTTTATTTTGGTTTTTGAATAGAAAAAATGAAAAAAATAAAAAGGAAGATAAAACTAAAGAAATAATTCGGGTTGCCTCCCGAAATGCGCTTGTTTTAAGTCATAAGCTCGACTCCCTCAAGATTTTCAATCACGATCAAGAATGTTGGGCGCATATGAAATGCATTCGTCATGTTTCCCAATGATTCCATGTGGCAGCATTTGGCGCGCCTCTCCATCTTGGCCCT
Organism: Scilla litardierei; assembly: GCA_030789695.1. NCBI lineage: Eukaryota > Viridiplantae > Streptophyta > Magnoliopsida > Asparagales > Asparagaceae > Scilla > Scilla litardierei. The sequence goes on along the minus strand of CM061133.1, from coordinate 63,099,819 downwards.
TAGTGGCCAAGAAGATAGTAGCCTCCTGTTGTTGATCAAGCGATGGTGTATCCGGGGGCTCCTCGTCAAGTACTCGTAAGTAGGCAGCCACCGCCTTATGATATACGACGACGACGTCGTCGTCGAAGATCATCTTCATAGGGTCTTTGGACATCTCCTCCATGACATAATTATTTGTGGCTTTGTCCTCCAAGAGATCAAGGTAGTTTGCATCTTCCGGTGGTGGGCGTTCCTTCATAGGCGTTGCCAAGCGGAATTCGACCTCAATGTTGCCCACGTTCAAAGACAACGTCCCCTCACGGACGTCGATCAAGACTCTGATGGTCGCCATAAATGGATGCCCAATATAATTTGAGAACTACAATTCTTCGGCATGTCCATAATCACAAAATCTACCGACACGCTTAGCCCAGGCGGTATTTGCAACATGATGTCACGGGCGATGCCTACCAGATAGGTTATTGAATGGTCCGCTAATTGGATACTTATGTCGGTTGGCTCAAGTTCCGTCCCGGTATTTAGCCTTTGAAAAATAGAGAGAGTCATCAAACTAATGCTTGCTCCTAAGTCGATCAATGCTATGCTAATAGGGGTGCCGCCTACAGAGCATGGCACCGTGAAACTCCCGGGATCCGGCAACTTCTTTGATAGATGTTTCTTGACAACAGAGGTGGAATTTTCCAAGAGCTTTAACTCTTCTTGCTTACACTTCCCCATAATAAGATCCTTCAAGAACTTAGCATATGTTGGGATTTCTGTGATCGCGTCTATAAAGGGGATGTGCAATTGGATTCCCTTGAGAAGCTCAGAGAACTTGGCATATTTCTTCTCTAACTTTGCCATGACCAACCTTTGAGGATATGGAGGTGGATGTTGGCTTGCCTTGTCTCTAGCGGCATCCTTTGGAATGGACTTGTTGGAAGTAATAGTGTCCGCCAGTGCCGTAGTGGTAGTAGGCAATTTGGAAGGCGAAGCCTCCCTCTCTCTAATAGCATTGGGTTCAATTGTAGCTTACTCCATGTCCTTTGCCACAATAGGGACTGAAATTGTAGCGTCTCCATCTTACATATGAGTGGTTGGTTTTTGGCTCACCTTGGTAGAAACCGGCACCATGCCATTGTTGGTAATCTTTCCTCCCCTCGTGGTGACTGCGACCACTGAGTCGACTTGGGCTCTAGAATTAGACTCAGGCTGAGAGGGTAACCTCCCTTGTGTCTTCATATATTGGGAAATTTGGGCTCTGAGTTCATTAATAGAAGTGTTGAGATTCTTGAAATGAGCTGAAGTCTCCACATCAATCTTTGTTTGCCCACTCATGAAAGTATCCAAGGTCGCCTCGAAATTGGGTTTTGTTACTCCCCGCTCCCTGGAATACCTAAGACGACAAGGTACACGACGAGAACTAAGAACGTAACTGCAGGTCCACTATGCACTGCTGGGAATAGTACCTGTAATACAACAGCCAACTAATACACATAGCATCACAAGTCTCAGAGAAACACTGAAACTAAAAACACTGAACTACCAAAAAGGGAACCATCATATATATCTCAAGTCCATGTACACTATATATGAAACATGTATCATAGTATTGTACACTCTATCGTAGATGGCACTTTGGACCATTACATCCTACCCACCTCAAAACCAAGTCCGTCCTCAGACTTTCCTACTAAGGAAATAGCTGGGGGTGAATAGATATTTACAAGGTCAAGCTACCCCAAACATACATACATAACACATTCATATATCAATTATACCATACCACACAAGTACACACAAGCACAAAACCCCAAATATACACATACACACTTTTATTCTAAGACATACAACCGCACATGTCTCCTATTTTATATATTTTCGAGCATATACACATATGCCATCACATCAAGTCTTAGACATCAATACCAACTTACACAGATTGCCATATACCAATATATCTATCCAACTTCCGGTATAAGTGTATCCGCTTACAACCAAACATGCAACCATATACATCTTACGTATATCAACATGCAACACTAATACACCTATGGCATGCTCGCTTATACCTAAGTGGGACACAAGGATCCGCACATGGATCTACACAATCAGCATGTACATATATATCACATACTAGAAACATACATCAAACCATACATATAGACAGTCATAGGGCTCAATCAGCTCTATAGCTTTATTACACACACTACTCATAGACCCACCACATGTTCACACACACACACACACACAGGCACATAGTCATCCATATATTTACCATACTCATATATCACCGTAAATACACACGTGAGTATATCATCGCGATATACCCAATAATCCACATAAGTATACATACTAATATACATATATACGTATATACATACATTCTCAATCAACACTCTAATGTCTATCCTCAGGACTCTATACCTCAATCTTCCAATATTCAGGTCCTATCCTAGGGCTGGACTGTACCCACCTTAGGACTCAACTACCTACAAACACACGAACACTACCTGTACTATTTCGTACACAACCGCAATGCGGTGACCTGCATGAGCCACCAAAATGTAACGCCCCGCTCCCTGGGATACCCATGACGATGAGATACACGACGAGAACTAAGAACGTAACTGCAGGTCCACTGCGTGCTGTTGGGAATAATACATGTAGTGCTCCATACAACAAACAACTAATACACAGAACATCACAAGTCTCAGAGAAACACTGAAACTAAAAACACTGAACTGCCAAAAAGGGAACCATCATATATACCTCAAGTCTATGTACGCTATGTAGAAAACATGTATCACAGTATTGTACACTCTATCGTAGATGGCACTCTGGGCCATTACAGGTTTTGGGGCTGCCGGTGCATATTGTTGTTGTGGTGGGCGATTGTAGTACCCCGACGGTCTGTAAGACACAAATGGCCTAATCCCATACTGTTGTTACTGATGAGGAGGACCTTGTTGTTGAGGAGAAAGTGGTGGTGGCCTTTGTTGTTGTTGAGGTTGCAATGCTCCATTTGGGTTTCCATATGATAATCCGAGGTGATTTCTCGCCGCAGGATGTTGCCATTGATTTCTCCCATCTCCTTGCACGTATTGGACTTGCTTCGCTGGCACATCCGTTCCCTTGCAGGAACCTTCTAATGGGTCGTACCTTTGCTCGGCGTAGTCCTCATATGCCGCATAAACTAGAGCTCTAGGAGTGGGGGGGATAGCATCCAACCTTTGTTCAATCCTCGCCACTTGTTTGCAAAGAGCTTCGATATGACCATCAAGATGAGTGGAAATTTTTACCTTGGGGCCTCTAGTTGTTGATCGCTCATCGCTCCACTGCTGAGTGTTTGCAGCCATTTTCTCTAGCAAAGATATAGCTTCGTCAGCTTGCTCGTCCAAGAGGGTGTCTTGAGCAGAGGCGTCGATAATCATCTTTGTATTTGGTTGGAGCCCATTATAGAAGCTCTGAACAAGATCCCACTCCAGGACTCCATGGTGCAGGTATTGATGCTGCAGATCTTTGAGTCTCTCCCCAACCTCATACAATGACTCCTGAGGAAGTTGCCTAAAATTTGTGATCGCTCCTCGAATACTCACTGTTTTGGACGGTGGATAGAACTTGTTCACAAAGGCTGTAGCCTACTGCTCCCAAGTCGTGACGGTATTAGAAGTATGCACTCGCAACCAATACGAGGCTTTGTCCCTCAGAGTGAACGGGAACAATCTGTGCTTTATAGCGTCTTCACTAATGTCTTTGACCTAGAAGGTGTCGCACTTCACTAAGAATGTGTCTATATGGTGGTTTGGGTTTTCATGTCGATGCCCGTGAAAGGGGTCCTGCTGCATCTGGTTAATCAACCCAGTCTTTAGCTCAAAGCTTCCCGCTACCAGCTGCGACCTCAAGATAGAAGACGTACTAGAAAAGTTTGGATTTATATTGTCCTGTATGGACCCAGTTCGAGGAGGAGTAACATTACCCTCCATCATTGGTTCAGTAAAAGTTTGATTCCTCTTTTCTGCTCTGAGTCTTCTTGCGGGTTTTTTCCAATCTCGGGATCAAATAATAGTTCTTCGTTAAGGCCCCCGAGGCGAGTGTTCATGCACAACAAAAACTCAGAGAAATATCGTCAGTAGCAAAGTAATAAAAAAGAATAAAAGGATGGAAAGATAAGAGATGGTAAGATTTGCCAACAAATTCTTCAATATAGAAATAGCCCAAGTAAAAGCGTTACCTTTCCCGGCAACGGTGCCAAAAACTTGGCGCACCCAGAACTAACACTTAAAACCCGCCTAGCAATGGCACAAATGCCAAAGGCTAGATGCGTCCTAAATGTAACTCCTGGACCGTATCACAAGTGCACAGTGTCAAGTTATAGTATAAAAGATATCGATCCCACAGGGAAGTGAATGCTAATATGGTCTTGGGTGATTCCTAGATATTCGGAATATTGCTAGCAGACGATTTAAAAGGATTAATTGTTGTGGATTTATATCTCAAATAAGGTTGTAATCAATAATAAAAGACTAGGGCGTTGGGACTCACCACTAGGATCATGTCGATGCTAGGTTAGAACTCTTACGTTGCATTGACTTTATTAGGGATTGTCGCATCTAAGATGTAGAACTTATGGCTCTAGGCTCCATGGGTCTAATGTATTACACGCTTACCCCACTCTCGCGATAGGCGTGACATGTGATCCGTGCATTAAGAATCAACAATATTCATACCACTCTCATGGGTAGAATGGTCTTTACTCATGCCACTCTTATGGATAGAGCTTTGATGTGTGCTTTGGTGGCTTTCAATGACGCAATGACAGTAGTCATCATTTAATATTATTGGACGTCGGTGGATCCCATCAAGGGGTGCACCGGGCATGACAGCAAACCCTAATTGAATCCACTAACTCTCTAATTAAGTTCATATGATACTCCTTAAGCCAATCATGGTCATAGACCGTGGACATGATCTCAGTACAAGATCTCCTACAAACTTGGCTAGATCAACCAAAATACTTCTTTTTTTGAACCAACGCAACCTAAAAATCCTAACTTTACATCTAAATACTAAGATCTTAGGGCTTATCCATTAGCCATACATAGAACTACTCGTGAATCATAGAGGTAGACATAGAAGATTCAATAAAAACAAGATAGTTCATATTGGTATACGAAAACATCAAATAAAGCATAGAATGTTTAGAAATCATTACCGACACGTCGTAGAGCGATAGCAAACACAAGAGAATTAATAATATCAAGCTTTCACACAATAAAGATCAATAAAAATCCAAGCTTTAGTCTTCACAAAATAGCGATGGCACAAAACTTCTCTAGACCTAAAAACTCTAATTAAAACTAAGAAAAATATTAAAAGTCTAGTCCCCAGTGCAAATAGGGTAAAAATCGTGCTTATATACAAGGGGTATGGACCCCACAAAATCTCCGAAAATCTGGGCACTTCGGCCCATCAACTTGGTTGGTCGCGTCGCACTACTCAGTCAAGTAGCGGTGCTTGCTCGGTCGAGCTGACATAGTCCCCGCTTTGCTGTTTCTACTGCTCTGGCTGATATAGGCTACTTGGTCGAGTTGAAGATCTGCTCGGTTGAGTATATTTACTGCTCGGCCAAGCTAGGGCGCTCAGGAAGAAGTCCAAAATTGGCATTCTGTTTGAATACAGCTCGGTCGAGCTGGCTGTTCTGCTCAGTCGAGTAGATGTGTCTGTTTCCTCGGCATCATCGGCGTGTCAGCTCGTTCGAGTAGCATCAGCACTCGACCGAGTGGCCTGGAAAACTGTACATGGGCCGAAACTAGAGTCCTCATCTCTCGCTCTCTTCTCCTCCTCTCCTCCAATCTTCTTCCTTGCCTCGGCGAACTCTTATGGAACCTCACCAATGACGTCCCGGACGTGTCGAATGTGTCCATGTCCCTAAATAGTTTCAATTCACTCCAAAACTCCTGAAAATCCATAAATCTATACAAAACTTGAATATGACATTAGAAGCGCGATAATATATGAAAATGTGGGTTTTGGAGGAGAATATGATATGGAATGATGCAATAAAAATATGTAAAATATCGACACATCATGTAGCTCGATCGAGTGGAGGGGCTACTCGACCGAGTAGCTCTTATCAGCCCAGAGCCAAAGCAGTAGCAAAGCGAAAGCCGCATGTTAGCTCGACCGAGCGGCCCCGCACTCGACCGAGTAGGGCGCTGTAACGACCACTTTTCGTTGTGCGTTGTTCGTGCACGTGCTTTTGGCCGTGCACGTGTTTGTTTTAGACTTTGTGTGTTTGTGAACACTTTCGTGTGAGATGCCGTTGGGAACGTCTCTGAGAGTATTAAATAGTGGCACTAATTTGGAACGACGTGTCTCGAGTCGTTTTCCCACAATTTAAACTTACTCGATGAGACGTGACGATTCTCACTCTTGACGGGAGACGTTTCTATTTTTAGTTTCGTCGTCTGACGTCGAATTTGAGATCCGTCTTCTTAGTTAGCTCACATTCGTCGCCACGAACACCACGATATTTATTTTATAATTTTTGGAGTTTATTTGACCACTTTTATAATTTTTACAAGTTTTATATTATTTTTAATAATTAATTTTTATATTAAATTCGGCCAAATAAAATTTATTTAAGTTTTAAACGTTTTAAAGAATTTTTGAGCCAATTTCCAGCTCATTTGGACCAAGTCAAATCCTTGGATGAGTTGGAGAAGTTTAATTTCAAATTTTAAATTATTTTAAACTTCTAATCCTATTAGATTTAGCCCTAGACCAAGTCAACCCATCTATACTATATAAGCAATCCCTAGCAAGACCTATTTTCCAAAGAAATTAGCCCTAGCCTCTTCCAAAACCAAAATTGGACGTTGCGACGATTCGTCGCAACGTCGCAGCCGTCGCATGCGCACAACCGGAGATTTCCGCCCCGTTCCCTCGGTCTGACCGAGGCCACCGCCCGCACCCAGCCTAGCCCGCACCGCTCCCCCGCTCCCCGCTCCGACCGAGGACATCTCTCGGTCTGACCGAGAGATTGCCCCGCCTCCGCTCCGCTCCGCAACGTTGCAACTGCAACGTTGCAACCCCCGCACCGACCGACGCTCCCGCCCACACCGACCGAAGCGCTCCCCCGCATCGCCGCTTCCCCGCTCCGTTGCAACCCCCGCAGCGCTGCAGCCCGCTTCCGCAGTGTCTGACCGAAGAATTCCCCCGCAGCGACCGCTGTGACCGACGACCGCACCGACCCCAAGCGCTGCACAGCTCGTTCCCCCGCAGCGACCGATGGAGATCCCCGCATTTGGCTGAGTACGACCGAGAGCAAACGTCGCAACCCCGCACCCGTCGCATCGCTTGCCACCGTGGGCCCCCCAAGTTCTCCAGAGTTATTGTGGGTCCCCCAAAGGCCCCTAGGACTGCTGTGGGCCCCACCTAGGAGTGTTCTCTTCGACGACTTGCCGCGTACGACGTCGTCGCACGTCGTAGCCCGTCGTCGCACGTGCGAGCTTTGGAATCTGAAATCGTCGCCCGGGTTGATGCTCTGAACTTTCCAGCGAGGAAACTATATTGGAATCAGGACTTGGAGCGCGTTCTATTATTCCGACCCCCGGCGTCGCTACCCGACGCCGGTGTAGCTTTCGCGTCGTGTTGAGGTAACGCTTTGCACCCCTAGGACCCCCAACCCAATTGCATGCTAATCAAGACTAAAATCAGTATTTTCAAAGTATTTTAAATGTTTTAAATTCACTAATCAAGATTAATAATATGGACTTTAGGCCGGTGGACTTGTGCACGTAGATAATTGTGATTTTTGGACTCATTGGACGGTGTGCTCAGACGTCGTATTTGCAGGCAAGTGAAACTTGCCAACTCTTGTGTAGGGCCATGTTTTTAGGCCACTTCCTTGTTCCTAGCGTAAAAGAGACTAGTCAGTGAAATGATAGCTGGCTAGACGCCTACTTGATCTAGTTTGACAATGAAACTAGATCCGTCACCTAATTGATCTAGCTTGACAACGAAGCTAGATCCAATCCTTTAAACTTGTTGTTCATGCATACTAAACTGTCACGTTTACTTTCCTTATCTGTACGCACTTTTAACTGCCATGCATTGCATTCTACATGTCATCCAAGTTGAATATTGCATTTGTAGTACACGCTACATACTTGTACTTGCTTGTCCTGGCTAGGTGCACCCCTATGCCATCATGAGAAACACTTCCTGGCTCGTGTTCCAGAAGCGAGCATTACCGTTCGGGGGTAAGGCCATGGCTCGATACACGTGGGATGGGGTAAGAGTTAAGCGGCCAATCAGCTGGGAGTCTGCCTGATCAGCAACTGCAGTTGTAGGGCGTAAACTCTGGGTGGGGCGGAGTTAAGCGACCAATCAGTGTGAAAGAAAGTCATTTCAGCTGTAAGGCGTAAACTCTGCAAACATGACTAGAGAAATCCTTGTAAATGTTATTAGTCTTGCCACACTTGCCATGCCATGCTAGTTTACTTGTTGTTTTCTTTACCTGCTGCACTCATACTTAAACTGCTATGTCATTGCATCATGCTAGAACTGCTAGGTTGCTCTTACTTGTACTTTCAGTTTCACTTGCACAAGTCTTCCAGACTTGCTGACATGTGCCCCTTGCTCTTTTGGGTGTCACATGTTAGACCCTGAGCCAGAGACAGTTGCTGAGTACGTGATGTTTTGCTGACGCTGAGTCTGAGTCCATGATTGCACAGGAGGATTTTGGTGGACACCGGTGACTATGCTTTGAGTTTTTGTGGAGCTTTATGTTGCTTTAGGCCTTTTGTTAGTTGTTGGTGCGTAGCACCGTTGTTTCGTACTTTGTACTTTTGTTGGCCATGTTTGGGCCTTTAGTCTCTTTCTTTTAGCCTGTGGCTTTTCTGCGATGTTGGAAACTTATTTTATGGATATTCTGAGATGTCTCTTTTGTCTCAACTCATTTTATTATTATCTTTGTTTCGTCGCGTTGCAAGGACCTGCCGTTTTAAATTGATCGACGCTTATCGGACTTGCAGCCTTGTAACTTCAAGTCTGAGCGGACCTTCTCACGCTTCGCCTCTATATTCTTGGGAAGCGGGGCGTGACAGGCGCTGCGGCCAGATTATTTGTGGGCCCAAGTTCCCATATCTTTTGATTTTGTGGGGTCCCTACCCCTTATATATAAGCACTATTTTACCCTATTTTGAGGAGGCTACTATTTTCCTTAGTTTAGTTTCTAGTTTAGTTTTAGAGAGAGATTTTCTTAGCCGTTGCTAATTTGGTAGAAGACAAAGATTGGATTTTTATCTATTGCTTTTGCTTGGAATCTTGAGTCCTTAATTCTCTACGATTATCTATTGCGCTGTAATGTTTTGGTAACGATTTCTAATCTTTTAATGCTTGCTTTACTGTCTTCTATTACGATGATGATCTCTCTTATTTTTATTGAATTCTCTATTGTTATTCCCATAACTCATGAGTAGTCTTATCTAGGGCCGATGGATTAGCCCAAGGATCTTAGAATTTAGATGTAAAGTTAGGATTTTTAGGTTGTTTTAGTAAAAAAGGATGTGATTTGGTTGATCTAGCCAAGTTTGTAGGAGATTCCATATAGGGTTCGTATTCCCACGAGGTAGCGCAAACTTCTGACGGATATCCTATGGACTTAATTAGGTATGTTAGGGGATCCAAGTATGGTTCGTATTCCCACGAGGTGGTGCGAACTTCTGACGGGATCTACCGGTATTCCTACATTACTTATAAGAGCCATCAAGTCACATATTGAGCTCTAATTCCCGCGAGGTGGTATGAGCAAAGATTGAGTATAGTTGTCGATTGTAATGCACGTATCGCATGAGAGTATATCCACGAGGTGGCGCTAACACGGGATACGTTAGACGAGTGGCCCAACGATAGTTGGCCATGAGTTCTACATGTTTAGATGCGACAATTTCTCTCTAATAAGCCAATTCAACGTAAGAGTTCTATCCTAGCATCGACATCCGACGATCCTAGTGGTGACTCCTAATGCCCTAGTCTTTTTATATTGTTGATAATCCTTTATAAGAGATAGTTATAACAACCAATTTGAGTATGCCCGTTGACAACGTTCTAAGATCTAGAAAGAGTCTATTAGCATCACCTCCCTGTAGGATCGATATCATTCTATATTACACATCTCCGACACTGTGCACTTGTGGTACTCTCTGGGGTTAAATTCGGAGCACACCACCTACAGTATGTAAACATGTATTAGTTTGTGACTTCTCATTATGGGGGTCGGACATGTAACCTGTATCAGCATGGCCAATAAGCTTGGATGATGATCCTTTCTTATAATATAATCCCAAATCTATTGACACTTGGAGATAGCATATAAGATGCATAAACTCCGGTCCATTGGAGCTAGTTTAGGCATAATACTGTATCAGGCTTAATAAGTTTATAGTGAACGCTCTACCGGGACATGTATTATTAGCCATGTAGAAACGTGCTTGATAAGGGATTCAGGACCTAGGATATCCTCCACCCCTTCCAGTTGATGGAAGGGGTCTTTTTGTACATCTAGTGAATGTACTGTCATATGTGCGATTAGTGGATGACAATAGTCCTTGTGTAAATTCTTCAACACACTCTGGGTGTTTGAAGTCTAATGTAACAGGATTTCATCTTTTAGATAATAAATCAGTGAACTATGACATATCTTTATTTTGTGTAGGTTTTTCATATCATATTTGATAATCAGGCTAGAACAGATATTTCGATTTTCTCTTCAGGAGATCTGATGAGAATTAAGTCGTTTACAACTATAATCTCAAATCATGTACTTTGCTCTTATAAAGATGTAAAGACAACCTTTAGTAGGAATCCTTGCTTTGTCAAGGGACTCACTTGGTTATACAATATTTTATTATCTCTTCAATAGAATAGACATCCCAAAGTCTATTCGTGCATGTAAGGAAATGAGGAATGTAACTTTATCAAGATATTCATAAAGGTATGTTGTCACAACATCTAATATCAGCATATCTAAAATTTCCTTTGCCAAATCGTAAGGTATCCGCAACTATAACCAGGGAGTCTGATGCATCATTTATATAAGTGAGTCAAGCTCATCTTACTTGTTTATTTCACAGTTTCAGCAAAAAACCTTGAGCTATAGGTTGTACCTTATAGCATACGATTTCAATCTTATATTCATATTTATACAATACTCATTATACCCACAGGTTTGACACCTTATGGTGTATGGACTTCAGATCCGAACACTTCACGTTTCATAAGTGAGTCCAGCTCAGCTTTTACTGCCTCGTTACACATTGGCCAATCTCTACGTTTGCATTTTAGCAACTGAGTGTGGATCGATACTATATAATTATGATCACTGTTGCGATGTAAGTGGCAAAATGATACGTGAATATATTATCGACAATTGTGTTCTTTCTGTCCAACACATCCCCAGCACGTACAAAATTTAATGATATTTCGATTTCTCCCGGATTCTCTGCTTCTTGGGGTTCTGGGAGCGGCGATAGTATAGACATGAGCTCATTGTCATGTGGTGGTATTATCTCAATGCCTCCAGAAGGTTTTCTCTTTTTGAGAACTTTATCCTTGGAGTCTCATGGTCTGCCTATTTTCAATAGAGGAGCAGCCACTTCCGCTGTTGGTGAATTGCATTCATATTCAGGGATGTCAATCCTAGCTGGATTAGTAGTAGCATGGAAGTGTGTTCTGACAATCTGCTTGTTGTCAGTAACTATATCCGATAACTGTTGAACAGTTTTCTTAAACGTGGAGGATCTGTGGAGAATCGTCAGGATCTCATTATCACATTTCATAATTCTCGGATCATAGATGTTTATTTTATGGTTTTGTTATTTTAAATGGTCAGTGGAGCTTCATGCTTCAACCGAGTTATGCCTATTGCTGGAAATATGAACACATCAATGCACAGTCTTCGAGACGTGCTTTTAATGCCTCCCCCATTTAGGGTGCAAGGTATCTATTTATTTATGGTGAATTAAACCCGAAATAAATTTCAAGACTGCGTTGAGGTCCTAAGTTTATTATCTGTGGTGATGCTATAGGGATATTTGTAATGCATCCAAACATCTTGAAATACGAGGTTGTGTATATTGATTGCATCATAGCCTAAGTCTGACGCCTTCATGGCCTAAGATGAATCAACGACGCTACATGTAAAATGGCATGTCCCTATGCAATGATCAACTAGAATTTTATTAACAACGGATGAGTGATCGCTCCTTATTTTACGCCTTTTTCTGCATGTTTTCATGTCATTTCGATCGCCCATATTGCATTTTCCACGATTATTCGACGATATCGCGTTGCTTTACACTATTTCTTGTTTTGTCGTATTTCAGGAGATATGGAGCGATCTGGAGCAAAAATGAGATCAAGGGACTTTCACGCATCCTGGAGCGTCACCCACAGCTTATTTGAGGAGTTAGCAGTGCTAGAGGATGAGCGGAAGAGGAAGAAATTCAATATAATCGACGAGGAGGCGAGGAGGAGAAGAAAAGAGCCCAGAAGCAGCTTACTCGGCTGAACAGAGAGTCTACTCGGCCGAGTAACAAGCTGCGTTCGGCCGAGTGAAACGGATACGCACAGGAAAATTTCAAAGTTTCCTCGGTCGAGCAAGAAAGCATACTCGATCGAGCAAGAAAGCCTACTCGCCCAAGTAGAACAGGGATTTCCTTCCGCGAAGAGCCCAAGTTACTGGAAATTTTGAGCAGCCTACTCGGCCGAGCACGATTGCTTACTCGGCCGAGTAAAGAAGCCTACTCGCCCGAGTTAGTCAGAGAGATAGACCCCCAAAACCCCCAGAACTCTGTTTTATTATTGGGTCTGTCACTCGGCCGAGTGACATTGTTACTCGGCCGAGTGACGCATTCTGACTGCTACACAGATTGCGATTTCTGGGCTGCGCAGGGGCAATTTTGTCAGGATTTTTTGGACGATTTTGGCTTGTATTTAAACCTAGTTTTATCCCTAGTTTTAGGAGCGACTTCTATTATTTTTTGACGGCTATTCTTTTGTGAAATCTCAGCTGGAGATCATAGGCGACAATTTTGGTTTGTTCTTTCTTGCTAAAAATGTTATTTTTATGAATTGTCTCTTCTTTGCAATGAATTGTGCTATGATCTATTACTTTATTTCTGAGGTTTTCATGATGATTTGTGAGTAGTTTAGTTGTTTTAGGGCATGTGGATGAACCCTATGGACCCGATCTTTTGAATTGTGATGAATGAATAGAATTGTTGTTAGGATTGAAGAAAGGTTAGGTTTTGATTGATTTATTGCGAGTTGCTAGGAATTTCCATCGATTGAGATTTGCAAGAGATTGAATCCCAATTGATGGGAAGGCCTAGACATTCGACTTAAGTTTATAATTGAAATTCTCTAGTTTTGGTTTGCAAGAGATTGGACCAAAGCTAGGATTTTTATTATAAATCTATACTAATATTCGTTTGCAAGAGATTGGACGAATACGAACTATCATAACCTAGGTCGTAGCTCGAGTTTGCACGAGAGTGGATTCGAGTTGTGATTGGACGATGATGTCGACCTTCACGCTAGTGGTTTAGGTTAGGGTTTGCACGAGAGTGTGTCCTAATCTAGGTTGCTATAGACCGACAATAGCGCGAGAGCGTGAGCTTGGTTCTACATTAAGTTGCGACTAGTTCACCTACATTCAAGCCTTGCAACATTGATATTCATGATCAACAAGGATAAGAAACGGTCCGTTGTGGGGATTTCCTATCCTTAGACGTTTTATTATATTGATATTTACTTGCTATTTGAACGATTGTGACATTACCATCAAAATTATTCTTATTCCATCGATAGCTAGGTGATCAAAGTAAAATACTGTCAATTGTCCTCCCTGAGTTTGATACCCGCTCGCCACTACGCCGTGCGCTTGCGGTAAAACTACAGTCGTTTTTCGGGTGTATATCCGGGCGCGATCAAGTGTTTGGTGCTGTCGCCGGGGAGGGCAACGGTATTCGATTTTGCTCACCCGGTTATATCTCACCTTCTATCTTTCTCTTATTTCTTTTGATGCTCAAATTGACGCGCTCTCCCACATTTTCCAACAGAATCTTAAACAGGTAACATGTGAGACACGATGATGAGAATGGAGTCTAGCCCAGGAGATGAAGATTCCTTCTCAACTCTTCTGAAAGAACTAGTTGATGAGGTACAAGCCACATGGGACTTGGCCATCGACATTGAGGACCCCATCGAGCAACTATTTGCTAGCTTTGTGATGGATCAAATCTCTCCGGAAGGGACTATCGAGGGAAACATTAAGGTCGACGTGAGGGACGACAAGCTATACTTTGAAGACAGTAAAGCAGGCGTCGGAGAGTACTATACTCCCGAGGAGTCCATTTGGCATGCCGAGATTCAGGGAAGTACACTTTACGATCTTCCCTCTGACATTTATGAACGCACGGATATATCTCTTGATCTCAGGTGTGGACCGGAACAAAATGGTAGTACCATCGACATCAACGCAGAGCTGTGCAGTGTCCACTCTGATGCACCCTCCTCACCAAGGAGGGAATTTGAGTCGGCATATGAGAGCCCACTCCCAGAGCAGGAACTAAACTCAGAAGTGACAGAAGATGCAAAGATTTCGCAGGAAGAGGAGGTAGGGGGTACAGCACCCCCTGAGGTAGAACTGAAATAATTACCTCCGAATTTAAGGTATGCTTTCTTGAGTAATAAATTGACCTACTCGGTGATTGTTAATGCCCACCTCAACCATGACCAGCTTGAAAGACTTTTAGATGTCCTTTGGAATCATAAGGATGTCCTTGGCTACACCATTTCTGATCTAAAAGGGATAAGCCCTAGGCTTTGTACGCATAGAATCCACCTAGAAAACACTGAAGCCACCTCCATAGAGCCTCAAAGGCGGTTAAACCCTAACATGAAGGAGGTGGTTAAGAAGGAAATCCTCAAATTGCTTGAAGCCGACATTATCTATCCTATCTCTGATAGTAGGTGGGTTAGCCCTGTTCATGTCGTCCCTAAAAGGGGGGATGACCGTCATAAAAAACGATAAGGGAGAACCCATTTCCACACGCACTGTCACAGGATGGCAAATGTGTATTGACTACAGGAAATTAAACAAATCCACCCGTAAAGATCATTACCCACTGCCTTTCATTGACCAAATGTTAGAGCGCCTTGCCAAACATAAATACCTTTTCTATTTGGACGGGTATTCGGGATTCTTTTAGATTCCCTTGCATGAAGATGACCAAGAAAAGACCACTTTTACGTGCCCATATGGTACATATGCTTACCGTAGAATGCCCTTCGGACTTTGTAATGCCCCCGCCACCTTTCAAAGGTGCATGCCGTCTATCTTTTCTGATTACATTGAAAATATTATGGAAGTCTTCATGGATGATTTTTTTGTCTACGGTATCGAGTTTGACTCTTGTTTGGCCAATCTCACTAAGGTGCTTAAAAGATGCCAACAAAATAATCTTACTCTTAACTGGGAGAAATGACAATTTATGGTCACAGAGGGGATAGTTCTTGGGCACCTTGTCTCATCTAGAGGGATTGAGGTTGATAAGGCGACAATTGAGGTAATCGAAAAACTTCCTCCTCCTATTAATGTCAAGGGCATTAGGGGATTTCTTGGACATGCGGGATTCTACCGCCGCTTCATCAAAGATTTTGCCCTAATTGCCCGCCCTCTTACTTCCTTACTTGCTAAATATGCTCCATTTGTCTTTTCAGGAGAGTGCTTGCAAGCCTTTAATACACCGAAGGAAGCCATCATTTCCGCACCGATCATACAACCGCCAGACTAGAATCTTCCTTTCGAGCTTATGCATGACGCAAGTGACCAAGCAATTGGGGAGGTGCTAGGACAAAGGAATGACTAAAAGCTTCATGCTATATTTTATGCAAGCAAAACTTTGGACGAGGCACAGAAAAATTACACTACAACCAAGAAAGAGCTCTTGGCGGTTGTCTATTCTATCGAGAAGTTTCGCTCCTACCTCCTTGGATCCAAAGTGATTGTGCACACCGATCATGTGGCATTGAAGTATCTACTAAGCAAAAAAGAGGCCAAGCCAAGATTAATAAGATGGATACTTTTATTGCAAGAATTTGACTTGGAGATTAGAGACAAGAAGGGCACGGACAACATAGTGGTGGAGCACTTGTCTAGGCTTGTTCGTGACGAGAAGGATGATAGCCTACCAAATGATGACACTTTTGTCGACGAGAGGTTGTTCGCCATTAGACCCGGAGAGGTGCCTTGGTATGCAGATTATGTGAACTATTTGGCATGCGGGATAAAACCGTGTGGGATGGCCATGCAACAAAAAAGGAGGTTCATGCACGAAGTCCACAACTATTTCTGGGAAGACCCGTACATCTTCAAGATATGTAAGGACGGAATCATATGGAGGTGTGTTTCAAAGGAGGAGGCCACATCTATCATTTTGTATTGCCATGATATGCCTTGTGGGGGACATTATGCCGCCTCCAAAACCACCACAAAGATATTGCAGTGTGGGTTCTTTTGGCCAACCATGTTTAAAGACACACATGACTTCGTCAAGTATTGCGATAGATGCCAACGGACGGGAAATATTTCGAAACGAAATGAGATGCCAATGAAACCCATTCTAGAGATTGAGCTATTCGATTGTTGGGGAGTGGATTTCATGGGACCTTTCCCATCAAGCAAAGGAAACAAGTATATTCTATTGGCTGTTGACTACGTCTCGAAGTGGGTGGGGGCCATTGCTACCCCAACCAATGCTGCGAGGGTGGTGTCCAAATTCTTCAAACAAAACATAGTGCCACGTACCTTGATAAGCAATGGAGGAAGCCATTTTATAGAAAGCAAATTCGAGGCCATGCTAAAGAAGTATGGGGTGAACCATAGAATCAGTATGGCATACCACCCTCAGACGAGTGGGCAAGTGGAAGTGTCAAACCGGGAAATCAAACAAATTCTAGAGAAGATCGTCGATAGATCTAGAAAGGATTGGTCCATGAAATTTAATGATGCACTATCGGCATATTGCACAGCCTTTCGCACTCTCATTGGCACCATCCCATACCGACTAGTTTATGGAAAAGCTTGTCATTTACCGGTAGAGTTGGAACATTGCGCGTATTGGGCAATCAAGACCTTAAATTATGACTACAAGAGCACGGTGTTGCGCCGACTTCTAGACATCAATGAGCTTGACGAGATTAGACGGGATGCCTATGAGATCTCTAGGATATACAAGGAAAGAACGAGAATTCTCCATGATGCACGCATCACCGTTACGGACTTCAAAGTCAGATACAAGGTCCTATTATTCAATTGTAGACTCTGACTCTTCCCTGGAAGCTAAGGTCACGATGGTCGAGACCATTTACCATCCGGCACATACAACCGGGAGGGGCCTTCGAGCTAGAAGGAAAGGACGGTGCAACCTTTAAGGTGAATGGACAAAGGCTCAAGCATTACTCTGAGGGAATCCCCACCGGGGAGGTTAATAGCATATATCTACTCAAAGGGTGGTCCCATGATCTTTCATACCTCCTCAACGAGGTCATTGATGATGCTATGCCATATGCCATCGGTGCCTTACACAATGATGGCTTTGAAGGAGGCCAATCTTCTAGAGATGGAGAAAAATTGGAAGACCCGCCGGATCATTCTATGGTTGATGACAAGGATGACGCTAATGTCAAAAGAATTAGGGAGCTATGTAAGATCTCCATAGCAAAGAATTTGAAGAAAGCTCCGCTGGATAATAAATTGGTGCCACCGGGAAAAAAAACGCTAAAAGCTCAAGCTTGGGGGACTCATCCCCCACCACCACCCATGATGAGGGGGAGCCGAGGAATGCCAACGAACAACAACAATTAAATCCAAGTGGCCTTCCCGGCAAATTTGATGCACGCATCTCACATGCGCCGAACATCGAGCATTAAACGAATATCTTAAGGGGTCGAGCTCAAGACCTTGAACGAGCGCTTGTCGGGAGGCAACCCGACGGTTTTATCTTATTTTTAATTGAATCTTTCATTTTTATTTTTGTTTTAGATCTTTCTTAGTGTTTAGAGTCTAGAGTCGATAAAAATCTTGACAACATGCTCTATTTTTCATGACAGGAGATGGAGAACGAGTAACCATTCGAATGGAGGATGACTATGGAAAATGGGAGCGCTCCAGGAATGCGCTCAGGCCTCAGGAGGAGGAAGGAACTGACGGGGAGACGAAAAACAGAAAGTGGAGCAAAAACAGAGAGTTGGAGCTGAAAACAGCAGGCCACTCGACCGAGTGACTTAGTCGTTCGGCCGAGCAAAGACCCTACTCGGCCGAGTAGGGTACTGATCAGGAAAGTGTAATGCCCTACCAGCTACTGCACAAGTACTAGAGGGGGGGGGGGGTGAATAGTACTTTAAAATAATAAGGCGTATTATTCCAAATTAAATTGCACACAACTACCAAGTCAATTTGCGGAAGCTTAAATTGAATGACAACAATGAAATTAACAATGCTAACAAATGAAGTTAATGGGTTCGGATCCACCCAAGTCTCCCCGACTTGTTTCCGGTGATCCTACGTCCCAACCACCCGGATCCCTTCCGGATACTTGAGTTAGAAACCCTAACTCAAGATTTCCACTATGAATATCTTGTGAAAAACCTTCACAAGATCAAATCATACATGCAATGGCAAAGTGAATCCCACAACCCGGGATCACAAACTTCTCTCACAACCGAGAGAGCCAATAAGCAATATAAAAGAGTTTAATATGAAATAAATACTCTTACCACAAAATCCTATACCTTGAGTTTTTCTTACCCAAAAGGTGGAATGAAGGATTTGAGGAAGATGAAGTTACCAAACCCTAGCACCAAGGAAATGAGCAGCAATGGGTGCCTAGGGAAGATTTGGAAACTTGAATCAAGCAATAGCTTGAAGAGCTCACCAAGAACAAGCTTCTCTCTAGATCTAGAAATGAGAGAGAATGGGTTTCTTGTGAGGAAGAGAGCTTTAGATTTGAGGGAGAATAGCTATCTCTTTAGAACTCAATGAATCTCTTAATGGCAGCTCTATTGAAGATAGAAATGACCTAGGTTCGTATTTATATGGTCCCATAAAAACAAGTTAGGTCAATCTCCAACGGAAAGAAATCTGTGAGATCTAGTCGGTCAAAGAACACTCACTGACCGACTAGTTCATCAACTAGTCGGTCAGTCACAAAGCATGGACCGACTAAGAGCAGATCTGAGAAGAGATAGAATTTCAGACCTAGAAAACTAGTCGGTCCAAGAACACTGTCTGACCGACTAGTTTCACAACTAGTCGGTCATCCAATGAACGTAGACCGACTAAGAGGCAAAACAACATAGTCTGAAGGCAAGTTGACTTAGTCGGTCCAAGAACAAAAGTTGACCGACTAGATTGTCAACTAGTCGGTCATCAAACGTTCTTAGACCGACTAACGGTAAACAGTAGCTTAGGAGAATTTTAGAGAGAACAGTCAGTCTCAACTAGTCGGTCAAAGAAGCATCACTGACCGACTAGTTCACAAACTAGTCGGTCGGTGAGTCAACATAGACCGACTAACTGTAAACAGTAAAGAGCTAAGAATTAACTGACTGAAACTAGTCGGTCCAAGAACAGTGGCCGACCGACTAGATCACCATCTAGTCGGTCAGTACTTGTTCTTGTACCAACTAACATGCACAACAAAGTCCGAATCGAAGCGCGACGCTTCGAGGAAGTTAGAGTGAACTTGTGCAAGAATCCTAGAGCTACGAAATGAGCGTAATGAAGATAGAAACGTAAGATATACTCAAGGCTTAACATTCTATCAATCGAAACTAAAAGACTATAAATAAAACCTTAATAAACGGTCTTTGAGAGCTTCGATTGAATCTTCATTACTTCCAAAGCGTCGCAAGAGCTTCAACGAAGCTTTAGGCTTGAATACGAGCTTTTGGAAGTGTTGAGATGTCGCTTTGAATATTCTCGTGAAATTGGCGACGATCTCCAATACTGCGCTCACAAATTGTTAGTTCATGAAGTATTTATGTTTGCTCATCATCCAAAACCAAATCCGGGGAGTCCAATATTCAACATTCTCCCCCTTTTTGGTGATGACAAACCAACATAAATAATAATCAAAGATAATAATTCAAATGTAAAATACTTACTCCCCCTGCATTGATGACACATTAATTCCAAAATGAATATAAATGAATTGCATCAAGCAGACGAGTAAGATAAATAAAGTGAATTGATTTTTGAAATATCGGATTTTGAAAATCCTTATATGTATCTTAACTCCCCCTGAATCTAGCATATCAAACTAGATTCTTGGAAATTGAGTTAAATTTTCATTTGCGCTATTTATTATCATTATCTCTCCCCCTTTGGCATTATCCCAAAAATGGGGGGCATACAACGACAACAATTAGGAAATGTAAAATCCAACATCGGGAGTCGTAGACAAAGGCAATGGACCAACTTGACACCAAGGGAAAAATTGTGGAAATCAAAACAAGGTGTGCCAAATTTTCCATTATCAAAAAAAAATCAAAATCATCAAAAACACCAAATCATTATTCATTTCTTGAATAAAGAAACATACTCTTCAATATTCAATATTCTTGGTTAATTTTGTGCATGGAAAACAATTCTATAAAATTACAGAATTTAAATCCATTTAACCAACTTTTTATGCGTCGATTCGATATCACATTTCAAATATATTCAACGAATATTAAAATTTGCACGACGAATAAAAGATAAAGTGAACGATGATGAACATATATATATATATAGACAACATGAGTACATCCAAAAAATATCACATCGAATATATGAGATACATCATATCAAGCGCTACATATCATCAAAAAGAAATACATCATCATCATCATCCTCATCAAAATAAATACTACAACAAAAAGTACATCATCATCAACATATCATAAAATCCAACACCGACAACCAGAAAGCACAAAAAAAAATACATCAAAGCATCTCTCAACCCCATCCTAACCCAAGACACTCTCACTAGAATATATCATCCAAAGCGTATATGGAGAGTCCTCGGAACAACGATCACGAGGAGGAGGCTGGATCTGCAGCGTCCGTGGGTCCAGTCGACGGAGTGGACTCAGGCTCTGCAGGGAGAAGAGGTGTCTCAACAGATGGAATCGTCGGGGCAGGAGTCGAGATCTCAGCAACAGGCTCAACAGCAGCATGAGTCTCAACAGAAGCAGCAGCAGCAGATACATGAGCAGGCTCAGAAGGCTGAAGAGCTGCAGCAGATGGCTCTGGAACACCGGAAGAGGTGGCAACTCCAGGAGCAGAAGTGGAAGTACCAGCAGCAGCAGCAGCAGTGGCCTCATTGCCACGGGCAAAAGAAGTAGCAAGCTCGTCAAGCTCCTCATCGTCCATCTCCTCGGCCTCAGACACGGAAGGAGGAAGCTCAACACCCATCTGACGAGCCATACGGCAAACTACCTCCTCGGTACGAGCCAAGCGGGACTCGTGACGAAGAAGTATCCGGACGACATCATCAAGGGTGGCAACGGGAGTAGCAGAGGCACTGGCAGAGGCAGGGACAGATGCTGAAGGTGTCGTCCTCTGAACGTGACGAAGCGCCGCAAGAGATTTCTTGACGGCCGTCGCATTCAGGGGAGGACCAAGGGGACGCTCATCGTCACGAGGCAATGTGACACGAAAATGACGAAACACGAGGGTCAACATGCAAGGAAATGGGATATGAGCCGATTTATTGGACTTTCGAATACACTCGAAAGAGTCAATCTTATCGAGTATAATTCGAGCCCAATTAATCAAGCTCCCCATGAAGATCACATAGATAAGCTTCAAAAATGGCTGGGATGGTAAAGATGAGGAGCCGTACTTGGGAAGCAAGCACGACTTCAGAATCAGATTTAGGACCCATGCATTTGGCTTGAATGATTTAGATGGCACGCCAATCATGGCAGGAGGAATCTGATGGAAAATCTCTGAAAGGATGGTCTGATCAAGAGAAGAAATATCATCTACCGAGATATCAGAAGGAAGAAGGCCAGACGAAGAGATACCCAAAATCTCTCCTAAGATTTCCGCAGTGAGGACTATAGGAGTCCCCAAAACGGTCGTCTCAACAGAGTGGGTCTGATTGTACTGACCCCGGATCCTATTAGCATAGAAAAGCTTCACTAATCTAGGGTAGGGGTGAGGATTCGCCTTCGGGTCATATCGAAGGTAATCGAGAAGACCCGACGACGACAGAAGATCAGCTAACCCTATGAAGTCGCTAAACTGGACGAAATGCTCCAGAAGCAGCGGGCAATGTTCGATACGGTTATACGCCGCGAGACACAAAGGGTCATCGCGACATAAGGAAATATCGACACCGCCCACCGGCATCGGACCCTTTCCCTTAGGCTTACGGGTAGACGTACGAGGGTGGGTGCTAGACTCGGGATGAATAGGAGGAGTGGGTTCCCTATGAGTCTCGGTCTCGGGGTTATACTCCGTATCGGAATCGGTAGGAGTATGGAACGAAGATTGAGAAGCAAGAATTTTGGCCTTTTGCTTAGGCTTGGGTTTGGGTTTCGGTTGACCTCTAGGTTGAGCGGTCATCGTCCTCTTCTTCTTGAGAGGAGGCGAAGACGACGAAGGATGGGTGGTCTTGGCTCTACGCTTCGGAGGGGTTGGATGCTCGGGATCCGAAGAGATTGGATCAACGGTCATTGGAGAGGGGCTAGAGGGAGTGATCGGAATGCGTGTTCTTGCCATAGTCGAAGCAAGACACGGGACAAGGAGATCAAACGAAGAAGCCCTAGCCGAAAAAAATAGATAAACCCTAAGAACCCTAGAAACCGAGCAAGCCCTAGCTCTAGGAAAGGAAATCTAACCCTAGGAGGAGAGGAGATCACCTAGAACGAGGGGCCGACGGAGGAGATCGACGGAGATGGCCGGAAAAATGGCCGGAGATCGATCGGAAGTCGAAGGGTTTTGAGGGGAATCGGGATTTCGAGCTGGAGGAGAAAGAGAATAGACCGATTAGAATGAGAACAGACCGATTAAAATGAGTTTAAGTCGGTCGAGATCGCAAATTACCAAACAGTCCCTGGCACAACTAGTCGGTCACAGTTCAAGCACTGACCGACTAGATCACGATCTAGTCAGTCGGTCAATGAGCTTGAACCGACTAGTTGCAAACAGTGGCTGAATCCAAGAATTACTGACAAGATTTAGTCGGTCTGCGTTCAAGTACTGACCGACTAGATCTCAATCTAGTCGGTCGGTCACAGAACATGAACCGACTAAAGAGACAAAAACTTGAAAATCAAGTTCTCTCCAAAATACGCTTGGACGATAAATCTCAAAACTCTCAATAAACATCTAAACTACCCCATTAATCATCGAAAAACAGAAATTTGACGATTACGCATAAATCGAACGAAAAATCAAGATATCACATAAAATTCCCGAAAAATCCAATAATTCTAGCATGAATTAGATATTGCCAAAAATAGTAGCATGCAAAAATTATTGAATGAAACATGAATCCTATATCTCGGATTCACCCATAATCCCCAATTCTCGACGCAACCGCACAAAGGAGTCCTCCTTTAGGGGTTTCGTGAAAATATCGGCGATTTGCTTTTGGGTTTCAACGTACACTAGAATGATGTCCTTTTTAGCAACATGATCATCTAAAAAGTGGTGTCGGACATCTATGTGTTTCGAACGGGAATGATGTACCGGGTTCTTGGAAAGACATATTGCACTTTGGTTGTCAACCATGATAGGGCAAGTATCACAATTTATACCAAAGTCTTTAAGTGTGTGTCTCATCCAAAGAACTTGAGCACACGCGGCACCGGCGGCAATATATTCCGCCTCGGTGGTTGAAAGTGATACGGAATTTTGCTTCTTGGAAAACCAAGAGACAAGAGAATTTCCTATAAAATGGCAAGTGCCACTAGTACTTTTCCTGTCGGATTTGCATCCCGCATAATCAGCGTCACTATATGAGACTAACTCATATGTGCTAGATCTCGGATAAAGTAATCCAAAATCTAATGTGTAACTTAGATAGCGAAAAATACGCTTTACCGCTACTAAGTGAGACTCCTTAGGTTGAGACTGATAACGAGCACATATACATACGACAAACATAATATCGGGCCTACTTGCGGTAAGATAAAGCAAACTACCTATCATACCTCGATATAGACGAATGTCTACATCCTTACCGCCCGTATCCTTGTCAAGATGCGTAGTCGTGCTCATGGAGTCTTTTTCCCGGAGGCATTCTCCATTCCAAATCGCTTTAGCAACTCCACCGTGTACTTCGTTTGGTGGATGAAGATTTCATCGTTCATTTGGCGAATTTGGAGACCTAAGAAATATTTGAGTTCGCCCATGTGGCTCATCTCAAATTGTTCCTTCATCACATTAGAAAACTCTTCGCAAAGAGCGAAGTTAGTAGCACCGAAAATGATATCATCAACATAAATTTGAACTAATAAAATATCATTATTCGCATGCTTAATAAAAAGTGTTGAATCGGCTTCGCCCATTTTAAAATTCAAATCCAAAAGAAAATTCTTTAGGCGATCATACCAAGCTCGAGGAGCTTGTCTCAAACCATAAAGAGCTTTCTTTAGTTTAAAAACGTGATTTGGAAATTTTTCATTTACGAAGCCCGGAGGTTGAGAAACGTAAACTTCCTCAACGACATCTCCGTTTAAAAATGCACTTTTAACATCCATTTGAAATAATTTAAAATTCTTATGGCATGCAAAAGACAAAAGTAATCTAATTGATTCTAATCTAGCTACTGGAGCGAAAGATTCTTCGAAATCGATACCTTCCTCTTGACGATAGCCTTAAGCTACTAACCGAGCTTTGTTCCGGACGACGACTTGGTTTTCGTCGGTTTTGTTCTTGAAGATCCACTTTGTCCCTATGACGGTGTGGTTCTTCGATGGCAATGGAACAAGCTCCCAAACTTCATTCCTCTCGAATTGAATGAGCTCCTCCTCCATGGCTAAGATCCAAGCGCTATATTCGCATGCTTCATTAATATTCTTTGGCTCTATCGATGAGGCAAAGGCACAATTTGCGAAGCGGTGAACTTGGGATCTCGTCTTGACACTATCATAGATATTGCCAATGACTTGCTCATGGGGATGGTCACGAACCGAATGAAGCCGTTTGGGAATACCTTGATCACTTGGAACATTCTCAACAACTTCATTAGTTGGGTTAGTCTCAATAGAATCAATAGAATCATTAGACTTAGAATTTTCAAACGAATCACATAAAACATCCATAGAATCATTATCATTTGAAATTCTAGTTGGAACAAATCCTTCATTAAATGAGACATGAAGCGATTCCTCGATCGTTGAGGTTCGTTTGTTGAATATCCGGTAGGCTTTGCTACGCGTAGAATATCCAACAAAAATCCCCTCATCGGATCTCGGATCGAATTTGTCCAAACTACCATATGTGTTCTTAATAAAACATTTCGAACCAAAAACACGAAAATGTTTAACTTGAGGCAACCTACCAAACAACAATTCATAACAAGTTTGTTTAGTGCCGGGCCTCAAAAGTATTCTATTAAACACATAGCAAGCGGTGTGTACCGCTTCCGCCCAAAATTGATGGCCAAGTTGGCTATCATCAAGCATAGTGCGAGCACACTCCACTAGCGTCCTATTCTTTCTCTCAACTACACCATTTTGAGGAGGTGCACGAGGGAAAGAGAAGGTGTGAGTAATACCAACTTCATCACAACATGTCTCAAAAGACTCATTCTCAAATTCACCTCTATGATCACTACGAATAGTGACAATGGTGGTTCCTAAGAGATTTTGTACTTTCTTAACAAAAATTGTGAAGTTTTCAAAAGCTTCATTTTTATTACACAATGAAAATACCCAAGTAAATCTTGAATAGTCATCTACGATGACAAGTCCATACCTTGCATTTCCTAAGGAAGCTACTCTAGTTGGCCCAAATAAATCTAGATGTAATAGCTCTAGTGGCCGTTTAGTAGAGATGCTTTTCTTAGGTTTAAATGAAGATTTAGGAAGCTTGCCGCGTTGACAACAATCACAAAAACTTTTCTTTTCAAAAACAAGCTTCGGAAAACCTTTAATAGAATTCAATTTTGAAAGCTTATATAGTGTTCCAAAGTTCACATGTCCAAAGCGTCGATGCCATAAGTGTTGTTCACTTGTGTTGGCAACGAGACATTGTTCATATGACTTAGGAAGATCCAAAATATAGATGTCTTTACGACGAGTTCCGGAAAATAATAATTTTTCATTATCCTTTCTTAAAATATGACACAATCCTTTCGCAAAGCTAACTTTGTAACCTTTGTCACAAAGTTGACTTATTGAAATAAGATTATGATTTAAACCACTAACAAGATAAACGTCACTAATTAATGGTTTAGAAGGGTTACCGACTTTACCAACACCTATGATGGTTCCGCTCTCGTTGCCTCCAAATACGACGCGGTTTCCATTCGCAATGGGAACCACTCCGGAGAGCAAACGAGCGTCACCCGTCATGTGTTTGGAGCACCCGCTATCGAGTATCCAATTCCCTTTGGAGCTAAATTTAAATTTGATGCTCCTTTTCTTTTTCTTTTCCTTGAGTACCTAAAGATAGACACTTTCATATCATGGTACCCAAGGTCATTGGGTCCAAGGGATTAGACCTTTGGAAGCCAAGTCCAAGTGGACTTAGACTTCCCCACATAATTCTTACTATGCACAACATCCGAAAAATAAGCATTCATGTACATTTGTTTTTCGTCCATGCTTGTGTCCTTTGGGCTCCAAATAGTGAAAATTTTGGGAGCCATCATCCTATTGGGTGCATGCATGCTACGTTGATTTCTACGTGATGCATGTTGTGGATAGGCATACGGGACATGATGGAATGGTGCACGAAGAGAATTATTCATATGATGAGGTGGGTGTACATATGCATGTGTGGAAACACGTGCGTGAGGGTGTCTCACTTGGTGTGCACGTGCCCGGGAATGTGTTGCATAAAAATCATCATAAGTGTGAGACGGTGGAGTAGGACGTGTGTTCCTACGTGGCATGTTATTAGTGTACATGTAGGCATGCCCCTTCTTTGGAGGTCCACCCAAAGTGGGTTTCTTTCCGAAAGAGGGTGTGGACGAGGTGGAAGCACCATTGGTAGATGAACTACCAATAGAGTGTTTGCTCCCACTCGTTGAGGCTTCGGAAGTTGGCCTAACAAAAGTAGTGACCGACTTGGATGAATTTCCCATCATATACCCCAAGCCAATGTGGTGTTTGGCCGGAAGTAAATCTTTTAGGATATTATCCAAATGGCCCTTACCCTTGTTGAATTTGTTGATTCGGCCCAATGTGTCCTCATATTTCTCTTTGAGAGAACGCAAAGAAGTA
Source organism: Scilla litardierei (assembly GCA_030789695.1). NCBI lineage: Eukaryota > Viridiplantae > Streptophyta > Magnoliopsida > Asparagales > Asparagaceae > Scilla > Scilla litardierei. Next base: position 63,072,318 of record CM061133.1, on the reverse strand, counting down.
TCCAAAGCGGATATTTGCGATGTGAGCACATAAACACGAGATTTAAGATTCTCGTTCTCAATACTCAAAGTCGAGTTTTGAGAAGTTAAATCCGCTATCTCATGTTCTTCCGCATCCTCAATGCTAACATGTTCAAGTTTAGATTTGAGATTCACAATCTCATTTCTTAACTCTTCAACAACGGTGTCGTTGTTGGTGATGATATTCTTAGGCGATGTTTGAATGCTAGCTAGGTCATCTTTTACCTTAGTATATCTATTTACTAACTTAGTGTATTTTGACCAAAGTTGAGAGTTAGCATTTCTAAGATCATCCATCGTTACCTCATCGCTTTCGTCATTACTATCATCGGAAGAGGAGGATCCTTGATCGTTCTCATCTCTTGCCATGAAGCACATATGTGCTTGCTCCACTTTCTCATCATCCGACTCTTCGCTTGAGGAATCCTCGGAGTCGGTGAATGTTGCTCCGACAAGTCCTTTCTTGTACCCCTTCTTGTATTTCTTGGACTTATCGAATTTTGGCGCCTTCCACTTCTCCTTTTGTTTGTTGAGAGGACACTCCGCTTTCATGTGTCCTGGCTTATTGCACTTGAAACACAAAGGAGAGGAAGAGGCGTTAGAAGAACCAAATTTACATTTGGTCTTGAAGTTACCTTTCCGGAAGAAACGGTTGAACTTCTTGGCCATGAGTGCCATGGACTCCAAGTCCAACTCGTTTTCCGAGTCTTCATCATCGGAAGATGTGGATGAAGCCGCCTTGAATGCAATCGCCTTTTTCTTAGGCGCATCTAGGTTCAAATATGACTTCATCTTTTCTTGTAGCTTCACCTTGCTATCTTTGCGTACCTCGTATGACATCAAAGTACCCATTAGTTGAACTACGGTATATTTGTTCATGTCATTACCTTCCTCGATGGCGAAGGTACGTTTTTCCCAAGAAGAGGGAAGTCCTTCAATAAGCTTTAAGCACTTCTCCTTTTGAGTGTAGATCTTGCCGAGGGCCTCTAACTCGTTTATTATGTCAACGAAGCGAGCGTAATATTCTTTCATCTTCTCGCCCTGTTGCATGTGAAACATTTCGTAATCTTTGGTTACGACAACGAGTTTAGAGTCTCTTACCCGACTCGTCCCTTCATGTAGTATGAGGAGAGAGTTCCAAATTTGATATGCACTCTTACATGTGCATATCTTATTGAAATCCTCGGGCTCCAATGCGCATTGCAAGGCGTTCATTGCCTTGGCATTGCTTACCTCCGCGGCGACCTCCGCGGTAGTCCATTTCTCAAAATCTTCTTCTTCGGGCTCGTTGTACTCCTTCATTGTAGTCCTCCATAAAAATGCACTTCGGAGGAAGGTTTCCATCCGACATTTCCAGTACCCGTAGTTGGTACCGTTGAAGAATGGAGGCCTTGTAGAGGAATGTCCTTCCATCACCGATGACGCTCCTTCACGGTTCCTGAAGGTGTCGTAGTTGGAAGGTGGAGGCACGGTCTTGTTGTCGTTGGCAGACATAGCTGAGTATCTGGCTTTGATACCAAATGTAATGCCCTACCAGCTACTGCACAAGTACTAGAGGGGGGGGGGGTGAATAGTACTTTAAAATAATAAGGCGTATTATTCCAAATTAAATTGCACACAACTACCAAGTCAATTTGCGGAAGCTTAAATTGAATGACAACAATGAAATTAACAATGCTAACAAATGAAGTTAATGGGTTCGGATCCACCCAAGTCTCCCCGACTTGTTCCCGGTGATCCTACGTCCCAACCACCCGGATCCCTTCCGGATACTTGAGTTAGAAACCCTAACTCAAGATTTCCACTATGAATATCTTGTGAAAAACCTTCACAAGATCAAATCATACATGCAATGGCAAAGTGAATCCCACAACCCGGGATCACAAACTTCTCTCACAACCGAGAGAGCCAATAAGCAATATAAAAGAGTTTAATATGAAATAAATACTCTTACCACAAAATCCTATACCTTGAGTTTTTCTTACCCAAAAGGTGGAATGAAGGATTTGAGGAAGATGAAGTTACCAAACCCTAGCACCAAGGAAATGAGCAGCAATGGGTGCCTAGGGAAGATTTGGAAACTTGAATCAAGCAATAGCTTGAAGAGCTCACCAAGAACAAGCTTCTCTCTAGATCTAGAAATGAGAGAGAATGGGTTTCTTGTGAGGAAGAGAGCTATAGATTTGAGGGAGAATAGCTATCTCTTTAGAACTCAATGAATCTCTTAATGGCAGCTCTATTGAAGATAGAAATGACCTAGGTTCGTATTTATAGGGTCCCATAAAAACAAGTTAGGTCAATCTCCAACGGAAAGAAATCTGTGAGATCTAGTCGGTCAAAGAACACTCACTGACCGACTAGTTCATCAACTAGTCGGTCAGTCACAAAGCATGGACCGACTAAGAGCAGATCTGAGAAGAGATAGAATTTCAGACCTAGAAAACTAGTCGGTCCAAGAACACTGTCTGACCGACTAGTTTCATAACTAGTCGGTCATCCAATGAACGTAGACCGACTAAGAGGCAAAACAACATAGTCTGAAGGCAAGTTGACTTAGTCGGTCCAAGAACAAAAGTTGACCGACTAGATTGTCAACTAGTCGGTCATCAAACGTTCTTAGACCGACTAACGGTAAACAGTAGCTTAGGAGAATTTTAGAGAGAACAGTCAGTCTCAACTAGTCGGTCAAAGAAGCATCACTGACCGACTAGTTCACAAACTAGTCGGTCGGTGAGTCAACATAGACCGACTAACTGTAAACAGTAAAGAGCTAAGAATTAACTGACTGAAACTAGTCGGTCCAAGAACAGTGGCCGACCGACTAGATCACCATCTAGTCGGTTAGTACTTGTTCTTGTACCAACTAACATGCACAACAAAGTCCGAATCGAAGCGCGACGCTTCGAGGAAGTTAGAGTGAACTTGTGCAAGAATCCTAGAGCTACGAAATGAGCGTAATGAAGATAGAAACGTAAGATATACTCAAGGCTTAACATTCTATCAATCGAAACTAAAAGACTATAAATAAAACCTTAATAAACGGTCTTTGAGAGCTTCGATTGAATCTTCATTACTTCCAAAGCGTCGCAAGAGCTTCAACGAAGCTTTAGGCTTGAATACGAGCTTTTGGAAGTGTTGAGATGTCGCTTTGAATATTCTCGTGAAATTGGCGACGATCTCCAATACTGCGCTCACAAATTGTTAGTTCATGAAGTATTTATGTTTGCTCATCATCCAAAACCAAATCCGGGGAGTCCAATATTCAACAGAAAGATCCTAAAAACTACTCTCTGTAATTTTATTGCCACTCGGCCGAGTGACTTAGTCCCTCGCCCGAGTTAATCAGACACTTTCTTGCACTTAAAAGCTCTGAGTAGCATTGCTTCTCGGCCGAATGACCCTTGCCTACTCAGCCGAGTAGTAAGAAATACTCACCCGAGTCGCAACTTTAGCAGGAGATTTCAAACTTTTCTAAAAACCGTGCCATTCGGCCGAGTGAACGTGTCACTCGGCCGAGTGACTTATCATTTATAACCCAGCGGCCGCGGGCTCGAATTTCCAAACTCGAAAAATTCCCAAATTTGCTCGAAGCTCTTCGTCTTCCCCCTCCCCTCGACCAAATCGCACTCGACCTCGTCCGAGCTGCACTGCCCCGCGACCGACTCACCGTCGGTCGCCGATCACCCACCGCCGACGCCCGTCGCCGGTGCCGCCACACCCGTCGCTGTACACCCCCAATTTCTCCTAAAAATCCTATTTTTCTCCATTTCTCCAATCCGTAAGCCCAAACCCGTTCCAAATCGAAATTAATCTCCATACATATCTATTATCTCCAATCTTCTCCCAAATATATTGATATTCATTGATGATTTGTCTATTTATGTTTCAGGCTAGCTTGGGGAGATACAAGAGTCGATTTGGCGCTTCTCGGAGGAGGCAATTTTTTGCATGCTTCGACTGATTGCTCTCGTGTCGTGCTCAGGTATACTTGTTCCATCTTTTCAGCACTTCGCATTTTTGGGTAGGCACTTTCCGCGGCTCACATGCCGCCCCGCACTAGGTCTCGCACGAGGGCGCTCGCTTCCAAGCGGAAGAGATCCAGCGATCCTGGCTCCTCTTCTGCTAGGGTAGACTCCCCTCCACCTAGCCCACCACCACCACCCACACTTCCGCCTCCTACCGCACCTATACCACCACCACCGGCACAGCCCGCCCCTACGTTCGACACGATGGCGATTACGTTCAGAGATGACGCGCACCGTACCAGATTTGAGCGTATCTCCCATCGCTCGATCGTACCCACTAGGTTCAAGCACATAGCAGACTTTGGGCATGGCGTGTATTTATATTTCATATATTCACGCACGTTTTCTTCTGTGTTTTTCCGCTATTTCCCACCGTCTTGTATTCGTTTTCTCGTGTTTTCTTGTTTTCTTTCACTTTTCCGTGTTTTTGCATGTTTGCAGGAGTTTACCGGTGTAGGGGACATAAAACGACGATATCATGAGTCCCCGGAGCAACGGGAGGAGTCACGCGTGATCCAGGGGGTCAAACGACGAAGATAACATCTTTCAGCCCCTCACCCGACTGGTTGGTCACTTCCAACCGATCGGGTGATGCACGCGTGCACCACCCGAACACAAGCTAGAGCGGTCAGAAAGTCAACCGATCGGTTCAGAGACCGGTTCAATCATCCCAACTGTCTAGAATTTGATGCTGAATGCCAACCGATCGGGTGAACTTCACCCGATCGGTTCACCTGTAGCCAATTATTCGAAGCCAAGACACGGAGAGCTCAACCGACCGGTTCACCCGACGACGCAAAGATCCAACCGGTCAACTTCAACCCTCAATCGACCGTGCCGTATGATCGGGTGAAGTCCCATGCTGAGCTGCCGAAGAACGAAGCAGGTCACCCGATCGGGTGATTCTTCACCCGATCGGGTGATATCGTTTTATATATATATGACCCCTAGGTTTTCCAGAAAGGAGAGTTGTTATTTTTTGCTGTTTTTTCTCCCTCTTGACGGCTGTAATTTTTCAGATATTAGTAAGTTGTCTGATCTTTGTTAAACTTTAATATAGTGTTATTTGCATTGCTCTTACTATTTTTCAATTGCCTGATCATGTTTCTAACGGTCGATTTTGATTTAGATTGCTTTTTAGTAAATATGTGTGAGTAGTTCCCAAATCTGGGATTTTGGTGGAAACCCCTTCATGGGTTCTCCCCGATGCGTCCATAGGACTAGGAAATCGATAGGGATTAGGAATCTATCGGTTACGCGGGGTGTTTTATTTTCATCGGTGGGAAAAAGACCGCCTTTGACCATTGGGCCAAGGGGGAATAAACTTGGCGGTTGACTCCCTAGCCATAGCTCACGCCCTTAGCGTAGACGTCGAATCCTAGCACGCGGGAGCGGTAGGATGAGATGTTGGGAGTTATCATTGCGAGCTTAGTGCTCCCGGAGTCGGTCAGTGTTAATTGACATGGGAATGCCCACTGACCGAACCCGGGAAGTCCGGCGTATCATCCTGGGCACCGACCGGAATATCGGGCCCATGGGACGCTGGTACCACTTTTAGAGGCAACGTCTCACCATTAGACCCTAATTTCGATCGTTATCCTACCCGTAGGCCGTATCAGCGAGAATCGCACGATAGGGTGGAAACCGAAGTCCCGGGTTTTCCCTTTATATTGTTTATCCCTTGCATTCTATTTTCTGTGACAAACCATCATCCGATTCGGGCTAGCTCGCCCATGGGGTGAATCCGATCCTTCTTGACACAAGCACAACCACGCCTCCCTGAGTTCGACCCCCAAGCCACACTACAACACAGTGTGCTTGCGGTTATAAATATTTAAATCTCACGCCCCAATTATATATTGCACACATCTGGCATGCAAAAGCCGGGGACGTCAAGCTTTATGGCGCCGTTGCCGGGGAGGCAACATGCTTGTTATTTTAGGATTTCATGAACCCTTGAGTCTATCTCACATCTCTATCTCGCGATAATTTTCGCATTCTTCTTTTTCCTTTTTATTTTCTTATTTCTATTTCTATTTTTTATTTTATCTGTTTCTTTCCCATTTTTCGCTTCACGGGTGTTTGTTGTTTTTCATGCGCAGGAGTTCAAGAAGTCTCGACGACTTGACTCCCGTTGATCCGGAGATAAATGCCATCCTAAGGTGTTTGGCCGCCTAGAAGCGAAGAAGAGAGGATCCTGAAACCATGGGGGAGAACACCCCCACCTCACAAGTCCCTGCTGGAGTACTCGATGCCATCCATCGAGTCCACCTCCGCCATCCGTCCTCCTGCTATTACGGCGTAAAGCTTCAAGCTTAAGCCGTCTTTGGTGACGTGGATCCAGCAGGATCAATTTTCGGGTGCACCCATGGAGAGCCCCATCGAACATTTGGACTCCTTCTTGGAGAAATGTGACACCTTCCGGATAAACGGTGTCACAACTGAGGCGATCCGTCTGAAGCTATTCCCCTTCTCTCTGCGAGATAAGGCCAAGCTGTGGCTTAGGGGGAAGGACCCAAATACGTTCAACACTTGGGAGAAGCTTTCAAACGCTTTTTTGACGAAGTTCTTTCCTCCGGGGAAGACCATGAAGCTGAGGAGTGAGATCTCCTCCTTCTCCCAAGCCAGCCACGAGTCCCTGCATGAAGCTTGGACAAGATTTAAAGAGATGCAGCGAAGATGCCCTCATCACGAGCTTCCCAAGTGGCAGATAATTAATCTGTTCTACAACGGATTGAGGGATGATTTGAAATCATCGATGGATACCGCGGCTGGAGGGTCTTTCATGTCCAGAAGTGAGGAAGATGCCATGAATATTCTAGAAAATATGGCATCCAACAATGAGCGGTGGTGTGACGAGAGAGCCACACCTAGATCTGGGGTATCCACAGGGTCGAGGACGTCGACAAATTATCCATCAAGTTTGACTTGCTGTCGACCCAGATCTCCGCACTAATGGTAGGAGCCGGTGGTGCCGGTATGTAACATATTGCCGCGGTGGAAACAGAAGTCATGGGGGACTTCGAGGGTGGTGACATCTCACCACCATTGGACCAAGCAATCGCACTATTCTACAATCCTACGGGAAATGCGCCGTATCCACCATGGACTTGCTCCAACCAGGCCTACTCTCCAAACAACCGGAATCATCCCAACCTTAGCTACCGGGCACCGTATCAGCAGCCGCCGCCTCAGCAGCAGCAACAACAGATATATCAGCCGGCTAGGCCTTAGCAGCAGAAGTTTTAGTAGTAACAACCTCCACAACAGTATCAACAATATGCTCCTAGGAATCAGCAACCCATTCAGCAGTAATATGGCCAGCAAAGGGCCATCTCTCCGGTTGAGTCCCTCTTGACTCAATACATCGCCAACCAGGAGAAGATAAATTTGAAGCTGGAGATGGGGCAGAGAGTTCTCACTGATCAGGTAACACAGCTGGGGTTACAAGTGGCGAACCGTCAGAGGCCGCAGAATCTATTACCGCCACAACCTGAAGTGAACCCGAGGGGAGCAAATCAGACTTTGGCACTCACACACGAGAATGTGAATGTGTCCGCTATCGTGTTGAGAAGCGGGGCACAAATCCCCACAAGAGTACCCCCCAAAGAACCTGAAGCACCGTTGGCCGTAGAACGACCAATTGAAAAATTGAATGACGACGGTGCTTCATCGCCAAAGCAAATGACTCCGGAGGGAGCCCCTGAAGAGGAGAAGAAGAAAACCGAGGAAGGGAGCCTCAAAGTGTTCAAGCTCGTTGTGCCTTTTCCACAAAGGCTAGCCCAAGCCAAGATAGACGAAAAGTATGGCAAATTCTTTGCCATGGTCAAGGATCTAAGCTTGCAAATCCCCTTCCTTGAAGCTAGAGAGATGATTCCCTCCTACGCCAAATTTCTAAAGGATTTAGTGACAAGAGGGTCCAGAAAGGAGAAGGTCGTTTGACGGCGGAATGCAGCGATCTCATTCAGAGAGCAAATCCGCCTAAGCTTAAAGACCCGGGGAGCTTCTCTATCCCTTGTGCGATCGGGGAGGTAAAGATCCATCGTGTGCTCGTCGATCTTGGAGCGAGCATCAGTTTGATGCCCCTGTCGCTGTACAAGAGGATAGGGATGGGCGACTTGGATCCCACCAGCAAGACATTACAGCTTGCAGACCGTTCGGTCAAGTATCCGGTGGGTGTTGAGATGACATCCCTGTTAACGTAAGAGGGGAGCATGTGCCGATGGACTTCGTCGTCATGGACATGCCTGAAGATGTGCACACCCTCATAATCCTTGGACGGCCTTTCATGGCCACTGCCAGCGTTTTGATAGATGTGAAGAATGGGAAGCTTTCCCTTAACGTCGGCAAATAAAAAGTCGAATTTGACTTGCGGTTGTCAATGAAGCACCCCGATCCCCCGGATGATCCAAGACGCAATGTGCTGGAGTTAGAAGAAGAGAGAGCTGCGGAGGCAAGCTCCATGGAAATTCTTTCAAGAAACCCCCCGATGGCTTAGGGGACTTAGAAGAACCCGTCGGCCTGAAGAAATGTGACGTTGCTGGGAAAGCGGATGCGGCACACACGGTCCCTCCCGGATTTCAAAATGCTCCTCCGACGAGGAGGAAAGGGAAAGAGCCCATAGGGCTCACTGGAGATGAGATTCGGATCCTGAAACGAGTGGCGGTAGACGCCAATTTAAGGGAGAAGCCCCCGGACCCCGTCAACAAAGGGAGAGTCGTTGAGCAAGTTTTCTTGTCGCCACCGACTACACCAAAAGCTACCAGCTTTGAAGCTGAAGTGATGCCAGAATTTGGGCATCACCCGTATCGCCCACCTTGAACATCATCTACGGGCGTCGAGCTAACGACGTTAAACAAAAGCGCTTCGTGGGAGGCAACCCATGCTCTAAAAAATTTTATCTTCGTTTTTAGGATTTTTATTATCTTTATTTTTCCTATTTTAATAATTAAATTCAGCCGCGGGATCAACCGTCGAGAGACTTAGGCCATTTGTGGACTTTTGCAGAAAACAAGGCCCCAACCGATCGGTTGATAACTCAACCGATCGGTTGGGATGTATCAGCTGATGGCCGTATCAGTCACTCAACGAACCGATCGGGTGAAGATATGTGTGACCGGTTGGCAGACCGGGTGAACTGGGGCTGAAGTCTCGGGAAATTTTCAGATTTTGTCAACCGATCGGGTGATGAGAAGCATGACCAGTTGACTGATCGGGTGAACAACACCAAACTCTCGGAAAAATTTGCAGAGCGGCCAACCGATCGGTTGAGTTATCAACCGACCGGTTCGCCTGTAGCGTCTCTTCAGCTGAAATTCTCGACCCATAAGTCAACCGATCGGGTGACAACTCACCCGATCGGATCGACTTAAACCCTATAAAAACCATCCGCCCCAACCGTTCATTCCCTCGCCCGATCTCGCATCTCCTTCCGTCGTTTCGTCTCCCCGACTCTCCCAACTGTCGAAAAAACCTCTCCTGCGACCTCCACTCCCCCTCTAGTCTCTCTCTCCACCTACCCCTTCCATCTCTCCACCACTCTCTCTCTCTCTCTCTCTCTCTCTCTCTCTCTCTCTCTCCCATTTCGCTTCCTTAGCCCTAATTCCACAATACCCCCCCCCCCCAATTTCGAATTTTCGCTGAAGAGGAGTGCCGCGGCTCCACACTACGTCCAATTGCAAGGTGTTGAGTCAACTTCAAGCGAGGAACTCCAATCTCTGATGGGTAACTTCGCTCCACTGCTCAAATTTTACTTTTTACCCTAGAATTTCTACTTGCTTGATTGTTTGTGTGTGCGTGCTTTTATCGTATTCTACACTCATTTGCATCACACTCACGCACCCACTATGGCCCGGGACCGAGATAAGGGGAAGGGTATCCTGTGGGAGGAGGAACCGTCTCGAAAGAGATGCAAACAAACACGTCCTCCTCCCAACACACCATGTGCACTATCACTAGCCCCTCCCCCACCTGTTATCCCCCCTGAGGACCCAATGATGGGCCCGCATGGGTATCAATTTAGGAACCAAGAGCACAAAGACTTTTACCATAGACTTGATGCTCTGGGGCATCTATGGACCAAGTTTGCCCACACCCAATCGCTTATCGATCTCGGTGTATTCACCGAGGTCGAGACCCTCTTCGCAAACTTAGGTTGGTTGGCCTTCCTAAACGCTCATGCTGTGTCTTACCCGTCCCTCACACTAGAATTTCTATCCACACTTATCTGTGAGTCGGGGTCGACCGTCATTTTCCGGGTGCGTAACAAAGCATCCGCACCAACCTGAACACGATCAATGATATATTTGGTTTCCCTGTCCTTGGGGACGACGCTATCCGACACTACGGGTATCCACCCGAATTCGACGTCGATCAGTTTTGGTTCCGCCTCACCCTATTACATCACTATCCCCGAGGTAAGGCCAAGGCCTCCTCAATCGTCCATCCTATATTTCGTCTGGCCCATCGGATCATATCCTCCGCATTTTTCCCCAGGGATGAGTCAGGCATCGTGACCATCCTTGATCTTTTCATTCTATGCGCCATGACTTTCCCTTTCGTTCGAGACGATGATGGGATTAGCTTTAGGGCCCCTACTATCCCCGTCCATGCTGGTGACTGGCTTGTTCACAAGCTCCTCGAGATTAGCCAGGCCGGCAAGGGCAAGCTATGTTGTGGGGGAATAATCACTATCATTGCTTCTTTTCCCCAATTTAATATCCCTATCCCCCGAGGTCTTCCCACTACCGCAGGACCCTCGCATCTAGATCTTCATGTCCTGCGGCATATTCATATGATTAAGCCCGCCCTGATAGTCGTTTCAATTTCAACTACGGCCACCGCCCAGCCCCATACACCATTCTCCCCAACCCTCGCTCGCATGACTATAGAATTAGTGGGAGATTGGACTTTTCCGCCCGATCCCGACTTTCTAGCGGGGTTGCGCCTTCCTTTCTTTTCCCAGGACGCACGCAGATCACCTTCCCCTGTCGCCCGCTTAGGCGAGCAGGATATCCCTACGTCCCGGGGAGACATCGGGGCTGGCCCGAGTCACACCACCCATGCTCCTGGCCCTATCACTTCTGAGGATCTTTCAGAGGCCATCTCCGGTCTTGTGTCCAGTGCCGGCATGACCACTGCCATCGGCACTACTTCCACATCACTCCTCGGCACCACTTCCGCTTCATGTCAGTCCGCTTCTTTTGGTCGCCTCCAGGCCTCAGCTCGTCTTGGTCTCGAGGCCGAGATCGCTGCTCTCAGTGCTTTTGACACGTCCTCTGTCCCCTCGGTCCCATCCTCTTCCATTTTCTCTCACCCACGTTTCCTCGCACTTGAGAGGAACGTGGCCGCCATCCTCCGCCTTCTCACTCACGCCCATGGACCACCACCACCCACACCACCACCTTCACCACCTCGACGTCCTTCACCTCCCCCATCACATTCTTCACCTCCACAATCACCCCCTAGGCGACCATCCCCTCCTATCACTACTTCCATCCACACTACCTCATCTACTCCCACAGTTTCCATTCCCTCCACTGTTTACCCCACAGCTCCACTACCCTCCACTTCCGTCACCCCATACGTGCGCCGCAAGAAATTACAGGTGCGTTCTCGATCACTTCCCCCACCATCCTCACCTACCCCCATTCCCTCTTCATCCTCACCTACCCCCGTACCTCTACCACCCACCACCACATTGGTCGCCATTTCACCCCCACTTACCGTCATCACCTCCACACCACCCATCGTCCACACTTCCTCCACACCCACTGATCCATCACCATGACCACTTTCTCCACTTCTCTGCACACCAGTCACCTCACCCACCCACACTGCATCCCACACTTCTTCCACCGAGGATGACGAGGATGTTTCCTCTTCTGCTTTTTGATTTCGTTTTTGCTTTATTGACCTCCCCCTTGCATATCTCTGCATATTCATGATCAATCTTATCGCTAGCACTGTCACGTCTGGCTTGGGGGAAGTCAAAATTTTTGTTGTGTGCTGTCGTGTGTTGTTTTTCTTTGTGTGTTTGTTTATTTGTTGTGTCGTGTGATTTTCCTTTTTTATTATTTATTTTATTTTCTGTTTATGTGTCGTGTGGTGTGATTTTTATCTTTATTCTTCTTTTCAGTTTCGTTTGTGTGATTTTCGTGTCTTTCGTGTCTTTTTGTGTCTGTGCGTATTTCCACCCCATATTCATTGCCCTCCCGTATTTAATTCTATTGCATTGGGGGCAATGCAAGTTTCAGCTTGGGGGAGTCGCACTTTGTGCGTCATTTGTCTCTTTTTCTTCGTTATTTGAGTCGTTTTTCTCCGTTTTTTTCTTTTTCTTTTTCTTTTTCTTCTTTTTATCTCTTTATCCTAGAGATGAACCCTATGATGAATTGCCACAAAAATCACACGCACACCTTGCACGGCTTCGATAATCACATTCACTAGCCTTAGGAAGTCGAGTCCTCTTGCATTTCATGCATCGTGGGTCCACTTAGCTTTTATGAGAGTCGTGTGTCGTGACTAGAGTTGGGTGTGCTTCTACTTTGTGATTGTATTTTATATACCTGTCCAGGAATGACCCTTAGATTATCATGCTTCGATTTGAATATGCGGTATTTGTTTCTCCTGTCTGCTTTTGCATGCTATATATATATATATATCGTATACTTCATTTCGCATGTGTCAGGATTCCACAATTAAGGACTAGGATAACCCATTTAGCCCATGCTCTAATTAGCGAGAATAGTTTCCTTTGCCCAAGTGTTTAGATTCCGATTTCTTTTTTATTTTACTTGGTGCAAATCCCCTCGTCCTGTACCGTTCTCCTACTTGGGAGAGTACACATGTGAATAGCCAAAAACCCAAAAATTCAAAAAAAAAGAAAAGAAGAAAAGAAAAACCCAAAAAGAAAAGAAAAGAGAAAATTGTATAGTCGAAAAGCCAAAAAATACATATATCCAAAACCAAAGAAAAATATATGAGTGTGAATATTTTCCTACTTACCGAGAATAAAGGGAAGGCGAGAATTTGCACCGAGTGTTCTACTCCACATCATCTCAACTCCCATTGTTTTCGAAAACACTTGGCTTAGGAACTTTTTAGCTATTATCTAGGCTATAGTGTGGTGATTTCCTTAACCCTAGTTGTGGAGTTCCTGACGCATGATATGTTTCGATTCTTGCTCTATTCTCATGCATGCTTGAGCTTTATATTCACCGATTAATTCGAATCGAATCGATATTTGGGTCATTTCTTGGATTTGTGTATATGGAGCTTACTGCACGATGTAGATAGTGACACCGACTGCTAGTACACGACCACACTCACTCGCGCTTCACCGCGTGGGCCCACGGCACTTGTCTGGACTCGTATTCCTTGGTTTAGTGATGTGATTTGGTGTTTGTCTGCTTGGTGTGTTGTTTTTGGTTTTGTTGGCCCTGACGGGCGATTTAGGATTTAGAGTTCTCTTCTTTCTCTCTTTCTCTCTATTTTCTCCCTTCGAGCTCCTACTCTCACTCGTCTTCCTCGAGGACGAGGAAGGGTTCAGCTTGGAGGATTTTGACGTGTATTTATATTTCATATATTCACGCACGTTTTCTTCTGTGTTTTTCCGCTATTTCCCGTCGTCTTGTATTTGTTTTCTTGTGTTTTCTTGTTTTCTTTCACTTTTCCGTGTTTTTGCATGTTTGCAGGAGTTTACCGACATAGGGGACATAAAACGACGATATCATGAGTCCCCGGAGCAATGGGAGGAGTCACGCGTGATCCAGGGGGTCAAACGATGAAGATAGCATCTTTCAGCCCCTCACCGGACCGGTTGGTCACTTCCAACCGATCGGGTGATGCACACGTGCACCACCCGGACATAAGCTGGAGTGGTCAGAAAGTCAACCGGTCGGTTCAGAGACCGGTTCAAACGTCCCAACTCTCTGGAATTTGATGCTGAATGCCAACCGATCGGGTGACCTTCACCCGATCGGTTCACCTGTAGCCAATTCTCCGAAGCCAAGACACGGAGAGCTCAACCGACCGGTTCACCCGACGGCGCGAAGATCCAACCGGTCAGCTTCAACCCTCAACCGACCGTGCCGTATGACCGGGTGAAGTCCCATGCTGAGCTGCCGAAGAACGAAGCAGGTCACCCGATCGGGTGATAACGTTTTCTATATATAGGACCCCTAGGTTTTTCAGAAAGGAGAGTTGTTATTTTTTGCTGTTTTTTCTCTCTCTTGACGGCTGTAATTTTTCAGATATTAGTAAGTTGTCTGATCTTTGTTAAACTTTAATATAGTGTTATTTGCATTACTCTTACTACTTTTCAATCGCCTGATTATGTTTCTAATGGTCGATTTTGATTTAGATTGTTTTTTAGTAAATATGTGTGATTAGTTCCCAAATCTGGGATTTTGGTGGAAACCCCTTCGTGGGTTCTCCCCGATGTGTCCATAGGACTAGGAAATCGATAGGGATTAGGAATCTATCGGTTACGCGGGGTGTTTTCTTGTCATCGGCGGGAAAAAGACCACCTTTGACTGTTGGGCCAAGGGGGAATAAACTTGGCTGTTGACTCCCTAGCCATAGCTCACGCCCTTAGCGTAGACGTCGAATCCTAGCGCGTGGGAGCGACAGGATGAGATGTTGGGAGTTATCGTTGCGAGCTTAGTGCTCCCGGAGTCGGTCAGTGTTAATGGACATGGGAATGCCCACTGACCGAACCCGGGAAGTCTGGCGTATCATCCTGGGCACCGACCGGAATATCGGGCCCATGGGACACTGGTACCACTTTTAGAGGCAACGTCTCACCATTAGACCCTAATTCCGATCGTTATCCTACCCGTAGGCCGTATCGGCGAGAATCGCACGATATGGTGGAAACCGAAGTCCCGGATTTTCCCTTTATATTGTTTATCCCTCGCATTCTATTTTCTGTGACAACCCATCATCCGATTCGGGCTAGCTCGCCCATGGGGTGAATCCGATCCTTCTTGACACAAGCACAACCACGCCTCCCTGAGTTCGACCCCCAAGACACACTACAACACCGTGCGCTTGCGGTTATAAATATGTAAATCTCACGCCCCCAATTATATATTGCACACATCTGACGCGCAAAAGCGGGGGACGTCAGGGCACCTAGGGGTACTTGAGGGACTGCTCTAGTTGTATGACAACGTGGGGTGGCGTGACTTTTTGTCGATGTCGGCAGACACCTATATCCGTCCGACACTAGAGGTTCTGAGTTCTATAGCTAGTACTCCTAGGGGTTGCTCTTTTCGACTAATGGATCGTGAGTGCGAGATCACTCTCGACATGCTCCGAGCCTACTTTCAGTGGCCCCCCAGTTCTGGACTCAGACCGAGCCTATAGTCCCACACACATCCCACCTCTGTCATTCAACACACACGCATTTTGGACACGTATCACAGGATCACCCCTCGCCTTTGACCCTAGTCGGGCCAAGGCCTCCGCTATCCTCCACCCATGCCTCCGCATTGCACATCGCCTTATGGAGACCACTTTCTTAGCGAGGTATGAGCCGGGGACGATGTCGACGCCGGAGCTCTACATGCTCTACGCGATGACTCGATCACGGGCCTTCGAGAGGGGTGGGGACGTTTTACTCCCTGCCATTGAGATTGATATTGCCAATTGGTACTTAAACCGCATCATTATCTCTGTCAACGCTAGGACGCCTATCTGATGCGGCGGTCTGATTACCCTCCTGACTCCTTTGTGCGGAGTAGACCTCCCTACTGGCTTGCTCAGACCACCGGGCCCCACTTCCCTTTCAATTGACGTTATGGCCCGGATGAGGATGCTGCGTCCTCATGATCAGCACCACTGGGTGTGGCTGCACGGTCCTTTCGGTGCTGATTACATGATTCTTCCGAGCCCCGCTCGGACTCATATTGGACCTGCAGGAGGGGAGTGGATTCCAGTGATGGACGTCCTCATCCCTGATGCGTACGTGCTTGAGCCCGAGGGTGCTCAGCAGGAGCCCCTCCTTCCACCCCTGGACCCTGTGATACCTCAGCCTGTACTTGCTTCGTCTACACCTCCCAACACCTCTGTCCACACTTCTGTCAGTATCGGAAGTACACTTGCCGACTCCTCCACCACCACCTCTGTGCCGATTTTCATTGACCCCATTTCTGCTGTGAGCCCTGAGTGTCCTACCACCATTATTGAGAGCGGCGAGCCCTCTTTTAGCTCCGCAGTGGAGACCCTATCCACTTTCTTATTCTCGACCCTTGGGGAGTCATTTTCTTCACACTTCACGGCCTCCCCAGTCATTGACGCCTTTGTCTCCACTGTCGATGTCTTCTCTGAGAGTGTCGTGACGACTGTCTCCATTTCTGTGTCACCGATCTCTCTGTCCTACTCGCCCTCTGTCACCGTCTCAGCCTCTGTTGCTGCTCCTTCTTCTTCGACCATTCATGCGTCTCAGCCTCCCACAGAGGCTGAGCGTCTTTTGGTGAGCACAACACCACAGCCCTACCCGGTAGTTGCACCTGTTATTTACAGTAGCCGTGCGAGGCAGCCTCGTTCCTCACCTGTTCGACCCTCTGCCCCACCTCCCCTTGACACACTAGTTCAGCACGTCTGTGCTTAAGAGGGGGCAGTTAGTGGGCTCAGAGGAGATTTCTGGGCTCTCTCTACTACCGTCACTGCTGTACAGAGGCACGTTGCTTTACTTCCTGGTATTCAGGCTAGCCTGAACCAGATTCTTGCGCGTCTGTCACAGCCGCCACCAGCCACCACCTGTACCACTACCCACCAGCCGCCGCCACCAACTCCCCCACAGGACGGTGCTGGTGCTGCACCACCCACTTAGGCACAAACTGGATGCCTCTCATACTTTTGCTGCTGCTATTCTGGATATTTTTTGCCTGCTGATTTTGCACCCCTCCTCCACAAACGTTTTGGTCACTTTTTGCTCATACTTGTCTATATCATTTTGGGAGAGAGGAGGTACTTTTGGGGACACTTATTTTGTGCCATTTTGATCTCTGCGTGCACCACTTGCATCTCTGCATACATCATTTGCATACCCATCTCATTTTCTTATATTTCCATCATGCATGCATCCTCACCCACCCCACCCATATCTTTTTTCTCGGTGTGCCACACTTTGCACATTGAGGACACTGTGCAGTTTAGTTTGGGGGAGTGAGTGTCTCACGCACTTTTCATTTTCTTCACTTATTCTTTTATTTTTTTCCCACCTTTCTTTATTTTACACTTATTTTTCACCCACCTTTTCATTTTTTCCTCATGCATCACGTTTTCTTACTTTTTGTGTGCTGCATATGTACAGTAGTTCTGATTTTTCTTTTATCCTTATTTCCTTTAGCCTTTTTGCTAGGGATGAATTTTCTGTGACGACGACGACGTGGTATTAGCTTATCTTTATATGCATATTATCTTGTCAAGCCATCGTTTTTATTTCAGATATCATATGCCATGTTTGCTATGCATTCGAGATAGTAACCCACACCTTTGTTATATGAATGTGGATGAAATTCTTCTATTAGCTGAGTCTGATGATTTATATTGTATACTCTTCATAGAAAACACACCAAGCTTCACGCATTGATTGCCTATATTTGGAGTACTGATTTGTTGTTCTATATCACTTCTTATTGCATGAAAATTATACGCTTCACTTTCAGGTTGATTGAATGTATGCTATGTTGATATGACATGATTAGTTTGCTTTCTGAGATCAACCTGAGTAGATTACATTACTCTGCTGAAAGTTGTCGTGCACATTCTATAGAGTGAACCGAGTGTTACATATTTTTCTTCTCCACATATCTTGAGCATTATTTCTATACTTATAATCATTGATGAATCTCCCTTAGGCGAATCCTATATTGGCATATCCCCCTTGCTATTAAAAATCCATGCTCCAACCCCCCCAAAATCAAAAAGAAAAAATATTCATGTATATCTCTTTATCTTTTGATTTGGGATCCTTATTGTATATATTGATTGCTGAAAAAAAGAGAAAAAAAGGAGAAAAAAAGAAAGTAAAAAGTGGAGAGAAAAGAGAAAAGAAGTACATATATGATCCCATTTCATTTTTCTTTCTTTCTTCCTTTTTTATTCTTTTTATTTCTTGGAGCTTCAAAAATGGGGATGGTCTTATTGCTAAATTTGATGCCACCACGCTTATAGATAAGCTTGGGCGAGAAGATCCAATGATGTGTGAGAGAGTGACTACTTGTCTGTGCATGACAATCTAAGATAGGTAATTTTCTAGACTCAGTGAGATTACTAAAAGTTTTACGAAGTCTGGGAATTGAAACTTAGCATGCATCTCATGAAAACCACTCCTTACTATTCTTAATGCTTCATATTGTGTGATACCTCTTATACTCCAAATAGAAAGCGATCAATTGAAAAGTGTGTGGTACATGATTATGTATATTAATTTAGATGCTTCAGATGATGTTAATTCTAGAATGATTTCATATTTCATATCGTTGGGATATTCTTGGATTTCTATATTGCATGCATCCTTATATGATCATGATATTGAGATAAAAATCTTTGGCATGTTTTTAATTCGCGGTGTGATATATGAGTAAGCAAGTCCACGTCATGAGAAAATGATCTAGCACCTCCCTCTTTGTTTTCTTTTCTATCTTCTTTTTCCTTTTCCCTTATTTTTACCTGCCGGATTCGTCTTTTACTTATCTTCCTCGAGGACGAGTAAGAGGTAAGCTTGGGGGATTTTGATCGCTCCTTATTTTACACCTTTTCCAGCATATTTTCATGTCATTTCGATCGCCCATATTGCATTTTCCACGATTATTTGACGATATCGTATTACTTTTCACTATTTCTCGTTTTTGTTGTATTTCAGGAAATATGGAGCGATCTGGAGCAAAAAATGAGATCAAGGGACTTTCGCACATCCCGGAGCGTCACCCACAGATTATTTGAGGAGTTAGCAGCGCTAGAGGATGAGCGGAAGAGGAAGAAATTCAATAGAATCGACGAGGAGGCGAGGAGGAGAAGAAAAAAGCCCAGAATCAGCTTACTCGGCCGAACATAGAGTCTACTCGGCCGAGTAACATGCTGCGTTCGACCGAGTGAAACGGATACGCACATCAAAATTTCAAAGTTTACTTGGCCGAGCAAGAAAGTCTACTCGGCCGAGCAAGAAAGCCTACTCGCCCGAGTAGAACACGGATTTTCTTCCGAGAAGAGGCCAAGTTACTGGAAATTTTGAGAAGCCTACTCGGCCGAGCACGATTGCTTATTCGGCCGAGTAAAGAAGCCTACTCGCCCGAGTCAGTCAGAGAGACAGACCCCCAAAACCCCCAGATCCTCTGTTTTATTATAAGGTCTGTCACTTGGCCGAGTGACATTGTACTTGGCTGAGTGGCGTTGTCCGACTACTACGCGAATTAGGTTTTTTGGCTGCACCAGGGGCAATTCTGTCAGGATTTTTTGGACGATTTTGGCTTGTATTTAAACCTAGTTTTATCCCTAGTTTTAGGAGCGACTTCTATTATTTTTTGACGGCTATTCTTTTGTGAAATCTCAGCTGGAGATCATAGGCGACAATTTTGGTTTGTTCTTTCTTGCTAAAAATCTTATTTTTATGAATTGTCTCTTCTTTGCAATGAATTGTGCTATGATCTATTACTTTATTTCTGAGGTTTCCATGATGATTTGTGAGTAGTTTAGTCGTTCTAGGGCATGGGGATGAACCCTATGGACCCGATCTTTTGAATTGTGATGAATGAATAGAATTGTTGCTAGGATTGAAGCACGGTTAGGTTTTGATTGATTTATTGCGCGTTGCTAGGAATTTCCATCGATTGGGATTTGCAAGAGATTGAATCCCAATTGATGGGAAGGCCTAGACATTCGACTTAAGTTTATAATTGAAATTCTCTAGATTTGGTTTGCAAGAGATTGGACCAAAGCTAGGATTTTTATTATAAATCTATACTAATATTCGTTTGCAAGAGATTGGACGAATATGAACTATCATAACCTAGGTCGTAGCTCGAGTTTGCACGAGAGTGGATTCGAGTTGCGATTGGACGATGATGTCGACCTTCACATTAGTGGCTTAGGTTAGGGTTTGTATGAGAGTGTGCCCTAATCTAGGTTGCTATAGACCGGTAATAGCGCGAGAGCGTGAGCTTGGTTCTACATTAAGTTGCGACTAGTTCACCTACATTCAAGTCTTGCAACATTGATATTCATGATCCACAAGGATAAGAAACGGTCCGTAGTGGGGATTTCCTATCCCAAGACGTTTTATTATATTGATATTTACTTGCTAATTCCATCGATAGCTAGGTGATTAAAGTAAGATACTGTCAATTGTCCTCCCTGAGTTCGATACCCACTTGCCACTACGTCGTGTGCTTGCAGTAAAACTACAGTCGTTTTCCAGGTGTATATCCGGACCGATCAATGAGTAATCCATTGTAGTCGTTTTAATAATCGACTCAGCCAAACCATTTTGGGTGTGAACGCGGGCTTCAGGATGTTCAACTTTTATTCTAGTTGTTAGATTATTATTAATATCCCAATATTATCCAATGTGCCCGCAATTTGATAATTTATCCTAATAGCTTTAGAAAAGCTGGACTGCAGTCGGATAATAGGCCTACTTATGACCATTTAGAGGATACATTGATAAGTACGGTATGGTACTTTATCGGCCCTTCTCGGGAAGTGGATAAGTCCATAATATCCTTTAAGTACTCTAAAAAAAGTCCCACTATTTCATTTTATGGAGATATTTTCATTATTGGTTTTACTCCATAATAAGTGAGATATGTAGATTCACCCTTCTGAAGAATCTTCGTGTTTTTCATATTATATTCATGGGATTAGGATATGATGGATTGCCTAATCACCGATCCTGAGTGTCTAAACCACTCGTATCAAAGTATAAACTTATACGAGTCTGGGAACATTTGTATGCTCCGTTAAATTTGCTCTTCTTCGAATTTTGTATGATATGGGCCTTTTGAAAGTACATTCAAACGCTCAAGTATAGTCTTTAAGCAATTAATTTTCTTGAGTTGTAATATACAAATATTCAGTATTTATTTTGTTAGTTGCAATATGGATTTAGTATCGACAAATATCTGTGAAACCCATATTTTCTGAGAGTACTGTTCATCCTTATGTTTTGTTCAGGAGTTTATATGTTTGCAATGCTTGATCCTCAAGTCAGACATCCCAAGATAATACTTCGGGACTATCATTAAGGTGAGATGCTTTTGATAGCATGCGTCATGAAGGATCATGTGGATGGTAAAATTATCCACAGTTGTTTGACAAGTTCACTTAATGAGTCAAACTTACTGCAAAACATAATTTAATGCATAAAAACATAACAGTTTATCTCAAACTATGTCAAGTAAGAAAAATATTTCATATGTTATGCATAAAAGTATGTTTACTGCCACCTACAACATGTAGAGAAATATACTCATGACAATTATATTTTGGTAACTAATCAAGCAAATTATTATTTTTTAAAATCTAAATGTACTCGAAGAATAGCCAAGTATACACTAGCTACATTTATTTCAAATTTCTTATAGCTTATAAATCATGCAATTTGCTTTGGCAATATACATATAACCTTGCATACTGCAATAGCAATATGGGTCTTGCCAGACCTTCTGGGACTGGATTCTGTTAGCCATTACTATTCCTCTCCGAGGTATACTTTATCTTCCCTTCCCATTTCTTTTGTTTTTCCTTGTAAGTTCTGTGCCCCCAATGTTTCCATGTTTCTACTTTTATTAATTTTTCAGAGAGAAGAAAAATTAGCCTCACTTAGAAGACAAATACAAAGGCGCGAGCTCCCCCTGTTTCTATCGTCCATTTTTTATAAATTTTTTAGAAGAACAAACATTAGCCTTACTAAGGAGACAGATACTAGGGTGTGCACTCCCCCTGTTTCTATTCTTCAAGTTTTTATTTTTATTTTTCAACTGTGGAGGAAGAAATATGGCTCAGGGGGGACAAATACAAGGGCACGATTCTCATGGATTATCATATATTTCTCACTTATTCTGTCAAGTCACGACTTCGGGCGTGATCTTATTATTATTATTATTTTTCAAAACAGAATTATTGCTAAGGGCTAGATTCAAGAATCCTGGCTCATGAGGTGAGATCCCTTAGCGGTGATATGGCATCCGTTTGGTATCAATATTGGCCTGTAAGTAGACCATAGATCTTGTGGGATCTATTTACCGCGATATGCTCATCTTTTAGACTTGTGTATAGAAGATGTGAAAAAATGACTTTCACATTATCCCTTTACGTTTATTCATTTGTATTTTATATGTGAAGAAGGGTATTGTCATTTCAGTTGAACTTCGGGTCCAATTACCATTATAGCTAATAACTAATCAAAATTTTGAAATCAATATTTGCGACATGTGCCATTGTACATAATTATTTATAAGCACACTTGCCTGATCATATATCAATTTATGAAAATGATAAAACATTAGAGAAAATAGGCTAATTGTGTAGATCGGCCAGTCTACCACTAAAAAAATAATGTCCACCGTCCTATTTATACAGTCCCTTTTACATAAATGAAAAAAAAATACAACTTTGGAAACCACATGAGTCCCATAGAAATCTTCTTCATCAGGGGTGACCTTTGTCCTTATGTAAGTAGCCATCGGTCGTGGGCATTGCACTATATTCCTCGCTACGTTTTTCTCTCATAAAAAAGAAGCATGCAAGAAAATAAAAGTGGGACTAAGTTCGATCCAAAACCACAATATAGCCATTCATGCAAAAGTTGTGCTCAAAACATTTTCATCACACATCACACTTCACATATCAGACATATAATATTCATAGTATATGAAAATTCAAATATTTTTATGCTTAATAATTAATTGGACCGCGAGACAACATCATACACCGTTAAATTAGGTAACTAACGGTATATCGGTCACTGGATCCTCATAATTATTAAGGAAATGCCTACAAAAATCTCTTGGGAATACGAACTAAAAAGAAATTTTTGGAGGTCTGTGGTGGAAGCAGATGGTTCGGGCCGATATGGTCTTGTTTAGAATTTTTTTTTGAAAACTGAGCGGTACCAAACTATTTTTATTTATTTTATTCATTTTCTATCCCCTCCACCTTTCTTCTTCTTCCCCCCCTCCCCGTTTTTTGGTTGTGGGATGAGGTTCGTAGCATTAGCTGAGGTTCGCAACATGGGCTGCGGGCTTCAGCCCGCAATAGAATATTTCTCTTGTTTTGTTAATTTTATGTACTGCTGGCCTGAAGCCCACAGCCTGGTCTGTTGGCTTTGGCCCACAGCTGAAGAAAAGAAACACATTTTTTGTGTGGGCCAAGATCCGCACTAGGGGCTGCGGGCTTCGGCCCGCAGAGAAATTTTGTTTTGTTTTTTGTTTAACGGCCCAAAATCCCTAAGATTAGGGTTTTGGATTTTGGATTTTTTTTTGGTTTCTTTTTTTTTATTTGGGGGGGGGGGGGGGGGGGTCCATGCCGCCAACTGCGACGGTACCATTTATAGTAAGACAGACTATTCATAAGAAGGGCCATTTTTTTTGAAAACCATCTCTTGATTATTTCATGTTAATCTTCATTTTATTGCATCTTTTTCTTTCCATGTAAATATGGTATTCCTACATTTGGATATTTCCAGCAATTGCCTATAATCTGGTCATCTTAACAATCATTAAATTTGCAGATAATTTGAGAGCAGGTAGCGTTTCGTTTTGCAATCTAGTTACCCAAAAATTTATGACGCAAGCAAACGACCTTAACTTATCTAACCAAAATTATCTTCAGCTTCAAACAACTTGTATATACTTTAGTAGTTTCTTATAATATCAAAGTATACGATATTTTTTAAAAACATATTCAAAGTTTATACAATTCTATGAAAATATATAGGGAGTTAGCACGATATGTAAATTTGAGAGCCGGTAGGGTTTCATTTTGCAATCTAGCTACCCTAAAATTTATGACACAAGCAAGCACACGACCTCAACTTATCAAACCAAAATTAACATTAAATAAATAAAAGAAACAGCCAAAAGCTGCAGGCATTGGTGAGATGCAAGAATGGACGCATGGAGCTGTAAAAAAGCGTGTATTCTTTCAGCACCCACAAATCTCTTGGGAAATGCCAGCCACCCTTCTCCTATCCTCTGCACTTTCTGACCCTAGAATAAAGAACAACAAAGCTAATCAAAATTCACACCTCTGTGTGCGTGCGTGCATGCTTGTTTCAGTCTTTATCTAGGTAGGAGATAGGTTAAAGGCGAACAAGTGGGCAATCATAGGGACTGAACCCAGCTGCAGGCTGACTGGCGAATTTATCTCCAATCACTTTTCATGTGCTCTCATGAATTAAAGATAGAACCAAATAGGCACTCGGTATCATTGCATGCACGTCTCAAACCAGGGGGCAGAATCAAGAGGCCACTGCTCCGGGAGTCGAGGATATCACACGTGCCAAAGCTTAGAAACAGGCTTGCTCAGCTTCTATGCCTCGTGTTTTGCTCAGAACTGGGGATCCTCCGTTACAATCAGCTGCTGGCTGAATCCCAGTGGGGATCGAGTGATTAATTTGATTTACTATACGTGATGATGATGATGTTGGCAGATAATTGGCGCGATATTTATGGGCAACTGACAAGTGATCAGATTAATTAAATTTTTTTTTTGTGCAGGGCAAGTTGAAAACTTGGAGAGTGCAGCTCGTGAGGGCTAGCTAGTTGCTCTGGGGTGCTCATAAATATGGTACACTGAATTTGGATATGGGGTTTAACGATGTAACTTGCAAATGGGGTTTATGTCAGGGGTCATTTTTATCCCATGATGGGGTTTCCTGCAAAGGATAAATTAAAAAAAATTTAAAAAAGTGGCTGCATGATCATGGGATGTACACATTTTTTACTTGAAAAGGCTATACTAATAAAAATAACGAATGCCATGTTGCATACGAGCGCTTACGTCACATGAAGATTCAAACAGCTCAATCTTCATGGTTTTTTTTTTTTTTTTGGGGGGGTCCGTAGTTACCCAAACACACCGAGAGAGATGTTGGATCCCGTGCACCTCCCCAATACTTAGGCTCGATACACAATGTCGCATAAATAATCCCAATGCCCGAATTCCACAGAGGTGTCACCTACGCATAAAACCAAACACCTCACGGGCACAAGAGAGAGTTGTCACCAACTACCAACTCCCTCGACGATCTTGCGATAGATAATGTAAGCACACAAATATAATATGAAAGTAAGAGCAACACAAAAGAGGCGGAGATTTAACCTGGTTCGGTTGCGAACAACCTACATCCAGCATCCAATGCATCTGGTTCCATTAATGATCAAGCAAGGCATACACTGACCTCATCTTCTTCTTCTTCGTACTCCAAAATGAGAGAATAGCTCCAAGCAACAAGATCTAACCCTAGATCTCTCACCAAACTCATACACACTCTCAAACAATCCTTGATAACAAAGCCCTTACAACATGTAGAGCTCCTCAAGGGACCAATCCCATACTTAGCTAGATCACTCCTTGGTAATATAGCTCCAAACTAGGAAAGCTACCCAAGGGATTCAAGATCTACAAGCTAGAGGAAGAAGAACACTCACCATGGATCTCACACAAAAAGAAGCTCTTTTGGTTCTCCAAAATCTAGCTTCCTTCCCCTCCAATTTCAGATCCAAGCTCCATGGTTTTTCCTCTGAAAAAAAGAATGGCCGTTGTCTTCTTTCGTTCGCATAAAAAGAGAGGGCTCTGCTCTCTGTAAATTGGCAGTATGCCAACTCTCTGTCAGTTGCCCAAGGAAACAAAAGCCAATTGTTCTTTTAATTCCCAACAACCCCCATAAAGAGAGGGGCCCATGAGAGTTATGCAGAGGGGATTTATCAGCAAAAAAGCAACACTCTACCCTGCTAATAAATCCACACGCTCACTTCAGCACAGCTCCAGCTCCAGCATCAACCTGCACCTGTCGTGTATGAACTCATCTTACCTTGATCATCGAACATGTGAACCTCCATCATGTGCACCGGAAATTGTGCCCTCTGGCGCATCAATCCTCCGAGAGACAGAAGTCATTTGAGCCTATCCTCACGCATCTCCGCCTCGTCCAACGCCTTGTCTGCAATGAAGTCATCTGTCTCTGAGGATAACCCTGCGAGCTCGGACTCCATGAATGAACCAAATGACACTGTGCCAGTGTCCAATAAGCTCTTTACTGATCCCTGAACATCCATATCATCACCCCACGGGTCCGCGAGAAACTCATGCTCGACCTGGCCATCATCTATGAGAAACATGTCGTCTTCTCTGTTTCTCTGCAGACTGACCCCAGGTGGGTCATATCGATACACCGTCTGTAGCTGCTCTGTCTGCTGATGCCTGTCATCAAGACTTGCCATCCACCGGCTTCGTGCCTTAACTGATTGTGTCGACGACTCAAGACACGAATGCGCACACACAAGCACCAAACTGTCTGCTGCACCAACATCTAGCCTCTGAAGATCATCCTCACATGCCATACCTTGTGCTGAACTCGCCAAAGGTGAGAGATGAGCGCACACAGAAGAAGCCCCACTCGGCTTTGCATCCTCCATATATCGAGCGAGAACGCACTCGATACGTGGCCTCCTAACTCTCAGCTCTATGTCCCTAGTGGCAACTCCACCTGGGACCACCATCGCAGTCTCCACACTGCCGTGGGAGTCTCCACACTCCACCATGCTATCAGATTCCTTGCTCCTCTGCATCTCCACCGGTCCGGCATCTGAAGTATCAGAAGATGCACCTTATAAATTACTCCTAGCAAAACGAGAGCCATATCGCATATGTCCATACTGTGAACACTGCTCTACCATGCACATCGAATGCTCTACCTTGATGTCAAGCTCCTAAGAAGACCTTTCTACCCTGAAGCTGAAGCTGCACACCTCAACACGCTGGTCCTCCTCAGAAGCAACCAACTTATGCGTGCTAGAAACGTGAGAGACCTCCGTCTCCTCACCCACTGCAACCTCTGGCATTGGCACTGAAACCAATTGCTCTACTTCTCCGTAGATCGACGGCTCTACCTCGAAGCTAAAGCAGCACACCTCAGCATGATGTGTCTCCTCAAGAATACCCACAACATGCACGCTGAAACTGTGAAAGACCTTTATATCCTCCCACATTGCAACTAACTGCATCGATACGACGACCAATTGCAACGCCTCCTCTTAGACCGCTGTCCTCTATACCTCGAACTGAACTGAACCTGGAGCTACATCGTGAGATGCCGGCTGATCACTGACATTGACCACATCGGATGAACACTACACCCTGTCCGTCTGCACACATGTCTGATCACCGCCTGAGTCTGAATCTGCACCAACTCATCATCTCTATGGACCGGGCTGTCCTCTGTTCTCCACACACCGTCATGAGTCTGCTCCGCCCTAAGCACTGCAGACTCGTCCGTCATGACATGTCGTCTGATAATCACCTCATGGGTACTAGGACACCATAACCTATACCCTCTCGCACCTCTACCAGCGTACCCGAGTATGACACAATCATGCATGCACTGTCCTACATCGTCATCGTCCCTCTCATGCGGCTGCACCGGACATCTAAACGTACGTAAGTGCGAGAAGTCAACGAATCTGTCCATACATAACTCCTCGAGAATAGAACTACCTGCGGCTAGTGACGGTGTTTGGTTGATGAGGTATGCCACAATAGTAAGGGTCTCCGTCCATAATTCCCTAGGAAGGCCAGATGGTCTCAATAGCACCCGTGTCTTCTCTACCAATATCCTGATCATGCTGTCTGCTACGCCATCGTGAGGGTCTCCATCAGGAATGGTGTATCGACATGCGATCCCCTCTGACTTGTAAACATCCCGTATCTCAACATCATTGGTACGGATCTCTCCTACAGGTCTACCCATCCGCCTCTCGACTATGCTCCTCCATAGCTGCACCTTCTCATGGATCTCCTCCCGAGATCCCATGAGAGTAACCATGAATCTCCTCGAGAAGTCATCTATAAAGGCCGCGAAGTACCTCGCGCCTTCCAGGGAAGGAACTAGACATGGGCCCCATATGCCGACGTAGACGCACTCAGGGGCTCCCTGCTGTGTCTAACAAATGTCCCAAACTGCACTTGCCTCGGTTGCTCCGCACCACAGTCACGGCAAGACTCAAGCCCCCGATCATCCCCGAACACACTCCTCCTCTGAAGAATGTCAAGGCTATGCTCATCATCATGCCCCAATCTGAGATGCCACAGTCTCACTGGATCTCCACTCTCGGACTCCTGTGATCTGCTATTCTTACCCACTACTGTGTGCCCATCGAGCGCATACAAGTTGCCACGCTTCTTCCCTCTCATGGCAACCAGGCATCCTCGGAAAATACGCAGTTGATCCTCCTTGATCACTGCCCTGTAGCCCATCCCAGTCAAAGCACCTATCGATATCAGACCGCTGCGAAGATCAGGAACATGTCTGACACCATCAAACACACGGACGATGTCATCGTGTATCCTGACTCTGACCGTGCCACTCCCAACCTGCTCGCACTCCATACCATTAGCCAAATCTATTCTCCAATGCATGGAATGTATGAGTCGAACGCACTCCGATCTGGAGTCATATGGAATGAGCACCCCGAGTCGAATAGCCACGAACATTGCGCTTCTTCCACGGAGTAGTCGCAAACACCGAGCATTCATCCTCGTCAGAAAACATCCCGTCTCGTGCTCTAACTTGAGTCAAACTATGAGCAACCTCTTCCACAATGCCAATCGATGTTCTCGTTTTCAACCTCGGACAATCCCTCTTCCATTGCCCTCTTTCCTTACATAGAAAGCATTTGTTGTCACTGCGTCCCCTTGACTTGGACCGCTGCTGCCACCGCCGATTCCGACTCTTGGAACGGCCCGTCTTGGATCTTGGAGTGGGTCCACCCTCTTGGCGACCCCGGATGACATTGGGTACCTCACAACCATCGATGTCACTTAATACCAAACTTTGAAAATCCTCCATATTAAATGCAAACTTTACCTCATCCAACGTGAGTGAGTCTCGGCCATTTAACATTGAGCCTACAAACTTGGAATACACTGGAGCAAGAGAACAAAGTAGGCCATGGCATGTTGCTCGTCCTTTATCACACTCTCCAATTCCCGTAGGTCCATTACTATACGGTCCATCTTGCTAACATGGTTCCACAACGAGCTTTCCCTTTTCATCCTGTGAGTATAGAAGCGTTGTCACAATTACAACCTTCGTCCAATGGGTGTCTTGGTCTAGTACCGAGCTTCAAACATCCTCCATAGGTCACTCACGACCTCCACATTGGCAAATTGCCGAAGGATCTCATTCTCTAAGGATTACATTATCTCACCGAGGGCTTTAAGCTCCATCATTGCCTTACATGGCATGCCCATGTCATATACGACACCGTAAACTCCCTGATGCTTCAATAAAACCACCATCTTTTCTTGCCACGGACCATAGTTGTCCCGGCCATTTAGCCCCTTTACTTCGTATGAACACCCGGCCTTCTGCTCATATGAGCAAGACGCATCGCGGCACTACACTTCTTCGCAAACCAGAAGCTTTGATACCACTTGTGGGATCCACATGTACCTCCCCAACACTTAGGCTCAGTACACAATGGCGCACAAATAATCCCAAGGCCCAAATTCCACCGAGGTGTTACCTACGCATAAAACCAAACACCTCATGGGCACAAGAGAGAGTTGTCACCAACTACCAACTCCCTCGACGATCTTGCGATAGATAATATAAGCACACAAATATAATACGAAAGTAAGAGCAACACAAAAGAGAAGGAGATTTACCCTGGTTCGGTTGCAAACAACTTACATCTAGCATCCAATGCACCTGGTTCCATTAATGATCAAGCAAGGCATACACTGGCCTCATCTTCTTCTTCTTTCTCCACCAAAATGAGAGAATAGCTCCAAGCAATAAGATCTAATCCTATATCTCTCGCCAAGCTCACACACACACACACAAGTGTGAATCTTTAATAACAAAGCCCCTATAACATGTATAGCTCCTCAAGGGACTAATCCCACACCTAGCTAGATCACTTCTTGGTAATATAGCTCCAAACTTAGAAAGCTACCCAAGTGATTAAAGATCTACAAGCTAGAGGAAGAAGAACACTCACCATGGATCTTACACAAAAAAAGCTCTCTTGGTTCTCCAAAACCTAGCGTCCTGCTCCTCCAAATTCAGATCCAAGCTCCATGGTTTTTCCTCTGAAAAAAGAATGGCCGCTGCCTTCTTTCGCTCGCAGAAAAAGAGAGAGCTCTGCTCTCTGTAAATTGGTACCAAGCCAACTCTCTATCAGTTGCCCAAGGAAACAAAAGCCAATTGTGCTTTTAATTCCCAACAATCCCCATAAAGAGAGGGGCCTACGAGAGTTATGCAGAGGGGATTTATCAACAAAAAACAACAAGAGAGAGAGAGGGAGGGAGGGAGGGAGAGGGGGAGGGAGAGGGAGAGGGAGACCATAGTTTCCCATGTTTGATCATGGTATACTCACAAATGAAGGAAGAAATTGTAGGGATATTTATACGGGACTATACTCCCACATTGAAAAGTAAAGAAAATAATAAGGAACTTGAGAAGAAAGTTAGGGCCAAACCAATCAAGTTAAGCTTTTGGCTTAAGTTGTTTCCTAACTTTTATTTAAGGATAACGTTTATGTCCCATGAGACCCGGGTAAGTCTCAACATGATCATTGGATGGTTTGAGCAATCAACAATGAGGCGACACTCGCAATAGTTAGATGTTAAGTTATAAATGCAACATACATCCAAATCGATTTCCCTTGGGATCAAACAAAGATTTGCATCTCTATTCTGTTGAATCTTTTTATTGTTTTCTGATTTTGACTGTTTTCACTTAGGAGTAATGTAGCTTTTTCTTTACTTTCACCTATAATTGTATCCACTTCTTAGGAAGGAAACACCTTGATAGATTATACATACACGTTCAATCTCAACATGTCAATAAAAAGTGTCTGATTTGAGTTTGCCACTTGTTTTTTTAACTTGCACCTCCCTTCTTCACCTGTGGGCTTTGATTGCCTATAATTCTGTGTGTCTACTCTTTTATTTTTGGCAATTTTTAATTGCAATTCGACCATTCCTATTGTGCCTAAAGAGTCTGAGGATCTTATTTGACACACCATTATTAACACATTTGTCCACATATGTTGGCTCCCCAAAGTGACTGCAATCAATCAAGGTTTGCAACGCATCAGCGGTATGCCCTTGGACTATGTTAGAATTTAATTAAAACATAATTTAAGTTCTAACTGAGTTGAGATTCCTTTTTTATGTTTTTCTACAAGTTCTTGTTGGGGAAATGACGACCAATCTGTTGGAGTTAATTCAGACTGAAGTATGTTTGGCTGTTTGATATGTGTGTCCAGCCAGTTACATAACTATGTTCAAGATGCGAACAAGTGTGTACAGCTGCTAAAGAAAGGGAGATCAGCTGTATGCAAAGCAAGATAAGTATGTTCAGGTTGTGAACAAGTGTGTCCAAATTGTGAATAAGTGTGTTCAGCTGCTGAAAAAAAGGAGATCAGCTGTGTGCATAGCAAGTCCCTTGATATTTGTATTTTTCCAGATGTAATAAATACTTGTACTTGTTGATGTAAGTCCTTGACAGGGCATGGTTGTAGGTATGGGCACTGTAAGGCTGCATAAATGAAAATGATGTATATGTAATCGAGAGAGAGAGAGAGAGAGAGAGAGAGAGAGAGAGAGAGAGAGAGAGAGAGAGAGAGAGAGAGAGAGAGAGAGAGAGAGAGAGAGAGAGAGAGATCTGGAAAGAAAATCATCAAAAATATCCAAGAAAGAAGAAGAAGAAGAGCTTCAGCTTTGCCTGAAATTCATGTGAAAATTCTTGAAAAAATCGTTCTTCTCCATTCTCTCAAATTTGTGTTCACAGTTTCGTGTACACTGTTGTAGTGCATTGTGTACACAAATAAGCGCATGATGTACACAGATATAGTGTAACCTGAACACAGTTAATGCAGTTTCCTGCACACTTGTTTTTTCACAGATTCTTCTCTTTTCTTTCCTCCCCCCTCAAAAGATCCTGTCTTTGGGTGCTGAGCTTTGCCTCAATATCCAACACAGTGGTATCAGAGCATCTCAAGTTGACAGTAAGCCATGGATTCTGATCAATCATCTCTTTCTCATCTTCCAATCTTGAGCAACAAGGAGAATAAGATCAACTACCAATATTGGAGCATCAAAATGAAAACTTTCTTCATTTCCAAGAATGTGTGGGAGCATGTAGATGATGGTGTTACTGATTTGGCAGATGGAGCCACATCAGCTCAAAAGAATGCTCATAAAGAGAAGATCAAGAAGGATGCTAAAGCTCTCTACTGGA
Source organism: Scilla litardierei (assembly GCA_030789695.1). Taxonomy (NCBI): domain Eukaryota; kingdom Viridiplantae; phylum Streptophyta; class Magnoliopsida; order Asparagales; family Asparagaceae; genus Scilla; species Scilla litardierei. The sequence goes on along the minus strand of CM061133.1, from coordinate 63,039,799 downwards.
TTCACCAAGCTGTGGATGAGACTATCTTTCCCAGGATCATGAATGCTTCAAGATCTAAAGAAGCTTGTGATATTTTGAAGGAGTTCCTTGAATCTGCAAAGGTAATCAATGTAAGGCTTCAAACCTTGAGAAAAGATTTTGAAAATATGAAAATGAAGCCATCCGAATCTATACAAGACTTCTTTTTCAAGGATTACAGCTACTGTTAATCAAATGAGATCATTCGGTGAAGATCTTGCTGAGCAAAGGGTAGTTGAGAAAGTTTTGAGAAGCTTGACACCAAAATTTAATTTTGTAGCAGCAACAATTGAGGAATCAAAAGACCTCTCTGTTTATACATCAAGTGAGTTACTTGGCTCACTTTCTGATCATGAGGATAGACTTAACAGAGGCAAGGATGATGAAGGAATAAACCAAGACTTTCACTCAAAAGTGACACTTAGTTCACCAGCTAGCAATGACAGACCCTTTGGTGGTTATGCAAGATATCATGGCTCAAATAACTTCAGAGGAGGAAGAGGAAGAAGTAATTGGAGAGGTGGTAGAGCTGGTAGACAGTAAATGTATCAGCCTAGATCAGAAGTTCAGAACAGATACAAGCCCAACGAATCCATGATGAAAGGGTGCTCTCGTTGTGGAAGAACTGGCCACAAAATTGAAAGCTGTTAGTTCAAAAACAATACAACTCCAAAGTGCTGGAAATGCCAGAAGTATGTACATTATGATAAGGACTGCAAAGAAAACAGAGGAAAGGAGTAAGCTAGCAGAGAAAATAAGGGAAAGGAGCATGTCAACTATGTGGAAGAAGAAGAAGCTTGTGAAGTTGTGACTTGTTCATGGCAAAATTTGATGATATTCTAGTCCACAACTCCCTCACTTGGTATATTGATAGTGGTTGCATCAATCACATGACAAGTAAGCAAGATTTATTCATCAACTTTGAACCTATTAATGCTAGAGATGTAAGACTCAGTAATGATAAGAAAGCTAGTGTAGAAGGAACTGGCGATATTGTTGTGCTTACTAATGAAGGGATGAAATCAATTAAAGATGTGCTGTATGTGCCTGATCTAAAACACAATTTGATAAGTGTTGGTCAATTAGTGAAGAATGGCGTTTGTGTTACATTTGATGAAGATCAATGCGGGATATATGATAAGAAGAAGAGGAAACTTGTTTGCGTGAGTAAAATGACAAATAACAAGATGTTTCCTGTTATGTTTGCTGCTCCTAACAATACCAACTTTCTAAGCACCATAATTGAAGATGACTTCGACCTTTGGCATAAAAGATTTAGTCATTTCAATGTAGCTGGTTTAGTTGAATTATCTGAGAAGAAGCTAGTGTATGATTTGCCATCACTAAAGCAAGTTAAAAGGAACCATGAATGTGAAGCTTGTATTTTAGGCAAGCAATAGTAGAAGAAAGCCCATTCACATTCAAATTGGAGAGCTTCAAGAGCATTGGAATTGGTTCATACTGACCTGTGTGGTCCAATGTCTGTTAATTCCCTTGGGGGTTCAAAATACTTCATGATAGTAGTGGATGATTTCAGTAGATTCTGCTGGATTTATTTCCTTGCAAAAAAGTCTCAAGCCTTGTGTTTCTTCAAGAAGTTTAAATATGAAGCTGAAGGGAAGTTGGCATGCAAAATTGGCACTCTCAGATCAGATAGAGGTGGAGAATTTTGCAGCAGAGAGTTTAATGCTTTCTGTGAAGAAAATGGCATAAGGAGACAATTGACAGCAAGTTACACACCTCATCAAAATGGTGTTGTTGAAAGGAAGAACAGAGTAATTATGGAGTTGGCAAGGAGTGCTATAAAGGATAAGAAGTTGCCTCTTGAGTTTTGGGCAGAAGCATGTGCAATAGCTATATTTGTCATAAACAGAAGTCCCACTTCAGCTTTGAAGAATAAGACTCCTTATGAAGCACTTAATGGAGACAAGCCCAAAGTTACTAAAATGAAGGTGTTTGGTTGCAAAGCTTATGTGTTGAAACCTGCAAATGTAAGAGGAAATCTTGATGATAAAAGCAAGAAGGGAATATTTATAGGCTATAACATCGAATCCAAAGCCTATAAAATTTATGATCCAAATACAAGAAGTGTGATTACTAGCAAAGATGTGGAGTTCATTGAAACTGAATAATGTGAATGGAATGGAAAGGAACCAACTGTGACATACTACAACAGGTTGGAAGTGGATGCTTTGATTGAAGCAGATCAGCCAAATACAAATCCTAGCTCAAGTGCCACAAATCACAGTTCACATGCAACAAATGACAGCCCAAATGCTACAGCAAGTAGTTCACATGCTAGTAGTTCCAGCAGCAGTTCCTCAAATTCTCCAATTGAAAATCAGAATGTGAGGACAAGATTATTGGGAGATATCTATAATGAGACTTATGAATTATTTGCCTGTTTTACTTCAGAACCTGCAGATTTTAATGAAGCTTGTGTTGAAGATGAATGGAGGACAGCCATGCAAGAGGAGATCAATGCCATTGAGAAGAACAAAACATGGAGCTTGTGTGAGCTACCACGAGGAAAGAAGGCAGTGGATGTTAAGTGATTGTATAAGACTAAATACAACACTGATGGCTTCATAAACAAGCTAAAAGCAAGGCTTGTGGCTAGATGATTCACTTAAGTCTATGGAGAAGATTATGAAGATACTTTTGCACCAGTTGCCAGATATGAACCTTTAAGGACCTTACTTGCAGTTTCAGCCTCCAAAGGATGGGAAGTTAGACATCTGGATGTGAAATCAGCATTTCTGAATGGTGCATTACATGAAGAAATTTATGTGTAACAGCCTCCAGGATTTTTTTAAAGAAAATCAGAGCTCAAAAGTCTATAAACTTCACAAGGCCCTGTATGGATTGAAGCAAGCACCTAGGGCATGGTACCAAAGAATACATGAATTCCTGATCAAACAAGGCTAAACAAGGAGTGATTCTAAAGCTACACTCTATGTCAAGTCAGAAAATGGTAATTTTCTAGCTTTATGTCTCTATGTGGATGACATTATTTATACCAGCAATGAAAAGTCTTGGCTTGACAAATTTAAAGGACAAATGGAGCATGAATTTGAAATGGTGATTTAGGAAAGCTACATTACTTCTTGGGACTAGAAATCAAACAAACAGAGCATGTAATACATGTGTCTCAGCAGAAGTATGCTCAATCTATGCTGAACAGACTGAAAATAGCAAATAGCAAATTTGTGGAAATCCCTTTCAATGCCAAAGAAAAGCTTGTATTAAATGAGTCTATTGCTGGAGTAAATGAGAAGCATTTCAAAAGTATAGTGGGAGGTTTGATGTATTTGGCACAGACAAGACCAGATCTGTCATATGCTGTAAATCAATTGTCAAGAGTTATGCATAAACCTAATGAGATTCACATGACAACAGCTAAAAGAGTACTGAGATATATTGCAAGAACCAAAGAACTTGGTCTGTTTTATGGCAGAGATGAAGACTGCAAGCTGATAGCATATTAAGACAGTGATTGGAGAAGCAGTGAAGATGATAGAAGGAGTTTACAGGATACACATTATTACTGGGAAAATCATGTGTCACATGAGGCACTGAAAGACAGAATTCACTTGCTCTCTCCACAACAGAAGCTGCGTATATGGCCTTGTCCTATACATCATGCCAAGTAGTATGGATGAAGAGGATTTTGAAAGATCTGAAGCAAGATCAAGGTGAAGGTACTGTTATTTTTTGTGATAACAAGTCTACAAGCAAAGAATTTCATCAATCAAGGAAGAACCAAGCATATTGATACAAGATATCACTTCATAAGAGAATTGGTTTCTGAAAAAGCAATTGTGCTTCAACATTCAAGTCATTTGATCAACTAGCTGATGGATTTACAAAAGCTTTGGACATCAAACAATTCATCAAATTCAAAAATGAGCTTGGGCTGAGACCCAGTTTGAATTAAAGGGAGGATATGTTGGAGTTAATTCAGATTGAAGTATGTTTGGCTGTTTGATTTGTGTGTCCAGCCAGTTACATAAGTATGTTCAAGATGCGAACAAGTGTGTATAGCTGCTGAAGAATAGGAGATCAACTGTATGCAAAGCAAGATAAGTATGTTCAAGTTGTAAACAAGTGTGTACAGCCGTAAAAACAAGTGTGTCCAAGTTGTGAATAAGCGTGTTCAGCTGCTGAAAAAAGGAGATCAGCTATGTGCATAGCAAGTCCCTTGATATTTGTATTTTGTCTGATGTAGTAAATACTTGTACTAGTTGATGTAAGCTTTGATATGGCATGGTTGTAGGTATGGGCACTGTAAGGCTGCAGAAGTGAAAATGATGTATATGTAATCGAGAGAGAGAGAGAGAGAGAGAGAGAGAGAGAGAGAGAGAGAGAGAGAGAGAGAGAGAGAGCGAGAGAGAACTGGAGAAAAAATCATCAAAAATATCCAAGAAAGAAGAAGACGAAGATCTTCAGCTTTGCCTGAAATTCATGTGAAAATTCCTGAAAAAATCGTTCTTCTCTATTCTCTCAAATTTGTGTTCACAGTTTCGTGTACACAGTTGTAGTGCATTGTGTACACACATAAGTGCACGATGTACACAGATATAGTGTAACCTGAACACAGTTAATGCAGTTTCCTGCACACTTGTTTTTTCACAGATTCTTCTCTTTTCTTTCCTCCTCCCCTCAAAAGATCCTGTCTTTGGGTGCTGAGCTTTGCCTCAACATCCAACACAATCTGGGACATCGGAAGCAACAATAAAACGAATAGCTACCCAACAATCGATATGCCACGTTCTTTCAGAGATAAACCACAACAACACAATCCAACCAAACAAGCAAAATAAAAAGTATTAGAGGGGCTCTCCATCTAATGCCAATTAGTTTTGGGTTGGATGCTAGCTAATAGTTAACAGCTGAGGTGCGAGCCCCAGTGTTAGGGGTCTAGTATAAGATGTGTCCTTGTCAAGACCAAGTGTTAGGGACATAGTATGGACTGGGTCTCTTACGGAGTGCAATTGGTTTCGATTTGTTGAGGTTAAAGTTTGGTTATGCGTAATTATATGTATTTCGAGAGTTTTAGTCCAATCATGATAAAGACTTAATTACAAGTTATTAATCAATGAGTTGCCTACAGAGTCACCGTCAATTGATCTCCCTTGTCCTCTCATCACGTATCTAGACATAATGCAGTGGATATCTTGAACTCATTGCGATTCATAATATATTTGGTTAAAGATCATTCAAATCTTGGGAATCTGATATCAGAGACAATAAATGGATTTTGTTCTTGCAGGCAAACATGCAATCATGTAGGTAGCACATGTGGGCACGTGATTATCGAGCACAACATCCCTGGTTGTAGCTAGTAATTGTGCAGAGCTAACATGATCATGGAGATTGCTTAACATAATTAAGCATATCCTTTGTTTGATCCATGCTTAATTAGAAATAAAAGATCTTATCCTCTTTGTCTTTCTTGTCCTAATTTAGTTTCTAGCCAGTGATACTCCCCTTAAACAGCCAAACAAAAAACGTGTGGCTTGTCACCCCTTGCTTTTGAGTTGTCTCATGTTGCATTAACATTTGATTTCACATTAATTCATCTAGTACTCCTAGATTTTATCAATTTTGTCCCAATAAAGAGGTATAACATTTGTTACCGCCAATTTGATGGCAAAGCCTGTTGTATTTCATTTCTATAATTTGCACCTAAAATTACTAATTACAAAATGATAGTCCTTGCTCCAAGAATGTGAAACGACGCCCTTAATACATCAAAGAATCAACACCCTATGACTGTTGCGGAAAGCGTGCAACCGAAACCACATACTCGTCCTTTGAGCCCTGCACATCGGAACTGACGAATAGCTACCCAACAAATCGATACGCCACGATCTTACATAGAGAATCAATAGCAGCAGATATCCCACCAACCAAACAAGATAAAAAGAAACCTAAACAAGAAAGCAACAAATCAAGTATAGAGCTATACATAGTTTACCCTGGTTCGGCCCGCTAACGATGCCTATGTCCAACTTCCCGATGACAGTTTCCATTATATGATCAAAGAAAGTAAACCCGACCCCTTTAATTTTCTTCAATACACCAGAGCTCCAAACAACTCCAAACTAAGAGTTCAAACTCTTCTTACCAAAACAATGGAGATCTCAACCTCACCAGGAGAAGAAACACAAAACTCTCTCAATCGATCTCTCAACCCAAAAGAAAGATCCCCAGAAGAAGATTACAATGAAAGACTCTCACCAAACCATGCACTCAATCACCAAGAATGCAAGAAGAAGAAGAAATTTGATGATTGCTATCCCACACACTTCTTCTCTCGTTCGTTGTCATAAAACAAATCCTATGTTTAAATTGCCCATCGGGTCATGTGCAATCGTGGCCATATGATTTGATCAAGTATCAAGTCAATGGATCAAAGCAAAACCTGGAACAATCCAAAATAAACCAAACTGAGTATCGGCACAATATCGTGTGTGGCACGATCGTGTCACTGCCAGGCTCAAAAAAACTGGATGTTCTGCTTCTCCTGCACGATTGTGCCTGAAATTCAGTACGCAATAATAAACAGTAAATTCAAAGGATTAACACAAACCAATCAGAGACGCACAAGACTTGGTAACGCAGTTCGGTGCGCACACCTACATCTGCGGGACCAAGCCCAGAAAATCAGAATACTACACTAAAATAATCAACGAGTACAATCACTAAAGTCGCGATTCTATTAGGAGGAACAACCTCCCCTTTAATACAAACCATGATGGTTGGTCACTACCAACCCATGGAGTATTCTTGGCAAGCTCCCCATGCACAACTGACTAGATCAACTCTCTTGATCCTACGTCCGTAGCCGTCGGCCTCCCTTCTGGAGTTCACACAAACTTTTTCCCAAAAGTCGTAACCTAGCCGTTAACGCCGCAACCCTAATAAACCCCGCTCCCCCTCAATCCACGGGTCAATAGGGAAGATCTTCAATCATCGCAGCAGCAGATCAGCAACCCACAATTTCCGGAACTACAGTAGGCAGGTGGTTCCGCATATCTTCAAGGATCCGATGAAAAAGGAATTGTGGGCAAGAATCTCTCTAACCGTCTCAACAATAAAACCGATAGATATTAGCTTCCAAATATATCTTCAACAATATTCAACCATCAGAAAAACCAAATAATGTTAAAGATACGAAGCAGGGATCACGCGCTTCCATCGACACAGATCCCGTACTCAACATACAAATATTTCCGCTATCCGACACAGCATGTTGAACGTTATGTTATAACATAATGTTCAACATCTCTTTCAACATGACCAAGATATGACGTCTCTCTTCTTCAAGATAATTGAGAACAGACAAAACAATATCTTGGTGCCACTATTGACAACACAGTCACGAAAGAGACCTAACAATCTCCCCTTTTGGCATTTAGTGGCACAATCACTACTACAAAATGGACCTTTAACAACGCTTAAATAAGGTCTTTAATAGCGCTTTACAAGCGCTGTCTATCTCGCCGCTGCTAAAGGGGGGGCTGGTTTTAATAGCGCTTTACAAGCGCTGTTAAAGGCCCCCCTTTAACAGCGCTTGTTAGTGCAAGCGCTGTTAAAGGCCCCCCTTTAACAACGCTTGTTAGTGCAAGCACTGTTAAAGGTGTGCCTTTAACAGCGCTTGTTAGTGCAAGCGCTGTTAAAGGCCCCCCTTTAACAGCGCTTGTTAGTGCAAGCGCTGTTAAAGTGGGGCCTTTAACAGCGCTTGTACTAAAGAAGCGCTGTTAAAGGTGGACCTTTCATAACGCTTGTACTAAACAAGCGCTGTCTATTGGGACCTTAGACAGCGCTTCTTTAGTACAAGCGCTGTTAAAGGTCCACCATAGACATCGCTTGTACTAAACAAGCGCTGTTAAAGGTCCCAGATAGACAACACTTGTTTCAATTTATTTTATTGTTTCTCCCTACGTTTTATATTTAAATAAATCCATTTAATGTTCAAAATGCTTAAATAAACTACCAATAACATTAAATTACAAGAAACAATTATTACAAGAAACAATCAAATTAAATTGCTTTTATTCAACAATCACATAAATTAGATAATGTGCATTGATATTGGAAGATGATCCGTAATACAAATAAGAAACATTATCAAAACTTATCAGTCATTATCCATTAAATCACTCCTTGAACAATACATTTCCTGACAGCAGTAATATACATTCCAGAGCGGCCATGCACACAGTCAGACAACGACAATGACAACGGATACACCGCCCACGTCGGTTCAGTCGGACCCACAGCCGGAATCAGCCCTTCACGACCATAAGATTTAAAGTGAGTGTAAAGAAAGTGTTCAGTATAGATGACTTTGCTTTCTGTCCTCTTTTCCTTTATTTATCCATCAGCATCTTCGGTTGGTATATTGTGAGCATGTGATGGGTGAAGTACATGCAATTCGGTGGCAAGAGCACTTAGAACTTGTGGGAAGTTAAGACTAGTGATCCAGGCAACCTAGCTGAAGTATTCTGACGGGCAAGAGTCTCATATATACTTGAAGCTTATAGCTGCGACAATGGTTGCCCTTTGCTGACAAAAAATTGGCCGATTGTTATAACAGTACCTCGCTGAAACTGTTGAGCACAAATATTATTTCTGTTTCCAGGTTACAAATGAAATAGAAGTAGGATATTAGCGATTAACACAAAATAATATTATTCATGCAATAGTCCTAGCAACAGCGAAACATCAACTATTTCGGCCTAGCTCAAAAAGTAACCACAATCCCCTGTTTCTCTCCATATATAGGACATGTTGAGTGTGGGTGGTGGTCGTGGTGGATGATGCTTAATAAGCCTTAGAAATACATTGCAAGCTGTAAGCTTTCAAATATTACAAGTTACAACCTTCCTCCTCAATTGTCCTCCTTTGACATGTTGGGGTAATGAAATTCTCATAGGAAACATGGTCAAGCAAACTATAGGTCATACGCACCAGCATATCAGTATAAGTGCAAGAACACACACAATTTTTGCCTTGACATGGTAATCAAGTGCAAACTAATAGACGTCTTCAGATTAAATATAATAATGCAAGGAAAAAGCAACTAATATGTAAGAAAAAACTAAAAAGTCAACCTAGAACTAAAAATAGTACAAATGCATGTTCACAAAAATAGGAGAAAATTCCATATATTTGAAGACAAAAGAATAAACAAAAGGATTCTGAAGATGGTTACATGCTGCTAAAGTTTGGCCGTGCAATAGTTCATATTTTTGGTAGCCCAAGGATAACAATATACTGAACACATATATTATGTGTTATTTACAATAATTCAGCACATTTTCAAATCTTTTGCAACTATGTACATTCAACAAAAGTGCATGTTGAGTGTCGCCTAAACTAGAATCACTATGGACATCACACTCCCTAAGCAGATATTAGCATACCAGTTTTAATCACCATGCACACCAAAACTCAAATGCAGACAATAGCATGACATGTATCAACAACATTAATTCGAAAAAGCCAAAACATATTCAGAGTGTTAGAGAAGACAAACGGCTCAGCAGAAACAAAAAGAGGATGAGTCACTATGATGGGTGACCAGCAATATGAATATTCACATAAAAATATTTGTATAATCAATTACACTGCACTTTGTTTCCAACTTAACCACGAGTAGTCAGGGAAAAAAGTTCATACAGTTCAATTAAAGAAGACGTTAAAGGAGCTACTTTATCTGGTCATTTTAAAGTTCATTACCTTTTCCTCCAAACTAACTCCAAGGCGCTTATATACCGCATCAAATTCCTTACGGCTGATCTTGCAAATTTTTTTCCACGCATTATGGTACTTGGTTTCCCCACTCTAAGAACAAGAACAAAGAAAATAATCTTAAAAGTATTTTCAAAGGAAAAACAGAACCAAGGATGAAAAAATATGTAATGCAATTCATTCTTTTCACTCTAAACAGTGTGAGAAATTCAGAATGTGTTCCCATAAATCAGAATATCTACCTGAAGCAGAACCACAGCCAATTGTGCCCGTTCTTTGAAAGAAAGGTCTTCGTCAAACCTCTTTTTTGAGGCCTTGTAGAATTCCTAAAACAATGGTATGCGAAAAACAGAAAAAGAAATAGGAATTAGAAATCATATAATTTGAAATTTCAAATCGATGATGAAAATTCCTTGCTTATGCTTGGTATATTTACATATAATGTACTTATTATGACATAAATATGTAATGGAGGCCCTTCAAGAGTGTTTCCATTTGATTATTGACTAAGTTCAATAATGTCCTCAGATAGGAAAGAAGAAGAAGTTGCTTAATATTATGATTTTCCCACTATTCTTCTATTTATTTAACTTTTTTACCTTTTATTATCTCAACAAGCATTAAGTCATTCATGTTCTACAAAACTGAGGAATGAAAAAGAAACTTTTTCAAATAGCAATCAGATTATGTAAATCTGAACAAGTAAAGAAAAGACCATCCAATTACTTTTGTGCATCTCTCAGCCAATTTACTTACTGCCATTATATATCATGTGCCAAAAAATTTAGTGAATTAAGAATTCCGAGGCAATTTTCCTCTTGATGCCACCATGAAAAGCACAAATTAAGCTTGCATGTCATTGTCACTACATGTCGCATGTAATGGTCATGTGATAATGTCAATACCAAATTCAATATCTACACTATCTGTATATTATCATGTATCGATAATCTTAGTTGATTTATCATAAATCCATTAGAATCTTCAAACACCTAGGAATGACCACAGTTTGATCCAATAAACATATTGAGAAAATAGCATCTGGAACAGCATACTTGTATATTCAATGTACAACTAACTAAATGCTATCATACATAGCAAGACCAATATAGGATTTCTATGCACCTGGAGATCCCCAGTGGCTTGCTCTGCAGCATTCTCCCAATTAGGAAACTTTTCAAACAGAAATTCAATTAACATTCCAAACTGCAGAATATAAGAAAGATTATCTTTCAATTCCAAAACGAAGTGATGTAAATGCCTAAAAAGAAGATGAACAACAATGCCTGGAAGTAGCCCAAACAAAAGTCAGCATTTATTTTACATATGTAAGACTATCTAACATGACATATTTTGTCCTTAAGCGCATCAAGAAATGTCAACCACCAACCACTTTAACCATCAAAAACCAAAATATAATAATGATAATGATAATTTAAATTTTGGCACCAACATAATCTGATCTTTCAGTACAGTTAGTGAAAGTTTACCTTAGAAAAACCATGCAGTAGAAACCAATATAGCTGATTTATTGTATATGAATATATCTCGATCTTCAAACAGAAGTTCAATTATCATAGTTCTCCATATTCTCTACCCATGAGTACAACGTTGTTTAATATCATGAAAAACTAGGACAATAATCAATTGTTGGCTGGATTTGACGAAGTACAATTTGATCAATTGATTATAAGTCAAGTATTTTTTTCTGGATAATAGTCCGAAAGTGCGCAATTTCTTCACTCAACGTGTCTGCAAGTTTTATTTGCAAATGCAGATTGCATTAAGCAAATTAGTTTTGATGAAAATTGAGCTGATACAGACGGTAATAAAAATTTTAAAGTCAGATTAGTGAAACAAGGAATAAGACATCTCTTGTTTAACTCACAGAATCCAGATGTTATAATATGGAAAGGCTTTACTCTCCTTGAAATTGCATAAAACTTCTAACCATAGGAAGAAAGTACAGCATGTAACCGGCGGTAGTGAATTGTTAAATTAAGTTTGGTTCTCCATTGAAATAGAAGATAAATGAATCGAAAAGAGAGAACATAATTTTTTTTGAAAGAATGATTGAGGGTGATGGAGTAGAATTGAATTATGGGGGTTTTTGGCGAACGAAAACGATGGGGGGAAACATTTGGGAAGTCCGCCTGTGCGAAATTTTTTGAGCTCTTTGATCTATAATAGCGCTTGCAAAAAGACAAACGCTGTCTATTGTCAAACCTATAACAGTAAGTCACCAAGCAGGAGCATCATGTCTGAGCGGTCCTGAGAGTGGTGAACTATATGTACATGCCTCAAAAATTCTCCAGAGCAATGGCAACGAATTTTATGATAAAAGGACAATGAAAATGATTAACTTCTTTTAGTGTACAAAATTTTACCTTGGATCGAATCCAAACTGGCTGCGAGTACAGATGGTTTACGCCCCAGACCTGCCGATCAACATAACCAACCGCATTGCAAGCTTGACCCAGGTGACCTCTCACACCACACTTAACCTGAAAATTGATGTTGTCAATATTTTGATCACAAATTCAACTATATAATGAAAAGGAATCTCGCGTGTTTAACGTACTGTAAATGTTTTGCCAACATTCGGATCGCCAGCACCGTGGAAAACAAAGCTCTAGTTCGGTACGTATAGCGTGTATGTAGTGACCATGTATATAGCAAATGCGATGAAACCACCAAGCCTGCTTATTCATGCAGAGAGTAATAACATGCTGGTTTAGACAGAGTCAAGGCAATATATCAGATACCAAATCCAAATCAAATCTTGATTTGAGACAAACCACCAGAGATTGATTGATATTGAAACCACTAAGGCTAAAAGCAATAGAACTACTACTACTACTACTACTACAAGATTAATGAATCAGCCACCCATAAGCATACAATTCTCTCACTAGTTACTTTTATAATCAATCAAGTGATTATTGAATTGTTCCATATCTACCAAGAACCTGAATCTCTGATTGGCCTGCCATTGTTACAAAATTTATATTTTTGGATCCAGTGATATGCAACAAAGGTTTAATACATTGCAATTTGCAAAGAAGCATCCTAGCCTACAGGGTATGGGAAACGAAAACTTACAATGACTGGACGAATATATTCTCTTCCAAATAAGTCCCGAATCCTAGCTTTCGGGAGAATCTGAAGACTTTTGATGCACTCCTACATGAAAGATAGTTCAACTCATTGCGATCACTTCGAAGCCATGGAAACTTCACACCATATGGACCTAGCACACCATCAAAGGACTTAAAGAACCTGAATCTTTGCAGCTTCCTCAGATACGTCGGCATCTATTTCAAAATCGTATTTTGATTTCATTGACCCATCATAAATTCATGACAAGTGAAGAGATGATAAAAATGGGGGGAAACTGTGAATTTTTTGTAGGCAAGCTTCTCAAGAATTTCACGTTCTCTTTCTGTCGAAGGAAGTGCAAGGAGACTGCAAGTTGGCCTTCGGTTGAGTAATTTCTGCAAACATGGAGTGGTCGAAAGATTAGATAGCGAAACAGACGGAAATTTGTGAAAACAAGGAAAAATGGAAAGAGAGGGATATACTTAACTTTGATCAATGAAGCCATACAACATCAAATGATCTATAGCAAGTTCATGAGAGAGAAATTAACAATGCAGGTCTGATATAAAATTTACAATGTGAGTCTCAAGCTTGATTAACGGTCCAACGATGAACATTTTCCATTAATGTTCCACACAAAATTATAATAGGTTTGCAAGATGAGATGCAAAAATTAGCCCAAAATCAATAAGCCTTAATCATCTGCATCAAGAAAAAGAGTTCAAATGCAGAATATATTTTTTTTCAAAACAAAATTGTCACAGGACAGGAGCATCATTACCCTCTCTAGAAAATTTATACATCAAAAGTTCCCTGCAAGCTTTAATAAAAGCTGCTGTTCGCAAGGCATCAAAGATGAAGCATTGATTGAAATAAAGATAAAGATCAACTAATCTCAATCAGTTGTTAAAGCATCCAAAGCAAAGCACATAATGAACAACCCAATGAAGGATTAATCCCATAATGAGAACTTACAATTTTCAAATCCATGAGCCCATCAAAAGGTTGATAGGTCGCTAATCCACCAATACTCAAACCCCCACTTTTCTCATCCATCATCGACTTTGCCAAATTCCGATCCAGCCAATCCCGTATCAGATCCAGCGACAGCTGCTCTAAACGAATAATAAACCCTAACAATCTTCACAACAAAGGAACAAATCTTGACGAATCGAACAGATGAGAGACTTGGCTGCCTGATTCTCTGCGACGCCAAGCTGAATAATCCCCTCGGGATTCGAGACGGGATCGTACGGATCCTCAAGGCACCGCCTCATCCCATCGTAGTACGGCGAATCGGAGGAGATGAGGGCGGAGGTGGCACGTGAGGAGATGGGAGCGGGGGGCAAGGGGGCCACGCGGCGAGAGATTGGATCGGAACTGGGTACGAGGGAGCTCCGAGAGATTGTCCGATGAAGGGGACAGAGATGATCTTTTGCGAGTTTTGAGGTACAGCTGAAAGACGAAGATGGGTCGATGGGGGAATACGAGTTCCTTGGCCCTGCTGGCACGGCGGCAGAGGGAGCGGTAGAGGAAGACGGAGATGGCACCGGTGAGGAGGCGCTGGTGGAGACCTGGAGAGGGGAGGTGAGAAGGAGAATGATGAAGATTAAAACATTTGGGAACGAAAAAGATTAAAACATGTGGGAAGCCCGCGCTAGCGAAATTTTTTGGAGAAAATTTTCCTTTAACAGCGCTTGTAGAAAGAAGCGCTGTCTATCATCTGACCTTTAACATCGCTTGTAGAAAGAAGCGCTGTCTATCATTTGACCTTTAACAGCGCTTGCAGAAAGAAGCGATGTCTATCATCTCACCTTTACCAGCGCTTGCAGAAAGAAGCGCTGTCTATTATCAGTGTCTCTAATAAACAGCGCTTGCAGAAAGAAGCGCTGTCTATTATCTTACCTTTAACAGCGCTTGCAGAAAGAAGCGCTGTCTATTATCCTACCTTTAACAGCGCTTGCAGAAAGAAGCGATGTCTATTATATGTGCCTCTAATTAACAGCGCTTATAATTGGCAAGCGCTGTTAAAGGTGTGCTATTAAAGGTCCATTTTGTAGTAGTGAATATAACAATATCATATACGAGACCGGAGGAAGGACGAAGAAAGCAGAAAATCAATGATCATAAAAGTTGGAGCCCACTTAAAGTCATAATAGAGATCCACCACCAAAACAATATCCCCAAATGCCAACACTATTTTAAACATGCACAACAACACGCACCATCAATATCCAACATACCATCAAAAATCCAACATCAACCAACAGACGACAGGTCACCAGACAACAGTCAACACAATTTTCTCCCCCTTTGATCCACTAAAAGCAAGCAACATACCTTAGTCGGTTCTACCTCCAGAGACCGGTCCCAAGGATTCTGAAGAGCCAGAAGCGAGTTTGGACTTCAGTACAGCTAATCTGTCCTTTAGCATAATTTTGTGAGCCTCAAGCAGAACCTTTTGACTTTGAAGGAGTAGCAACTGATCATCTACATTCTTTACAACATTTTCAAACACCTGAATGTCATCCAAGAGAAAGGATTGAGAATCTTCAGAACATGGAACATTAGGGGAAGCAGACGAAGTCTGACGCATAGAACTGGTAGGACTAGTAATTGTAGGAGGTGGAGATGATGGAGATACACCAGGTATTGGAGAGGCCAGCATGGATATATCATCACATTTGTCCACATCAGACTTGGCTGTATAGGATATACCGTCACATGAGATAGAAAAATCAGATGCAGAAAGAGAAACTTTCTTAGCCAGGAGCATCATAGTAATGAGACATGCATGAGACAAAGACGAGGCCGGAGAAGATGATTCTGATAGAGACAGAATGGAGTCAAAGATAATCCTCCCTAAATTAAAGGGCTTCTTAGTACCAGCAGAATACAAAAGCTTGCACATATCCTTAGTTACCACAGAAATATTAGAAGTCGGGAGCCAGTTCCTTGTGGCAATCCTATATAACACGAAATACTTCGCAGTAAGAGACGAGGAGGGAAATGAGGAGGACCTGGGCCAACACTTCAGCTTCCCTGCCATGACGGCATTTATGAATTTGTTGAAGTCATCTCCTATGGACTCCCCAAAATTAGGCAAGGACTGAGGGCAAGTCCACTTTAGCAGCTTGTTCAACACTGAGGGAGAAAAAGAAATAATATTTCATCTAACATAACTCCTGAAGGCCCAACGAGAAGCAGCATCACCAGAGGTCTTGGAAAGATTGCAGTAAAACTCTCGAACCAATACAGGATAAAAGGATTTAAAACAAGTGGCAGCATAGAAAAGGCCCATGTCTTTCAGAATGGCAACAAAATGAGTCTTGTCAAAAGAGGAGACATTCAAAAATTTCTCAGGAAGAATAGAACGCTCAGAGTAGGACACCCATCTATTCTTGCAGGCTTTATCAAAGAACAATCTGTTCATAACATTAGATGCAGTGAATGAAGGGGAACGAGAAGAACCTGACGCAAAAGATACTTTTGGCCTCTTAGAAGAGGAAGAAGAGGCATGACAGGTTGATGCAGCATGTTTTCTTGAAGCAAACCTGGCCTTTCGCACATGAGAGGGAAACAGCCATCTTCTGGAGGAGTAGGATGGGAGACATGATCAGTTCTATCTAGAGCACCTAGCTCACTTGTTGCATCAAATGTTGCAACATTTTGTGCAACATTACAAGAAGCATCCACTTCTGGTTGTGTACATGACCCATCTGTAGTGTCAACATCAGCAACGACCTCAGCTATGCAAGGATCAATAGTAGTGCCACCTGGAGGCATAGATCCTTCACCATCAACAGGAAGAGGAAGAGAGCCCTGAGCACTTCCATCCTCTGCCAAAACTATAGAATTCTGAGCGAGATCTTCTTCAGTAACATGAGACATATGCTTCTCAAGAAGAACTTCTACAGAGGAAGCATTCAACAGAGGACCATCTTCCTCCATGGGGGCACTCTCTCCAAGACAGACATCTTGAGCACATGCACTGACATCAGAACCACCTATAGGACCTTCAACAATCTCAGGAATAGTCTGAGCAGCTCCATTCAGACGCATAGGAGACTGAGCAGGTTGTTCCCCCTCCAGAGGTGGATCATCACGAACAACATCTCCATTGAATCTACCCTTGGGTTCAACACAGACACCCGAAGCTTCACCATCACAACCTGTTTTTGACTTCTCAACAGAGATGGATGAATATGAATCAGAAATCTCTACCACAATAATTTCAGAAATTTTCACAGAGGATCTTCTTGGATTCCAGGTATGAATAATGATTTTGTCATCCCGAGGCACTTCCACACTAATCACTTTGCCACGAATCTTTTTATGCATGAGCTGGTCAACATGGACTCTAGAAAGATCAAGCCACGAGAGATCCAATTTCTGCCAAGTCCTTCGTAGATGCCAAAACCAGTCCTAGACAGTGACATGAACAGGATAGTCTTCTTCCTCACGGGGACCTGACACCAAGGGTTTCCTCAAAAGGGAAATTTCCAAAATTGGGGAAAACCGCACAACTTCCTAATTCGGTACAACTAGAGTGTGCATGTCTTTAAAAGATAATGGAGACGAAGGAGGAGGAGAAATACCAAAGGATGAGGCATGCTCAGTCTGAGGAGCCACTCGCTTTCGCTTGGTTGTAGGAGGAGAGGACGAAGATGCACTCCTTTTCGATGAGGGAGTTCGGCGGGAAGAGCACCGAGGGTTCTGAGAAGACTTCTCCTTTTGATCTCGCGCCATTCCAGAATCAGAGAGAGAATTTCACACGGAAAAATCAAGAACCCTAGAAGGAACACACTGCGAATCTTGAAATATTTGAGAGAGGAAAGAGTGCCGTGAGAGGTTACAATGAAAATCAGAAACACAAATATCGGATCGATAAATAACTCCGGCCCATTTAACTAATGACCGCTCAATACCTCCTTATGTTGCAACATGATGTTGCAACATTACGTTCAACAAAATAACCAACATTAGACACGACATAGCCCTAGGGCATGCGACAATTCTTCAAATCTGCTAGAATCTAAGGGTTTTGTGAAGATGTCAGCTAATTGGTTAGCAATAGCAACATATTCCATGGTAAGGGATTTCTTCTCAACCAACTCTCTGATGAAGTGATGTCGGATGTCTATATGTTTGGTTCTGGAGTGCTGTACAGGATTCTTGGAAAGATTTATCGCACTCTGATTATCACATAAGATAGTTAGTATCCCCTGTTCCAACCCGTAGTCTGTCAGCATTTGCTTCATCCATATGAGTTGAGTACAACAACTCCCTGCCGCAATATACTCAGCCTTTGCCATATATAACGAGATGGAGTTTTGCTTTTTGCTGTACTAGGAGACTAAATTGTTGCCCACATAAAAACATCCTCCTGTAGTACTCTTCCTATCATCTGTATTCCCCGCCCAATCTGCATCACTGTACCCCGAAAGTAACGTGTTTGTATCCTTGGTATACCATATGCCATAATCCGCAGTCCCACTGACATACCTGATAATTTTCTTGACAGCCGTGGCATGAGACTCTTTAGGGCAGGCTTGATAACGAGCACATACTCTTACACTGAAACTGATATCCGGCCTGCTAGCTGTCAGATACAGCAAGCTCCCGATCATACTTCTGTATAGAGTGACTTCCACCGATTTCCTGCCATCATCCTTGGAGAGCTTTTCACTGGTGGACATAGGGGTGCGAACATCTCTAGCATTTTCCAGACCAAACATCTTAACAAGATTTTTAGCATATTTGCTTTGAGAGATGAACAACCCATCAGTGCATTATTATACCTGAAGTCCAAGAAACAAGTTTAACTCACCAACCATGCTCATCTCGAACTCCTTCTGTATGAGGGCAATGAACTTATGCACTGTTGTTATGAAGTGGAGCTGAAAACTATATCATCCACGTAGATCTGAGCAACAATAACACCTGACCTGTTCCTTTGAACAAATAACGTCTTATCGGCTCCTCCTCGTTCATATCCCTTTTGGAGAAGATATGTAGTCAACCTCTCGTACCAAGCCCTTAGCGCTTGCTTCAATCTACATAGAGCTTTCTTCAACCAGTAGACATGATTCGAAAGAAATGGATCAGCAAAACCTTTCGGTTGTTCAACATACACTTCTTCATTCAATATCCCATTCAGGAACGCACTCTTCACGTCCATCTGATGAAGCTTGAAGTTGAGACTGCACGCAACTGCCAGCAGAAGTCTAATGGATTCCAGCCGAGCGACTGGAGTAAATGTTTCATCAAAATCAATGCCCTCAATCTGAGTGTATCCTTGAGCCACTAGACAAGCTTTGTTGCGGGTGACATTGCCTTTCTCATCAGTTTTATTCTTAAATATCCATTTTGTCCCGATGACATTTATCCCTTTGGATCTCTCAACCAGACACCAGACATCATTAAGGTGAAATTTGTTCTGCTCCTCTTGCATGGCTAACACCCAGAAATCATCAATGATAGCTTCCTTCACATTTTTAGGTTCAACAACAGAGAGAAAACAAGCATACCCGGCAAGATCACTATACTTGACACAGCTAGTACTTCTTGTCCGGCGGCTGTCATGAACATCACCAATGATCAACTCTGGAGGATGATTTCGTATAACCTCAGTGATTCCTTCAGAACCTTGAACCTCTTCTTCTCATTCTGTGATATCGCGACCGATGTTGCATCCTGTGTTGCAACATTTTGTTCAACATTTCCTTGTGTTGTATCACTTGTTGCAATATTTTGTTCAACACGATCTTCCTCATCTGTCCAGTCTTCCTGAGGCACCCTCCCTTCACTTAAGACTGCCTCTCCCTGATCAAAATCGTCAATCACTACATTGATTGATTCCATCATGACGTTTGTGCATTGATTTAGAACTCTGAAAGCACGACTTTTCGTGGAATATCCAAGAAAAATTCCTTTGTCACTCTTAGCATCAAACTTCCTCCTGGGAGTACGGTCTTGCAGGATATAACATTTGCTTCTAAAATGTGAAAATAAGATACATCAGGTTTCCTACATTTCCAGATTTTATGGGGGTTTTTTTTTCGTTCTCGACCGGAGATAAACTCTATTTATAGTGTAGCATGCAGTGTTGACAGCTTCAGCCCACCACTTAATGTTGACCTCCCTGGCATTCAGTATCACACGCGCCATTTCTCAAAGGGTGCGGTTTTTCCTTTCAACAACTCCATTTTGTTGAGGAGTCTTTGGAGCCGAGAATTCATGTGCAATATCTTGAGCTTCACATAATTCAGAAAAAAATGATTCTCAAACTCCTTCCTATGATCGCTCTGAATCCTGACAATTTTGCCAATGCTATCTGCTTTCTCAACTTGAAGGCGAGTACATAGTTTCTTGAAGGCTTCAAACATGTCTGATTTTTCCTTAAGAAAATCTACCCAAGTAAACCGAGAAAAATCATCAACACAGACATAGATATATTTCTTACCTCCCATGCTAGTTTCTGACGTGGGTTCGATCAGATCCATATGTAACATCTCCAAGTTTTTAGAGGTAGTAATCATCTAGATTTGCTTGTGATTCGTGGCACAGTCCACACACACCCTCTTTCTTCTTGGTTAGAGTCGGTATACCACGAACAGCTCTTGCTTGAGCTATCTTCATCAAGGTCTTGAAATTTAAGTGACCTAGTTTTTGATGCCATTGCTCTGAAACGTCAGTAGTGACATTGAAGCACTTGTTAGGTTCTTGTAGAAGATAACAGTTGTCAGTAGACCTTTTCCCAGTAAGAATGCATACATAATCTCTATTTAAGACTAAACATTCATCTTTAGTGAACCGGACGAGAAAGCCTGTCAAGCCTTCTACATGCATCACATCCTTCAGCTTCAAGGACCCTGTCACATCGAGGTTCCCTTTTCCAACCACCTTACTCTGACTATCACCAAAGGTTACATGACCTTTGTTACCAGCTGAATACTAAGTGAGAAGACCCTTATTACTTGTTATGTGTCAGGAGCATCCACTGTCGAAATACCAAAGATTTTCGGAGAACGCAAACAACGAAGTGTATGCCACCATGCTGTACAACTCAGATTTCTTAACCCATTTCTTCGTTGTCCTTTTGCTGGGATGTCTAACACTTCTTCCTTCATGCCAGTGATTCATACGGCTGAAGCAACTCCAGCCAGTGTGCCCTACTTGCCTACAGTAATCACACACGGGAAGCTTGGATGTTGAACTTTTTCTCTCCTTCAACTTCGGTTCATGCCCTTTGTCCTGACCCAGTTTTTCAAGTTCTTTAGTAGTGAGAACACGCCTTGTCTTGGGAGCAGGCAAATAGCCTCATCTGTTGTATCCAACATATGTACGATCTCCTGAGACTTTCCCCATGTTGAGAATATCATCAAGCTTTGATTTCCCCGAGTTCCACTTGTTGAGGGTACTATCAGCCTTCTCAGCTCTAAGCAGAGTTCTTCTGAGAATGCTCTCAAGATTCCTGAGACTGAGCTCAGTCTTCAGAAGTTTTGCCTTAGTATCATCCTTCTCACTTCTCAATTTGGAGCATTCATCTTTCAATTTCTTGTTAGCTTTGCAAATCTCCATCCATTTGTCGAACATAGTCTGGTATGCCGACCGAATGTCTTCTTCACCAACATCTTCCTCACTATCACCTTCAGAGTCAAATTCATTGCTAAGCATTGTACTTGATGTTCAACATCCTGTTCACATTGCTCAGTATGGTCCCCAATGTTGTAACTGATGTTGCAACATTACGTTCAACACATCTAAATGTGTCATACTCAGACTGATCTTTCAGAGTAGCAGTGAACGCAACGTAGTTACCGGTGATGTCCTCATCTTCAGCACTTCCTTGAGAATTTTTATCACTCCAGGTATTGGCTAGAGATTTCCCTTTCTGCTTCTTGAGAGTGTTAGCACACTCAGCTTGTATATGACCAAAGCCTTCATACTCCCTGCATTGTATTCCTTTACCCTTGGTTTTTGACTCATACCTCTGAGTGGGACGACTAGTGGTTTTTTCAGCCGTGGGAGGATTTGAGCGTGCCATCCTATTGACAGGTCTGAGATTCTGACCCCTGTTGTTGATCTTCCCCATCATCCTACTGAAGTTCTTGGTTATCAAAGCAATGTCTTCATCTAGCTCCGACTCATTCTCAGATTTAGGAGTTTCACTGACCTCCGCCTTTAATGCCACCCCCTTTTCCCTTTTGTTCTGTTTGAGGTTCATCTCATAGGTTTGAAGAGAACCCATGAGTTCATCCAATCTCATAGTGGAGATGTTTCTCACTTCTTCAATAGCCGCTATTTTTGCAGAAAATTTATCAGGGAAAGATCTCAACGTCTTCTCTACCAGCTTCTTTTGAGAATATTTCTTGCCTAGTTGAAAAGCCTGGTTGGCTATGTCCCTCAGCCTACCGTTAAATTCTGCAACAGTCTCATCATCATTCATTCTAAGATTTTCGAACTGGGAAGCAAGCATTTGAAGTTTGGAAGCCTTAACTGTACTCGTTCCTTCATGAACATACCGAAGAATGTCCCAAGCTTCTTTGGCATACTCACATGTGGATATCAGCTTGAACTGCTCTTCGTCAACTGCAGTAAAAATAGCATTCACGGCCTTAGAGTTTCCTAATACCGCTCGATCTTCTTCTGGATCCCAATCTCTTGCCGGTTTAAGATATTCTTTGCCTTCTTTGTCTACTTCGATTGGTGGACTCCATCCTTCAACAGTGGTGACATATGCCTTCTCATCCAGTGACTTAATAACGACGCGCATCCGGAACTTCTAGTATGTGTAGTTTGTTCCGGTAAGTAGCGGAGGGTGTGTAACGGAAGCGCCTTCTTTCGTATTCATGACTTGCGTACTGCAAATACAGGATCACACCCACTTTGACAACACAAAGTAACACGGATGACCTGCTCTGATACCAATTGAAATTCAGTACGCAATAATAAACAGTAAATCCAAAGGATTAACACAAACCAATCAGAGACACACAAGACTTGGTAACGCAGTTCGGTGCACACACCTACATCTGCGGGGCCACGCCCACAAAATCAGAATACTCCACTAAAATAATCGATGAGTACAATCACTAAAGTTGCGGTTCTATTAGGAGGAACAACCTCCCCCTTAATACAAACCGTGATGGTTGGTCACTACCAACCTATGGAGTATTCTTGGCAAGCTCCCCTTGCACGCAAGCTCCCCTTGCACAACCGACTAGATCAACTCCCTTGATCCTACGTCCGTAGTCGTCGGCCTCCCTCCCGGAGTTCACACAAACTTTTTCCCAAAAGTCGTAACTTAGCCGTCAACGCCGCAACCCTAATAAACCCCGCTCCTCCTCAATCCACGGGTCAATAGGGAAGATCTTCAATCATCGTAGCAGCAAATCGAGCCACTATTGACAATACAGTCACGAACGAGACCTAACAGAACCCAGTAAAAAATCTGGCACGATCGAGCCACTATCTCAGAAACCTCAGCCAAGTCTGCATGACCGTGACATCCATTGTCTAGGTATGACATGATCATGGCAAGCCCTTAAAGGATGTTTTTGAAGTTTGAAGCACAAAACTTAACACTCTACACTGCTTCAAACTGTAATGGCCTGTTTTCATCAAGACAACTATTTACATATTTAACCTATTTTCGAATTATTTTTAACTATTTTATAATGGTTTGTTAGGAGTTTTACGATTTCAAAAATTTCTTATAAAAATATTTTGAGATATCAGACTAGTCATGAAGTATTTTAGTAAGTTTGGGTTTCATAAAATACCTCTAAAAGATCTGATAAAAATTCATTTTCAGTTATTACCGTTTTGGCTTAATGAGTTTATTTTCTATACAAATATTATCAAAACGTTTTCAAACTTCTATGGTATCATTCTATGATCATTTAGGGCTTTCCACATTAATTTCGAAATTTTCTAAAGTCAAATCAATAGAGAACCCGTAGACCCGCTTCCTAAACTTTTTGGCCCAAAACTAGTATCCCCGTAGCTCACACCCTGAAATGGATCTCGTATTCGCGATCCTCGCAATGATACAAACCCGTGGATATGTTTTTGTAATTTTTCGGACACGTTTACTAGTAGGGGCAAAATCGTAATTTCGTTTTTGTATTTTTACTAATTACTTTCGCCAAATCTACTCGACTTAATTACATTACCCTAGTCATTTTACCTCCACCTAACCCTTATCAGCGTCCACCCACGTTTTCACGTGGAATCCTTTTTTCCACGGTTAGTCTAAAGGTTGCTCAACTAACCTAATTAAAACTTGACTGAGTATTAAATATCAATCTGATTTTTATATTAGTATAATATCCTACTTAATCCCCTGTTAGCTCTTCTCTCTCCGAAAACCCATTCTCTCTCAAAATTAAAACCATCATTAACTCTCTATCTCTCTCTCTCTCTCTCTCTCTCTCTCTCTCTCTCTCTCTCTCTCTCTCTCTCTCTCTCCAGTTCGAGACAAACCAACCCAGGCCACTCGAACCAAACCCATCAGCCTACACCACCGCCGTAGCCTTCCTCCCGTCGACAACCCAACTCTTCCCCGTTCTTTCCGCTCTCACCCTCACTCCCTCTTGCTCACGTTTCCTTCCGACGAACCCAACCCCAAGCTCATGCAAGCCCACCTCCATCATCATTGCCGGCGAGGCCTCTGCCCTCTCCGCCATCACCCACACCCCCCGAGAGCACCAAACCCACGCTGCTCCCTCTGCCTCGCCTTCGACGCACGCACAGCTCCCCCGAAGCCCTCGTCGTCAGCGAGCCCCGCCCTCAACCTCACCGTCCTCACCTCCACACCGCCGAGCACCCAGATCCCCGCTCTGACGAGAGACCCCTCAGCGACAGCGCCCCCTGCCTCCGCCTCCGAGCGCTCACTGCCACGGCCCGAAGCTCCTCCACCTCAGTACCTCGTCGTAATCAGCTCGCCACCGAGCGAGACCCCATCCTGACCTCCCTCTCCTTCGGTGGACCACTACCACGCTCCTCCGCCACGACTGCAGTGCCCCTCTCCCTCAGCGACCCTCTGCTCCAACTACTCCCATCGCCCGCATAACCGTGCACTGCTCGATGCCACCGGAGCAACTCTGAGCAACCCCACACACCCCCGAAGCCTCGCTCTCCGACGGCGAAGCACCCACGCCTCGACCACCAGCTTCGTCACCGGAGTGCCGCTGCCAAAGCCCGCTTCTCCAACCTCAGTCCATCGAACGCCGGTGAACCCGTCTCCCCCTCTCACTCTCGTCTGCATCCTCCACCTCCCACCACCGTCAGAATCCCGCTCCGACGCCGCTTCCGACCTCGCATCGAAGCTCGCTGCCCCCAAGCTCGAGAACCCACCGACGTCGAAGCTGCTGCACTGCGAGCCCCTAGCGAACCCACCGCCCCGCTCTGCCTTCCGCCCTCGCAGCCACTTCCCCCTCCTCGAGTCCGCCATTGACTCCGCTGCTCTCGCCGCCGCGAAGGTCGCCGTCCCCCGCCCCGTTGCCGACGAGCGAACGGTGCCCCCAAGCTCCCCATGCACGTACGGGGAAAACGACAGTAGGGGTAAGTTTTTATAATGTTTTTTAGGAACGAATACGTATTCGTATTCGTATATTTCGAGTATTTTAATATTTTATAATATAGGATATACTGTTAATTGCTTTTAAGTCCGTAACAAATTATAAAGAGAGCAGAAAAATATGAGACCAGGCCCAGAAAATCAGAAATGACATTCTGGACCTAATGACGCTAGTTTCATCTCAATCAGACGTGTAGTTTTTCCAAAATTAATTTTTAAGCCTAAAACTTAAATACATTATTTTCATTCAAAAATCCGTAACTTGATATTTTCACGTACACTAATATGTGAGAAAAATATATGCTATAGTACTCTTCGATAAGGTCATTTTGACAGCTCACTTGAACCACTCCAATGCAGATTGCATCCAGAATAAATTATTGAATAAATACGTTACTAATTGAAAAATAGTTTTTAAATTATTTTTGAGTTTTTAAAAAATTATAAAAATTAATGTAAGCTTCAGAAAAATATTTCCTCTTACAGAAAAATTATTTTCATTATATATAACATATAAAAAAATTTAGAACGATTTTTGACAACGTTTCAATCCGTTTAGAAAATCAAAACGATCAGGTTAAATAGGTAGAAAATAGTGTGCTCTTTAACCGGCTGTATCTTGTGTTTGCAGGTACCAATCCTCGTGCACCAGCTTCCTTGGATGCTCTAGCTCTAACCTCGTCTTGCTACGACAAGCTTGATAACGTAAGTCACTTTAATTCTAACTTTAGAAATTTAGCTATTGCACTCGTATGAACTTAGGACCTCATATATATTCTCAGAACAGCTATTCACTTGAACCAATGATTAGAGACCTAAATAACTAGAGAACTGATCAATAATAAGATGACCGTGGACTTCAAAGCATTGCTCAGAACAAAACTGAGATAGTGCACTTTCATGGAATTAAATATCATAGTTGTTGGACTTCAAAGCATTGCTCAGGACTGACATTCTCTGTTAAGGCTTCTGCCTTGACTTTTCAATAAGTAAAACCCTTTGGAGTACTGTTGTTAATGCCTTTGAACATCTTTGGAATGAGACTATTGTGCATAACTCTATTGGTATGTAAGTCGGTCTGTCACAACCGTCATTAGTGTCTTTGTCTTTGAAAAACCGGACTGACGTATCGTATTGAAAAGTAATGATTGAATGGAATACCGTGGAACATACTATTGAAATTGAATGCTTAAAAGTAGTTGGCACATCACTGGGTTTTGGGGGTAACTTATATTAGAGAAAGTGCGGGAGCGACCGCGAGTCATCTACACATTGCACCGTACCGTACCGACCGTTACCGACCGTCTAAATGAAATGTACCATCTAAAGTGATTTGAGATCCGCCCGGGTGAGTGCCCCCGTGGCAGGAGATGGGCTCAATGGTTGCACACTGTACTTTCCTATATAAGTCATGTAGCTTTTAATGTTACTATTGTCTACTTGTCCTTCTAGTGTTACTACATCTGCCTGGTTGTCCTACTATTGCCTGCCGGTTAAAATATTGTTGCTACTATATGCCATATTACAGTTGTTGTTCACGTACGTTACTTTTGCACTTGCACATTCACCTTTACTTTATACATTACATGCACTTTACTTACCACATTTGAGCTGCCACCAGTACTTTACTTTTCGCTCATATGTGCATGTCTGTTCTTACCTTACTTTTTGCACCTGCATGACCATCTTTTGTTTACTATAGCATGTTCCATACTTTTGCACTACTCTATTTCTATTGCTAGAATTGTTGTGACTTACCTACGGTTCCATCTCCGTGGCACCACAGACGACGTACATATGGAGGTAGATGCTCCTGAGCTAATATCGCCAGAACTCAACCATGAGACCGCAGCTTCCAGAGTTATTTTTCACTAATGTACTTTTCTTCTTTCATGTATATTTGTTGGGACATCTTCTACAGTATGGATTGTAATAATTGGACACTATTTGAGTATTTTTGAACATCTCTGCATCTTGGCTATTTTGTTTTCACTGGTAACCTACAGGACCTGCGCAAATATCAAATAAGTAACGGGCCCCCGGGAGCGGGTTGTTACAGTTTTGGTGGCCCACGCAGGTCCGCGCTAACTACCTCGTGAACAATATAGCAAGATCAGGATGTACAATATAAAATACTCAAATTAACCTCGAGTACGGGATGTCTCGAGTGTTCATCTGTATTGGATATACGGGTGAATCGTCCTTATTACCATCTTCATTAGGTTTTCCTTGATCCTTATCACTTCCTTTGAACTCTTAACACTTGCTTAGGAACTCGAGTTCCATTCTTGGTTATACCCTCCCTAGTAACCTCTTTTGCTAGCAGTTATAGTGATTTTCCATAGGTTGAACTATCTACCCACTTCTTCATCATCACCCTTCCTTCAGTTGATGATGACACACATATAAATGATGAGCTTCCTTCAATGGATCATGATCCGGTCAATGTGCTTGGCTAAGTTTGTTGGATCACCCTTACTAGACTTGGTCTAAGTGATCCTGACTTAGTCACTTCCCTGGCCGTGTTCCGCTGGACCGCAAAAAAGTGAATCATGATTATGTAACGCCATCGATCTTCATCACTATCACCCTTCCTTTAGCTTGATGACCTTTCGATTGATCTTCTTAGAAACTTTCTATTTCTAGTTTGCTTGAACTCTAGCTACGTCTATTTTAAGGAGGGTAGCGTTCGACTTTCGATCACCAGAACTTCGAGCGAATCGAAAGACGCTCAGAAGTATTGGAGGATTTGAGACAAATCAAACTGAGACGTGTAAGCTGATGCCCCTACTTCGTCATCTTTTCTTGGATTCATCTTCCTTCTTCTATCTGAGCCTATTTTGACTAGTTACGGAAGCTATGGTGATATCAATAGTATGTATTCATATATAACATCTCATGTTTTCTTGATGCTGTGATATCGCATTATATTTCATGTTATTTACAACCTAATTTACTATATTACTATCTCTTCTATCATTTATTTGCTTGAGCTTCTTCATAACATCAATTATTTTCAAAAGAGATTTTTAAACAAAAGATATTTTTAAATTCCGAGGACGGAATTATTTTAAGGAGGGTAGAATGTAACGGCATGTTTTCATCAAGACAACTATTTACATATTTGACCTATTTTCGAATTATTTTTAACTATTTTATAATGGTTTGTTAGGAGTTTTACGATTTCAAAAATTTCTTATAAAAATATTTTGAGATATCAGACTAGTCATGAAGTATTTTAGTAAGTTCGGGTTTCATCAAATACCTCTAAAAGATCTGATAAAAATTCATTTTCAGTTATTACCGTTTTGGCTTAATGAATTTATTTTCTATACAAATATTATCAAAACGTTTTCAAACTTCTACGGTATCATTCTATGATCATTTAGGGCTTCTCATAATAATTTCGTAATTTTCTGAAGTCAAATCAATAGAGAACCCGTAGACCCGCTTCCTAAACGTTTTGGCCCAAAACTAGTATTCCCGTAGCTCACACCCTGAAATGGATCTCGTATTCGCGATCCTCGCAACGATACAAACCCGTGGATATGTTTTCGTAATTTTTTGGACACGTTTACTAGTAGGGGCAAAATCGTAATTTCGTTTTTGTATTTTACTAATTACTTTCGCCAAACCTACCCTACTTAATTGCATTACCCTAGTCATTTTACCTCCACCTAACCCTTATCAGCGTCCACCCACGTTTTCATGTGGAATCCTTTTTTCCACGATTAATCTAAAGGTTGCTCAACTAACCTAATTAAAACTTGACTAAGTATTAAATATCAATCTGATTTTTATATTAGTATAATATCCTATTTAATCCCCTGTTAGCTCTTCTCTCTCCGAAAACCCATTCTCTCTCAAAATTAAAACCATCATTAACTCTCTCTCTCTCTCTCTCTCTCTCTCTCTCTCTCTCTCTCCAGTTCGAGAAAAACCAACCCAGGCCACTCGAACCAAACCCATCAGCCTACGCCGCCGCCGTAGCCTTCCTCCCGTTGACAACCCAACTCTTCCCCATTCTTTCCGCTCTCACCCTCACTCCCTCTTGCTCATGTTTCCTTCCGACGAACCCAACCCCAAGCTCATGCAAGCCCACCTCCATCATCGTCACCGGCGAGGCCTCCGCCCTCTCCGTCGTCACCCACACACCCCGAGAGCACAAAACCCATGCTGCTCCCTCCGCCTCGCCTTCGACACATGCACAGCTCCCCCGAAGCCCTCGTCGTCAGCGAGCCCCGCCCTCAACCTCGCCGTCCTCACCTCCACACCGCCGAGCACCCAGATCCCTGCTCCGACGAGAGACCCCTCAGCGACAGCGCCCCCTGCCTCCGCCTCCGAGCGCTCGTCGCCACGGCCCGAAGCTCCTCCACCTTTGTACCTCGCCGTAATCAGCTCGCCACCGAGCGAGACCCCATCCTGGCCTCCCTCTCCTTCGGTGGACCACTACCTCGCTCCTCCGCCACGACTGCAGTGCCCCTCTCCCTCAGCGACCCTCTGCTCCAACTACCCCCACTGCCCACGTCACCGTGCACTGCTCGACATCGCCGGAGCAACTCCGAGCAACCCCGCACACCCCCGAAGCCTCGGTCTCGGACGGCGAAGCACCCACGCCTCGACCACCAGCTCCGTCACCGGAGTGCCGCTGCCAAAGCCCGCTTCTCCGACCTCAGTCCATTGAACACCGGAGAACCCGTCTCCCCCTCTCACTCTCGTCCGCATCCTCCACCTCCCACCACCGTCAGAATCCCGCTCTGACGCCGCTTCCGACCTCTCATCGAAGCTCGCCGCCCCCAAGCTCGAGAACCCACCGACGTCGAAGCTACTGCACGGTGAGCCCCTAGCGAACCCACCGCCCCGCTCCGCCTTCCGCCCTCGCAGCCACTTCCCCCTCCTCGAGTCCGCCTTCGCCTACGCTGCTCTCGCCGTCGCGAAGGTCACCATCCCCGCCCCGTTGCCGACGAGCGAACGGTGCCCCCAAGCCCCCCATGCACGTATGGGGAAAACAACAGTAGGGGTAAGTTTTTATAACGTTTTTAAGAACGAATACGTATTCGTATTCGTATATTTCGAGTATTTTAATATTTTATAATATAGGATATAAGGTTAATTGCTTTTAAGTCCGTAATAAATTATATAGAGATCGAAAAAATATGAGACCAGGCCCAGAAAATCAGAAATGACATTCTGGACCCAATGGCGCTAGTTTCATCTCAATCAGGCGTGTAGTTTTTTCAAAATTAATTTTTAAGCCTAAAACTTAAATACATTATTTTCATTCAAAAATCCGTAACTTGATATTTTCACGTACACTAATATGTGAGAAAAATATATGCTATAGTACTCTTCGATACGGTCATTTTGACAGCTCACTTGAACCACTCTGATGCAGATTGTATCCAGAATAAATTATTGAATAAATATGTTACTAATTGAAAAATAGTTTTTAAATTATTTTTGAGTTTTTAAAAAATTATAAAAATTAATGTAAGCTTCAGAAAAATATTTCCTCTTACAGTAAAATTATTTTCATTATATATAACCTATAGAAAAATTTAGAACGATTTTTGACAACGTTTCAATCAGTTTAGAAAATCAAAACGATCAGGTTAAATAGGTAGAAAATAGTGTGCTCTTTAACCGGCTGTATCTTGTGTTTGCA
Source organism: Scilla litardierei (assembly GCA_030789695.1). NCBI lineage: Eukaryota > Viridiplantae > Streptophyta > Magnoliopsida > Asparagales > Asparagaceae > Scilla > Scilla litardierei. Next base: position 63,008,669 of record CM061133.1, on the reverse strand, counting down.
GGTACCAATCCTCGTGCACCAGCTTCCTTGGATGCTCTAGCTCTAACCTCGTCTTGCTACGACAAGCTTGATAACGTAAGTCACTTTAATTCTAACTTTAGAAATTTAGCTATTGCACTCGTATGAACTTAGGACCTCATATATATTCTCAGAACAACTATTCACTTGAACCAATGATTAGAGACCTAAATAACTAGAGAACTGATCAATAATGAGATGACCGTGGACTTCAAAGCATTGCTCAGGACAAAACTGAGATAGTGCACTTTCATGGAATTAAATATCATAGTTGTTGGACTTCAAAGCATTGCTCAGGAGTGACATTCTCTGTTAAGGCTTCTGCCCTGACTTTTCAATAAGTAAAACCCTTTGGAGTACTGTTGTTAATGCCTTTGAACATCTTTGGAATGAGACTATTGTGCATAACTCTATTGGTATGTAAGTCGGTCTATCACAACCGTCATTAGTGTCTTTGTCTTTGAAAAACCGGACTGACGTATCGTATTGAAAAGTAATGATTGAATGAAATACCGTGGAACATACTATTGAAATTGAATGCTTAAAAGTAGTTGGCACATCACTGGGTTTTTGGGGGTAACTTATATTAGAGAAAGTGCGGGAGCGACCGCGAGCCATCTACACATTGCACCGTACCGTACCGACCAATACCGACCGTCTAAATGAAATGTACCGTCTAAATTGATTTGAGATCCGCCCGGGTGAGTGCCCCCGTAGCAGGAGATGGGCTCAATGGTTGCACACTGTACTTTCCTATATAAGTCACGTAGCTTTTAGTGTTACTATTGTCTACTTGTCCTTCTAGTGTTACTACATCTGCCTGGTTGTCCTACTATTGCCTGCCAGTTAAAATATTGTTGCTACTATATGCCATGTTATAGTTGTTGTTCACGTACGTTACTTTTGCACTTGCACAGTCACCTTTACTTTATGCATTACATGCACTTTACTTACCACATTTGAGCTGCCACCAGTACTTTACTTTTCGCTCATATGTGCATGTCTGTTCTTACCTTACTTTCTGCACCTTAATGACCATCTTTTGTTTACTATAGCATGTTCCATACTTTTGCACTACTCTATTTCTATTGCTAGAATTATTGTGACTTACCTACGGTTCCATCTCCGTGGCACCACAGACGACGTACATATGGAGGTAGATGCTCCTGAGCTAATAGCGCCAGAACTCAACCATGAGACCGCAGCTTCCCGAGTTATTTTTCACTAATGTACTTTTCTTCTTTCATGCATATTTGTTGGGACATATTCTACAGTATGGATTGTAATAATTGGACACTATTTGAGTATTTTTGAACATTTCTGCATCGTGGCTATTTTGTTTTCACTGGTAACCTGCAGGACCTGCGCAAATATCAAATAAGTAACGGCCCCCCGGGAGCGGGTCGTTACACAAACTTCAACCAAGCACCAAAACAACTCTACCTTGATCATGACATCACCAATCCTGCCATCAGAAACCCTGGCCTTTAGCATGTCAACACTACATGAGATTCTCCAAGCTCAAGCACCTCTTGAGCTCGAAGAACTGCACCATACTCGCCCACCGTACTTTTAGCCATCTCTTTGTCTGAGGTTGACTTCGTGACTTTAGGCTCCATCATCAATTGAACTAACGTTGCAGCTATGTCTCTTGAAATTCCTGAAGTCGATCCATGACCACCCTCCACAATAGTTGCCTGAGTTGATCCATCTCTACTCTTTGAGGAAGCACTGTGCACCATCTTTGCCAAGCATGTAATGATAGCACTTTCTGCATGCATCTTTGACATCCTTAACTCACTACATTTGGATTTAACCCTCTAATAGGACTTCACCACAATACCCTCACAAACTCTGTAAGATACTTTGCTCCTGTTCATCTCCGAACAACTGGTAGTACATATTCCAGATAATGCTTTGGATGTACTGCCTCTCGCTAACTATGAGGCGTGCCACCCATGCCATCTCCGTAGGTTCTCACTAATTGGTTGACTCGGAATACGTGCACGGAGCACACTTTCCACTCCCAAACGTAGGAGTGTCAATGCAATAAAAATAACCGGTGAGTACCGGGTCGGATCACAGGGACAAGTCATTCTATATTCACAAATTTGATCGATAAAGAAAAATAAAGCGTGATTCAACTACCTCAATTAACTGTGGATGAGGTGGAAAAAGTGGTGGTGAAACCAAAAAAATCCTATCCTAAGTGGGTAGGGTTAGAGAGCCAAAGGGGATCTAGGATAGCTAGGCGAGGAGCATGGGTTGTGGGTTCATTTAGATTGGCGTTAATTAAGCTTTAATTACCGCGTATAACTCAATTGGTCATCCGGCTAAGGAAGCACAATCGGAAAGTTTAGCTTTCATGAACGTGAAATATTGCAATAGGGATGGACGATTCATCGAAGCACTAATCAAATTAAGAGCATGGTATTTTCTCAAATTGTGCCCTCTCGGGACTTAGCCAATCAAATTGTGCCTAATGAAACATCCAACATTAACATTCAAAATGAGCAAGATGCAATTAGGGCAAAAATTAACATCCAACTTCAATGAGTCACAACACAAGCATCCAACACTACTCAATCATACTAACCAAAATGATATTCATAAACAAATTCATCAAGGTTCGATACAAAGAGAGATATCAAAAATTACACAAGAAAAGAGGGAAGAGATCACCAATCTCTCAAGAAATGAGGCTTTCCTCTCACTTGGGCACCTCCTCCAAGCTTCCCAACCTCCAATGGCCTCCTTCCCTAGCCCTAGCCCTAATGGGGAAGAAGAACCCCCAAAGAAACCCTAAAATCGCCCAAGAACAGTAACCTGCAACAAAAAAATCGAACTGCCATCAATTAACGCACAGGTCCCATTCTTAATAGCCTATCGGGTCGGACTTTGGGGGGCGGGCACCAGCTGCCCGCCCCCGCATTTGTTTTGCGCGCGTCTGGGCAAAAGAGAGCGGAGCGGGTCGGGGTTTCAGCGCCCGGCCCGCTCAATTTGTGATGCGTGCGATTGGGGCGGAAAATTGTGGAGCGGGCCGGCCGCTGGGCCGGCCCGCGTCCGCATCTATTGTTTTTTTTAAATTAATTTTTTTTTATTAAGCGGCGGCCTGCTCGTTTTCGAGCGGGCCGAAGCACGCTTCGTTTTTAACTTTTTTTTATTATAACTCACGCGGCGGCCCGCGGCTCATCAACGGGCAGATCGACGCCACGTGGCGTCGTGAGATCGCGCCACGTGGCGCCCCAATAAAATCCTTTTCTGGGGTTTTAAACCCCATTTCTCCTCCAATTAAATCACCAAAATACCTAGAAATCCCAGGAAAATCCCAGAAAATTCTGGAAAATCCCTAAGACTCCCATGAGTACCTGAAAAATAGGAGAAGGAGAAATTAGTCCATTTGATTATGAAATTAATATAATGACTATTAAAAAAACACTATATTGACTTCCAAAAATTCGTATAAAATAATTCATTGCTCAAATAATTCCCAAAAAATGGAGATATGATCAAAATAATAACAGGGGCATATGAAAAATAGAAGGAAGCCAATAAGGACGATAAAATCCGTATTTTGTGCCAAGAATGAGAATAAGCCCCGAAAATGACATAAAGTGAAAATATACCCAAAAAGAGCACAATTAAGCCTAATCTTTAGCACAAAATGGGGGTAGTTAGGGGGGAAAATATGCAATTTATATCCCGAATCACACCCCCCAACTAGCTTTTTGCGAGGCCCTAGCAAAATATGCGAAAAATTCGGATTAAATTGAAAAACATGCACCAAACTCAAGATATCTTCATGGCATACACAAAATTGTATTTCCACTTGATTTCAAAGCCAATATGCCAAATGTATGAAAGTAAACAACAAATGATACTCTCCTCGATCCAATTCAACGAAAAGTAAGGTAATAAGCACCGTATCACACGTATCGGGAAAATATCACGATGTCAAATTTTCAAATTTTCATGGAAATGACCAAAATAAAAGAAATTCATCTAAGTTGTGGGAGATGAGATTGCATCACTCATGTTGCTTATTCCTTCATATATACTTTCATTTTTTCTTTTCTTTTCTTTCGTTTCTTTTTTTAAAATTTTTTTTTTGTTTTTGAAGTTTATGTTTTGCATTCACGCGATAACGCCATAAATGCAAACACCGGCACATTTGCATACACGCGATGACGCTATATATGCAAATGGATGGAATGATATCCTAAATCTCATTTTTGGCGTCCTTCCCAATGTTTCATGGGGCACCGGCTACTCAATTCGATTAGAAAGAAACATTCACTTATACTAACTTTCTTTTTCATACTCCAACATGAATTATTAACTCATCCACCCACTCCTAAGAGAAAAACAAAACATATACAATTGGCCACATCCAATCCAACCAAAAACTACACCAATCATCCCAACATGCAATCACTTACACCAAACTTTTCCCAAATTGTTTCAAAGAGATATCACGACGTATAAAGAAGTTTCATCATTGCATATTAACATTTGACTCCAAATTGGAAAAGAAATGAAAACGTGCCAATCAAACATCGAAGAAGTCGATACCAAAATGATAATCCAAAAAAAATGCATGGCATTAAGCATGTAGGGACTAAGCACAAAGCAAGTGGCATATGGACAAGGAGGCCAAAATATGATATGCAATGAAATTCATGGAATGGGGCAAAATGGAGGTATCTCTCAAAATTTTTTTTTAAGCTAACATCCTAACAATTCTAAAGATTCTAACACTCTCCCCCCAACTTAAAATAAGCATTGTCCTCAATGTAGGAAGAGTATTAGATCTCGGCAAAAGATTCTAGAAAAGAAAAAAAACATACGAAAGCAAACATGCAAAAGCAAACTAACTAACTTTTTATTTATTTACACTACTTAAAGGAAAGAATACACCTTAGCAAAAGGCAGATCTCGGATGTATAACGGCGGTGGCAACTGCTCGATCATATCCTTACGGTCCTCTGCGAGCGTCGCCACGTCCAATGCCCTACGTCCATTACGGGCATCAATGGCAAGCGACACAACCCCAAGCATCTCCTTGTGATGGATTCCTGCAAAATGGGGGAGATAGGTCCTGTCAAACATAATTGGGCGAGAGCGCCCATCCAAGTGAAAAGCTTGCCAAAATGGGTCGTCGAAATGAATAAATGAATTTATGATCAAATGACGACAATCCGAATCATTATAATATGGAAGTAAATAATTTGATTCGGGGGTGGAGGAAAAAGAAAGATGGGAACTTCCCTGAAATGTGATGCTAGGCTCGGGATGATGCACGGCCTCAGGAGGAGGTGGAAGTGGCTGCAGAGAGAAAACTGGAGTAAGAGGAAGCTCGGGCTCAATATATACCATCTCGTAATCCCCGTCACTATCCTCGTCCTCGACATCAATATCCACAATCTCTGCGGCACTCCCCACAACTGGTAATTGCTCCTGACAAACCTCCTCGATGACTGGCAAGTGCGCATCCTGAGGCGAGGGAAGTGACATCTGTGATAGGACTGGAGGTAGACTCGTCTCGGGCAAATCCAAACACGCATCATCCTCGCCATCCCAGAAATAGTTCATCTCAGTCGTCCTCCCAAAGTACTCAACCGCCTCGACCTGCGAAGCTAACTCTGAAGTGGACTGTGGCTCAGGCTCCATGATGTCCTCAATCTGCTCTTGGCCATCATGCACATCTGCTTCATCCTCAACATCAAAGTGAAAAAACATCGTGTCACCGTCGTGGTCGACACGCACTCCATCAAATGTCTCCTCTGACTCCTCAAAATATATATGTTCAAATTCCTCTACTTGGCCCCAATGCACCCTCTTCACAGATTGCTCTTGGTATTCCATAGGGTCACAATGGAACGAGCCCTCAGCTGGCTCCTCAGGCTGGTACTGGACCTGCTGCTCTGCATCCTGAAGTGGAAACTGGGACTGGCCATCATCCTCATATCCAAGTGATGGCTCTCCAGATGGCGCAGTCTGCTCCCACTCTGCAAGGTCCCTCAGGTAACACCAAGAATCCTCGGTCGAATAATCAAAGAACTCCCCACCGTAACTCATCTGCATAAAATCCCGCCCAGATGTCGATAACCCTGTGTAGAAGATCTGCATCAGATGATCCTCGTGAAAGCTCTGGTGTGGGCACGCAAGCACCAAATCTGTAAATCTCTGCCAAGCCTGATGGTAGGCCTCCCACTCAGCCTGGATAAAGCTCGCTATATACTGCTCCATGTCCTGCAGCCCCTGTACCTGCTCCAAAAAGATAGGCAAAAACACTCGGAGAAATTCAGCCTGAAACGATAACCAAGTAAAATGTGAGTCGAGAGACAAAGAATCAAACCACAATCTAGCATCATCAAGTAAAGAAGAGGGAAAAAATCTAAAATATATGCAATCATCATCAATATTCACACCAAGACATGAAAACATCCACTCTTCAAATTTTTTTATATGTATATGAGGGTTCTCCCACTCCGAGCCATGAAAGTATGGCGGAAGTGGGATATCATCCAAATCAAAGTCCGAAAAATCTGAAGATGATGCCATGTTTTTTTTAAAAAATATTCCAAGAAAATGAAAATAAACAACCCAAAAGACTCAATAAGTGGAAAATAAATAAATAGAAAGACACACACTAAGAGATAGAAGTATCACACTAAAGCTTTCCAAATCATTCAAAAATTGCTAATAATAGAAACCGTTGTCCCCGGCAACGGTGCCAATTGGTTGACTCGGAATACGCGCACGGAGCACGCGTTCCACTCCCAAGCGTAGGAGTGTCAATGCAATAAAAATACCGGTGAGTACCGGGTCGGATCACAGGGACAAGTCGTTCTATATTCACAAATTTGATCGATAAAGAAAAATAAAGCGTGATTCAACTACCTCAATTAACGGTGGATGAGGTGGAAAAAGTGGTGGTGAAACCAAAAAAATCCTATCCTAAGTGGGTAGGGTTAGAGAGCCAAAGGGGATTTAGGATAGCTAGGCGAGGAGCATGGGTTGTGGGATCATTTAGATTGGCGTTAATTAAGCTCTAATTACCGCGTATAACTCAATTGGTCATCCGGCTAAGGAAGCCCAATCGGAAAGTTTAGCTTTCATGAACGTGAAATATTGCAATAGGGATGGACGATTCATCGAAGCACTAATCAAATTAAGAGCATGGTATTTTCTCAAATTGTGCCCTCTCGGGACTTAGCCAATCAAATTGTGCCTAATGAAACATCCAACATTAACATTCAAAATGAGCAAGAGGCAATTAGGGCAAAAATTAACATCCAATTTCAATGAGTCACAACACTAGCATCCAACACTACTCAATCATACTAACCAAAATGATATTCATAAACAAATTCATCAAGGTTCAATACAAAGAGAGATATCAAAAATTACACAAGAAAAGAGGGAAGAGATCACCAATCTCTCAAGAAATGAGGCTTCCCTGTAACAGCTGGTTTTTGTATGATGATATTATATATATATATATATATATATATATATATATATATATATATATATATATATATATATATATATATATATATATATATATATTTGTTCTCTTTTCCCTTCTTCTTTTCCGTATCTCCTTTCCCCTATCTGGAGCTGAGCGTGCTTCGTGACGCTCTTATCTTAAAGCTAGACTCATCTTAGAAGCCCTAGAACCCATACCGAAGCTTCACGCTTCATTGGGAGACTTTGTGTGCCATTTAGTCGGTTCAAGAAGAAGAACCAACCGACTAGATGCCAATCTAGTTGGTCAGAACCTCTTCATGGACCGACTAGTTTCCCTTTGTTGTTTTTTCACTGCGTTACTGTTTACACTTAGACGATCTAAGTTCATCCACCGACTGACTAGTTGTGAAACTAGTCAGTCAACACTTCTTCACAGACCGACTAAGATAGACACCATTTTTTGCAACCAAGTTACTGTTTACCATTAGTCGGTCAAAGAACGAATACCGACCGACTAGTTGACGAACTAGTCGATTAGGCTTCTTTCTCAGACCGATTAATTTTCAAAACTTCTTGTCGACCACTTTCATCCATTAGTCGGTCAATGAACACTGGCTGACCGACTAGGTTGCAAACTAGTCGGTCGACGAGCCTTCACAGACCGACTAAATATGTCTACCCTACAAGGTCATAGTTCTCTGTTTGCCTTTTAGTCGGTCACAGTTAGACGACCGACCGACTAGTTCTCAAACTAGTCGGTCGACCGCCCTTCACCGACCGACTAATCGCTTCCGAAACCCTAATTTTTGACCTAGCCGCCGCTTGTTTTCTTATTTAAACGTGCGGCAGCCCTTCTTTCCTCCTCATTGTTTTGAGTTGTCTTCTTCCCCAACCTACCTCCTTCTATTTCCCTCCCTCTCCTTCCTCCTCCTTTGAGCCCTCCATCTTCTCCAAGGTCCCTCTCCCCCTTTCTTCTCTCTTGTTCTTTCTCCCCTCCATCCTCCTTTCCATTTTTCCATCCGACCACCGCCCTCTCCTTTCTCAGATCCGATCCCACGGCCAAGCTCCGGCTGCCGTGCTTTGTCCCCTCCCGAGATCCATCTCCTCTTAGCCACTTTCTCTCTTCACGTGGCGTCCCAACCTCAGATCTAACGACGACGACCCCGGGAGACGCCAAGATCTTCGCCACCATTTACGGAGGCTGACGACACCACCAAAGATCAACGTTCCTCGCTACGCTAACCGCGGCCTAGGAACTTCCAGACGACGCAAGCTTCCGCCTTTTTTTCACATCCGACACCGGACCTCCGTTCGATCGTCAAATCAGGTTGGTTCCCTAAACTCGTAGAAACACACACTATAGACAATCAAAACCTAATTAAAATCAACAACTAAATCAATTAAATTTATTTTCCGTTGATCCTTAAAACATTGTGAAACCGTAGAAATCGACGAATGAACTTTATGCATGTACACATAGGATAGATCGTCGATTAGGCTAATGTACAGTAGAAATGTGATTTTGACGATTAGGATAGTCCCGATAACCTAGATACAACCCTAATAGGAATTATTGAATCGCGATCTGACACCGTCGCCGTGTCATGACTTTCAGACGTTCCTCCGTCGATTAGACGTTTGGACGAGGTGCTCCAGGAAGACGACGCACTCGCCACCGCAGGCAAGTGTACCACTTGCGTTCTTGGCCATGTTTAGGCATTAGTCTTGCTAGAAATGTTATTTTTGGTACCATGAGAATTGGACGTGAAATGATAGCGTCCGGGATGCCCCTTGATGGCTCAGACTTGACAACGAAGTCTGAGTCCAACAACAACAATTTTGACATCATAGGATTGACATGCGTGTGTGTGAGTTGTGGACACCCTGGTACAACCCCTCCTATTTAGTTGTGTCATGTCCTTTCCATCTTGCCATGTCCCGTCCCGTCTTGCACAGCTTGATGAGCAATAGGGCACTCGCCAAGCCATAGCGAGTGATCCCTTGTACTGATTCACAGCCCGATGGGCAATAGGGCACCTGTCAAGCTAGAGCAGGTGATCCCTTATTGAGATACACAGCTCAGAGAGCAATAGGGCACTTGTCAAGCTAGAGCAAGTGATCCCTTGTCCAGTCACGATTCTTGGGGTTTTGGGGTAGAGTTGAGCGTGCACGCGGCAAGAGGGTCTGATCCTCCTCGAACCGTAAAGGCGTGAACCCTTTCATGTTACTCTTGTCTTTTCTTGTCTTGTCTGGCTTCTCCATGTCCCGTCTTGTCTTGACACCTGTAGGCTAGTCCCGTAGTCGGTAGCACTCGCTACGACTACTACTTGTCGTGTTTACTTTCCTGCTGCGTGTACTTTCGTTTGTTCGTCTATTATAAACTTAGCATGTTAATCAACCAGTAAAACGTTGTTAAATAATTGGTGCATTTGCAGTTTGGTCTAACCCCTTCTTGTAGACCTTACCTGACATACATTTCCTTCTTTTGGTGCTGTACGTCAGGAATTGAGCCAGAGTTCGTCGAGGAGGCGGACTTGCCAGTTGACGTGGCGCCAGAGAGTGCTGATCCTGAGTACGATCCTGAGGAGGACCAGAGCTAGAGACTTCTCTTTGAAGTTTCCAGAGATATCTATTTCTTATAGTTGGGTGCGTAGCACCTTTTGTTTCCTTGTTTAGGTCGGGTGCTTGCACCGTTAGATTTTCCTTTCTGCAGTTGTAGCCCTACGGGCGTTGAGACTCTGTACTTTTGATATGTTGAAATAATATGATTTGTCACTTCCTTTTTGGTACTCTTATTGTTCTGTACTAACATGCAGGGACATGTACCTTCGTCTTGGTACCACACAGACGCTTATTGGGTTAGGGCTCCTTAGCTCTGGCCTAAGCGGGCCTTAGTCACGCTTCGCCTCCGCTGTTTTGGGAAGCGGGGCATGACAGGTTTTAGTGGTGGCCCATGCAGGTCCACGTCCCAATCTTTCTGCAAGTACAGAATAGTAAGAGTAAGGACATTCTTTTTGATATCCAAACATTGTACGAGTCTAACCTGTGTTTTTGTTTCTGAACACAGGATGGCTGGACGACTCGTTACTCGATCCTCGAATTCGAGTGATGACGGTCCGAAGGACCAGGGTGCAGAGTTCTGCCAGTTCCTTGGCGTGATGCGAGAGATGCTTGAGGTGCAGCATCAGCTGGTGCAGCAGTCTCACCGTGCTGCCCAGGCCCCACCTGTTGCACCACCTCCACCTCTGCATGCTCCGCGAGCTGCTCCAGGAGTGAAGCAGTTCAACGAGCTTCAGCCAAAGACCTTCTCTGGGAAGGTGGGACCTCTGGGTACTGATGAGTGGATCCAGAGCACTGAGGAGAAGTTGATAGCTGCCAAGATTCCAGATGATACTCGGGTGGAGATCGCAAAGATGCAGCTAACTGAGATTGCCCGAAACTGGTGGCATATTGAGGAGAGGCGCCTGCAGAAGCCAGTGGAGTGGAAGAATTTTCACCACATGTTCAAGGAGAAGTACTTCACCAAGGCAGCTAGGAGAGAGCTGATGGGCAGATTCGTGGATCTGAAGCAGGGGGACATGACGATCGATGAGTATGAGGCTGAGTTCGAGATGCTGAGCCGTTTTGCCCCGCATATGGTGAAGAAGGAGGAGAACCGAGCTGAGCGGTTCCGTCAGGGACTTCGTCCGAAGGTCCAGGCTTCCATGTCCTCTGCTAGTTTCTCGACTATGTGGGAAGTGTTAGATGCTGCGAAGAATTATGAGACGATTTCGCACCTGCCTGACTCTCCAGTGGACAGAGGGAAGCGCCCTATGGAGCAGTACCGGCCACTTGCCAGGTCGATGATGAGGCCAGTCCATACTGTGCCATTCAAGAGACCCAGCATCAGAGCAAGGGTCCATGCCATTTCTGCGGCAAGCCCGGACATGTTCAGACCAACTGTATGAGGAAGCTGGGTCTGTGCCTACTTTGTGGAGATGCTTTGCATGCTACAAAGGATTGTCCGAGAGCCCGCAATGCTATTGTTGGAGTGCCTGCCCCAGTCCAGAGAGGACCTACTGTTCGTGGACCACCCTTGGTGCCACAAAGGCAGATGTACCAGCGAGCAGTGCAGCCTCAAAGGCTGGCCTATACCATGATAGCTGTTGAGACTGAGGAGCTGGATGGGGTTACTGCAGGTAACTCCTTGACCTAGTCTTTTCATTTCATAGTTAGACCTTATTGCTAGTTTTGTTAGTGTTGCTTGTTTGTTTGATTGCTAGAGTAGTGTTTTGACCTTAGACCCTTTGTTTCCTAGGCACCATTCTAGTGTCCTCTCACCCTGCTTTGGCTTTGTTTGACTCCGGTGCATCCATGTGCATCCTATCCCGGAGGTTTATAACAAAGCACTCCATTCCTACCCACACACTTCCTAAGTGTTGGGACATCACCACAGGGAACGGAGTGGTGACTGTGAGCATGGCATGTCGGTCGATTCATCTAGTGGTCAGTGGACATGAGTTATATACAGATTTCATCGTCCACGATCTGCCGCATTTCGATGTCGTCCTTGGCATCGATTGGTTGGGAGATTTCCACGCTTCGATCGACTGTCACAGCAAGAGAGTGGTATTCCAGATTCCAGGCCATCCGGAGTTTGAGTTTCGCAGCAGAGATGAGTCGCTTGGGCCCATCAGATTTCGAGCCAAGCCGGAGGTGCCAGTGCTAGCAGCGTTGCAGATAGAGTTAGACCGAACATCGGTTGTCAGAGACTTCGATGACGTCTTTCCGGAAGATATCTCGGGTCTGCCACCCGACAGGGCTTTGGAGTTCGGCATCGATCTGATGCCGGGTGCGCAGCCGATATCGAAGGCGCCGTACAGGATGGCTCCCACGGAGCTAGAGGAGCTGCGGAAGCAACTAGATGAGCTGTTGCAGAAGGGTTTCATCCACCCTAGTGTGTCACCATGGGGTGCACCAGTGTTGCTTGTGAAGAAGAAGGATGGGTCCCACAGGATGTGCGTGGACTATCGATGATTGAATGATGTCACCGTGAAGAACAAGTATCCGCTGCCGCGCATCGATGACATTTTTGATCAGCTGGGAGGTTCGAGAGTTTTCTCGAAGTTGGATTTGAGGAGCTGATACCATCAGTTGAAGGTGAAGAAGGATGACATTCCGAAGACAGCTTTCCGGACGAAGTACGGGCACTATGAGTTCGTGGTTATGCCTTTCGGCGTGACCAATGCTCCAGCTATGTTCATGAACCTGATGAACTTGATTTTCTACGACTTCTTGGATAAGTTTGTTGTGATTTTCATCAACGACATTCTTATTTATTCGAAGTCTGAGGAGGAGTACAGCTGTCATCTGAGGACAGTGCTAGAGACGCTGAGGCGACACAAGTTGTATGCCAAGTATAGCAAGTGCGAGTTCTGGCTAGACAGAGTCGCATTGCTGGGACACGTGGTGTCCGATGATGGTATATCAGTAGATTCAAAGAAGGTCAGAGCAGTTCGAGATTGGCCGACTCCGCAGTCAGCGTCCGACATCCGGAGCTTCCTTGGTTTAGCAGGCTATTATCGACGGTTCATCAAGGATTTCTCGAAGGTTGCAGAGCCGATGACGAAGCTGACAAGGAAAGATGTGGAGCTCCAGTGGTCAGATGCTTGTGAGGAGGCTTTCAGTAACTTGAAGGCGAGGTTGACCACGGCACCAGTTTTGGCAGTACCGGATCAGAGCGGAGGCTTCGAAGTTATTGTGATGCATCAGGGAAGGGCCTAAGATGTGTTCTGCATCAGCATGGCCATGTGGTCGCGTATGCTTCTCGTCAGCTGAGGACACACGAGAAGAATTACCCTGTGCACGATCTGGAGTTGGCAGCGGTGATCTTTGCATTGAAGATCTGGAGACACTTCTTACTGAGTGAGAGCATGAAGATTTTCACCGATCACAAAATTTTGAAGTACATATTCACGCAGAAGGAGTTCAACATGCGTCAGAGACGATGGTTGGAGCTCATGGCTGACTATGAGATAGATTTGCAGTATCACCCGGGGAAAGTGAACGTAGTGCCCGATGCTTTGAGTAGACTTCCTAATGCAATGATGCATAAAGCCGACTGGAGGATTCAGCAGGAGCTGAAGGAGATGGATTTGGAGGTTGTCCTACCTGGTGTAGTTCATTCTTTCATGAGTTTGCAGATTCAGTCTACGATCGTGGATCGGATCAAGGTAGCACAGGCAGGAGATCCGAAGCTACAGAGGATCAGGAGGCAGGTTGAAGCTGGACTGCAGACGGAGTTCGTAATTCATGAGGATGGTTTGCTGCGGTACGTCAGCAGACTCTGCGTACCTGCAGGTAATGTTCGAGAGGAGCTTTTGAGCGAGGCTCATAGCTCGCCATATTCTATACATCCTGGTGGTACCAAGATGTATAAGGACCTTCGACTGAATTACTGGTGGATTGGCATGAAGAGGAGTGTGGCACGGAGCGTTGCCAAGTGTTTGATATGCCAACAAGTGAAGGCTGAGCACTATCGTATGGCTGGATTCCTACAACCGCTTCCTATTCCAGAGTGGAAGTGGCAACATATTACGATGGATTTCGTGACTGGTTTACCTCGGACCCCGAAACAGAACGACGCAGTCTGGGTGATCGTTGATCGGTTGACTAAGTCTGCGCATTTCATTCCCTTCCGAGTGGGCCAGTCTACAGAAGCTTTGGCGAGGAAATATCTAGAGGTAAAATTTCATTTCAACTTCTCTTTAATTTTCCTCTTTGAGTTAGTTGTTACGTAGACCGTGTACGTGCAGGAGATTGTACGCTTACACGGGGTCCCCGTGAGCATCGTGTCTGACAGAGACTCGAGGTTCACATCTCAGTTCTGGAGAGGTCTGCAGGAGAACTTGGGTACGAGTCTGAGTTTCAGCATGACGTACCACCCGCAGACCGATGGCCAGTCCGAGAGGACTATTCAGATACTAGAGGATATGCTGCGAGCTTGTACGCTCGATTTGAAGGGATCTTGAGAAGACCATCTTCACTTGGTGGAGTTCTCGTATAACAACAGCTACCAGGCGAGCATTGGCATGGTGCCGTTTGATGCCTTATATGGGAGGAAATGTCGATCGCCACTGAGCTGGGATGACATTGGAGATCGGGAGCTGTTGGGTCCGGAGATGATAGTAGAAGCTGTGGATGTCGTGAGAGACATCAGAGGAAGCTCAGAGTTGCACAGGATCGCTTCAAGCATTGGGCGGATGCCAAGAGGAGACATTTGGAGTTTCAGCCTGGAGATCACGTCTTCCTGAAGATTTCCCCGAACCGCGGAGTTATACGATTCAGAAAGAAGGCAAAGCTGAGTCCGAGGTACATTGGACCTTTCGATGTGCTGGAGCGTGTGGGAGCAGTGGCCTACCGCCTTGCTCTGCCATCATCTTTGGTGGGAGTTCACGACGTATTCCACGTATCTCAGTTGCGTCGGTACGTCAGTGATCTGTCACACACAGTAGATTTCTCGGAGATCACGGTTCGTCCGGACCTGACTTATGACCAGCAGCCTGTGCAGATTTTGGACCGTCGACAGAAGCAGTTGAAGAACAAGGTAGTCGACCTGGTGAGAGTGATGTGGCGTCATGGATCACCTGGAGAGTCCACTTAGGAGAGAGAGGATGCGATGAGAGAGCGTTACCCTCACCTATTCTGATAGAAATTCCGAGGGCGGAATTTTCTTAAGGTGGGTAGGATGTAACGGCTGGTTTTGTATGATGATATTATATATATATATATATATATATATATATATATATATACACATATGTTCTCTTTTCCCTTCTTCTTTTCCGTATCCCCTTTCCCCTATCTGGAGCTGGGGGTGCTTCGTGACGCTCTTATATTAAATCTAGACTCATCTTAGAAGCCCTAGAACCCATCCCAAAGCTTCACGCTTCATTTGGAGACTTTGTGTGCCATTTAGTCAGTTCAAGAAGAAGAACCAACCGACTAGATGCCAATCTAGTTGGTCAGAACCTCTTCATGGACCGACTAGTTTTCCTTTGTTTTTTTTCCACTGAGTTACTGTTTACACTTAGTCGGTCTAAGTTCATCCACCGACCGACTAGTTGTGAAACTAGTCGGTCAACACTTCTTCGCAGACCGACTAAGATAGAGACCATTTTCTGCAACCAAGTTACTGTTTACCATTAGTCAGTCAAAGAACGAATACCGACCGACTAGTTGACGAACTAGTCGATTAGGCTTCTTTCTCAAACCGATTAATTTTCAAAACTTCTTGTCGACCACTTTCATCCATTAGTCGATCAATGAACACTGGCCGACCGACTAGGTTGCAAACTAGTCGGTCGACGAGCCTTCACAGACAGACTAAATATGTTTACCCTACAAGGTCATAGTTCTCTGTTTGCCTTTTAGTCGGTCACAGTTAGCCGACCGACCGACTAGTTCTCAAACTAGTCGGTCGACCGCCCTTCACCGACCGACTAATCGCTTCCAAAACCCTAATTTTTGATCTAGCCGCAGCTTGTTTTCTTATTTAAACGCGCGGCTGCCCTTCTTTCCTCCTCATTGTTTTGAGCTATCTTCTTTCGCAACCTACCTCCTTCTCTTTCCCTGCCTCTCCTTCCTCCTCCTTTGCGCCCTCCATCTTCTCCAAGGTCCCTCTCCCCCTTTCTTCTCTCCTATTCTTTCTCCCCTCCATCCTCCTTTCCATTTTTCCAGTCGACCACCACCCTCTCCTTTCTCAGATCCGATCCCACGGCTAAGCTCCGGCCGCCGTGCTTTGTCCCCTCCTGAGATCCATCTCCTCTTAGCCACTTTCTCTCTTCACGTGGCGTCCCAAGTTCAGATCTAGCGATGACGACCCCGGGAGACGCCAAGATCTTCGCCACCATTTACGGAGGCTGACGACACCACCAACGATCAACGTTCCTCGCTGCGCTAACCGCGGCCTAGGAACTTCCAGACGACGCAAGCTTCCGCCTTTTTTCACATCCGACGCCGGACCTCCGTTCGATCGTCAAATCAGGTTGGTTCCCTAAACTCGTAGAAACCCACACTATAGACAATCAAACCCTAATTAAAATCAACAACTAAATCAATTAAATTTATTTTCCGTTGATCCTTAAAACGTTGTGAAACCGTAGAAATCGACGAATGAACTTTATGCATGTACACATAGGATAAATCGTCGATTAGGCTAATGTACATTAAAAATGTGATTTTGACGATTAGGATAGTCCCGATAACCTAGACACAACCCTAATAGGAATTATTGAATCGCGATCTGACACCGTCGCCGTGTCATGACTTTCAGACGTTCCTCCGCCGATTAGACGTTTGGACGAGGCGCTCCAGGAAGACGACGCACTCGCCACCGCAGGCAAGTGTACCACTTGCGTTCTTGGCCATGTTTAGAACTTAGTCTTGCTAGAAATGTTATTTTTGGTACCATGAGAATTGGACGTGAAATGATAGCGTCTGGGATGCCCCTTGATGGCTCAGACTTGACAACGAAGTCTGAGTCCAACAACAACAATTTTGACATCATAGGATTGACATGCGTGTGTGTGAGTTGTGGACACCATGGTACAACCCCTCCTATTTAGTCGTGTCATGTCCTTTCCGTCTTGCCATGTCCCGTCCCGTCTTGCACAGCTTGATGAGCAATAGGGCACTGCCAAGCCATAGCGAGTGATCCCTTGTACTGATTCACAGCCCGATGGGCAATAGGGCACCTGTCAAGCTAGAGCAGGTGATCCCTTGTCGAGATACACAGCTCAGAGAGCAATAGGGCACTTGTCAAGCTAGAGCAAGTGATCCCTTGTCCTGTCACGATTCTTGGGGTTTTGGGGTAGGGTTGAGCGTGCACGCGGCAAGAGGGTCTGATCCCCCTCGAACCGTAAAGGCGTGAACCCTTTCGTGTTACTCTTGTCTTGTCTTGTCTTGTCTGGCTTCTCCATGTCCCGTCTTGTCTTGACACCTGTAGGCTAGTCCCGTAGTCGATAGCACTCGCTACGACTACTACTTGTCGTGTTTACTTTCCTGCTGTGTGTACTTTCGTTTGTTCGTCTGTTATAAACTCAGCATGTTAATCAACCAGTAAAACATTGTTAAATAATTGGTGCATTTGCAGTTTGGTCTAACCCCTTCTTGTAGACCTTACCTGACGTACAGTTCCTTCTTTTGGTGCTGTACGTCAGGAATTGAGCCAGAGTTCGTCGAGGAGGCGGACTTGCCAGTTGACATGGAGCCAGAGAGTGTTGATCCTGAGTACGATCCTGAGGAGGACCAGAGCTAGAGACTTCTCGTTGCAGTTTCCAGAGATATCCATTTCTTATAGTTGGGTGCGTAGCACCTTTTGTTTCCTTGTTTAGGTCGGGTGCTTGCACCGTTAGATTTTCCTTTCTGCAGTTGTAGCCCTACGGGCGTTGAGACTCTGTACTTTTGATATGTTGAAATAATATGATTTGTCACTTCCTTTTTGGTACTCTTATTGTTCTGTACTAACATGCAGGGACATGTACCTTCGTCTTGGTACCACACAGACGCTTATTGGGTCAGGGCTCCTTAGCTCTGGCCTAAGCAGGCCTTAGTCACGCTTCACCTCCACTGTTTTGGGAAGCGGGACGTGACATTCCCTCTCACTTGGGCACCTCCTCCAAGCTTCCTAAGCTCCATTGGCCTCCTTCCCTAGCCCTAGCCCTAATGGGGAAGAAGAACCCCCAAAGAAACCCTAATATCTCCCAAGAACAGTAACCTGCAACAAAAAAATTGAACTGCCAGCAATTAACGCACAGGCCCCCTTCTTAATAGCCTATCGGGTCGGACTTTGGGGCCCGCTGCCCGCCCCGCATTCGTTTTGCGCGCGCTTGGGCAAAAGAGAGCTGAGCGGGTCGGGGTTTCGGCGCCCGACCCGCTCAATTTGTGCTGTGCACGCTTGGGGCGGAAAATTGTGGAGCGGGCCGGCCGCTGGGCCGGCCCGCGTCCGCATCTATTGTTTTTTTAAATTAAATTTTTTTTATTAAGCGGCGGCCCGCTCGTTTTCGAGCGGGCCGAATCCCGCTTCGTTTTTAAATTTTTTTTATTATAACTCAAGCGGCGGCCCGCGGCTCATCAACGGGCGGATCGGTGCCACGTGGCACCGTGAGATAGCGCCACGTGGCGCCCCAATAAAATCCTTTTCTGGGATTGTAAACCCCATTTCTCCTCCAATTAAATCGCCAAAAATACCTAGAAATCCCAGAAAAATCGCAGAAAATTCTGGAAAATCACTAAGACTCCCAGGAGTACCTGAAAAATAGGAGAATGAGAAATTAGTCCATTTGATTATGAAATTAATATAATGACTATTAAAAAACACTATATTGACTTCCAAAAGTTCGTATAAAATAATTCATTGCTCAAATAATTCCCAAAAAATGGAGATATGATCAAAATAATAGCAGGGGCATATGAAAAATAGTAGGAAGCCAATAAGGACGATAAAATCCGTATTTTGTGCCAAGAATGAGAATAAGCCCCGAAAATGACATAAAGTGAAAATATACCCAAAAAGAGCACAATTAAGCCTAATATTTAGCACAAAATGGGGGTATTTTGGGGGGAAAATATGCAATTTATATCCCGAATCACTAATGTAATACGACTGGTTTACCATAATTACCAACTCCTCCTTATGCACAACAACAGATCTTGCTGAAGACTAAAACTCTACTTTGAAGCCACCTGCTTCCTTGTAGACACGTCTCTTTTCACTTCCGATCTGAACCGTACATGGAGTTGTGTCACAATGGGATGTCTCCTAAACTATGTCACCTGATGATCCCTCGCTGCACACCATAGCTATCCCATTCTACAACCGACCTTGCTTCGCTGTGACGACGTCACTATGAGTCTCAACTGCTTCTCCACTAGAGCTCTCTGGTGCGCTAGACCTCTAACTCATCATTGTTTGACCCTGAAGTTTATAATGTTGCCTACCTTCTTTGTCGCCATCCTAAAATGATCTCTCCTAGAAACTCGCAGTCGTTTCCCCTAAGCACCAGCAATACTCCCACACTAGTTAAGGCTCCAAGTGATATAAGGTTTTAGTGTAAATATGGTACATGCCTAACACCAATAAGTGTCCTAATGGCTCCATCCTGCATCTTGAACCGCATTGTGCCGACCCCAGCTACTTTGAAAATAGCTATGTTCCGCTTGAATCCATCTGGACAGACTCTAAGAGTATATGTCACAAAGTGACACTGCAGCAGAGTCATATGGAAATCACACCCTGAATCAAGACATGAAGTGTAATGCCCTATTTAGCACTATACGTGTATTCTACTGAACACACGTGGTATTTCTACCTACGGCGCATACGTACGCATGAAATGAACGTAGATATTGATGTATGTAACATAGTGCAGGGGGGATTGGGCCGTAATACGTGGCTAAGGGAAGTGAATGCGAAGTGTGAATGCGGGAGAAGTGCGAAAGACATCGTGGGTGCAAAACAACAGGAATGTGTTGGACATGTGTGCGTGGTGCATGTATGCATGTGTAGGCATGCATGAGTGTGTTTAGGGAAGCCATGCAAGTGTGAAATGGGTCAGGGGTCAATGGCAAACCCCGTAAAATTTTAGAAAGGCGAGGGGCAAAACGGTCATTTGGACTAAAGCTGCTGTACATACATACTAAAATGGTGTGTAGTAAAGTAATGGTAAACTTATAATTACTTGAAAGTTGAGGGGCATTTAGGCAAGGGCACTTTGGTCATTTTATGTTGTCATGATGACTAGGATAAGGATGGAGAGTTTTTTTAGGAGAATTCTAGGGGTTTCTCCTTCTTTCTTCATTCTTAACTCTTCCCTTCTCTTCTTTTCATTCTTTTTCCACACACTTCTCATCTTCTCCTCCTCCTTGACCTACTCATCCCCTCCCCCATGGCATGGCCGAAATTTCCATGGCAAAAAATAAGAAGGGAAGAAGAAGAAGAAGAAGAACAGGAAGAAGAAGACGACGACGAAAGAGTTCTCTTGAGGTTGGAATCCAACTTGGCTTTGGAAATTTATTTAGGGTTTCTTTCCATCATGATTTTATATCATGTTTTAACAATATGAAGTAGTGATAATCAAATTAAGGTGCCATGATTCAATTTTCAGGCAAAACCCCCTTGAAATTCCAAGCAAAACCATCTCTTTAAAATCCTGCAATTCTGTTGTGTGTTGGTGATGTAATTACGGTTACTGTAGCTTGAATCATGTTTTGAAAAAATTATATTCTGATATATCTTGAAGTTCTACCCCAAAATCATATAAATTTTGATATATGTTCAATTCAGAAATTAGGAGCAAAAATTCTATCTTTACAATATACCTGTTTGATTTTCAGTTTTGACACAGTTTAGCAAAATTGACCTAAACACTTGCACACGCAATGGAATTTTATGTTCTTGGTCTTGTTGGAAATTTAACAAGGTTTTCTAAAATTTCATCACAATGCTTTTATGTCGGATTTCTAGTTGCAACATACCCAAAATTGGCTTTCAATATAGACCGTAAAATCTGTCTGAAAAACATATTTGACACACCTTACCAAATAATTCACTATAAATCATACACTTAATATTTGTGCCTGAAATTTTATCAGTGAATCCAAAACTAACATATCTATAACTTTCATTTAGGAAGTTTTTCTAAATTCTGACCATAATTGGGTGATATGAGCCATCTTTTATGACTAAATGTGTATTTCATGCAAGCTGAGTGGATAAGTGGTGTGATGTATTGTGCATTGTTGCTAATCCACCCTTTATGATACATGACTATTGTTTTTACATGGAATATATGCTAATAATATGTTTTGTTAATTGATTTGCTAATGTGCTTATGGACATACACGTCATGTTCACCACGTGTTTGTGAAAATGCCACAATGAAATGAAAGTTGAAAAATATGAGAAATGGGCTTGTAAACACGTGTGCTATGAAGTATGGTGTGAAATAGTAATGATGTGGTCATGTAAGCATAGTTTCATATGTTATGAGTGATGAATTAAAATGGCTATGTTGATGGGCATGACATTTTGGTGCATGACCCATTTGAAATGTGATTTGATTACGATGGAGGGCATGGCACTTCGGTGCATGACCCATGTTGATATGAGTGTGGAATGTGAAACCATGCAACGTGTCCCCCTTCAGTGCTATATATAATGTTAAATGAGGTTTTAGAATATCTCAGTTCTCTCTAATGAGGGTGAGTAGCAAAACCCGAGTTTTAGGTGGAATTTTGAGTAAATTGTGGATATGAGACCTGGACTAAGAAGTTGGGGGAAATGATTATGTGATATGTGATATTTATACCCACTCGCCTTTACCGGGATTGGAGGAGAATTTTTACCCACTCGCCTTTACCGGGAGTGGAGGGACTTACGGAGGTTGTGTTATTATGTGGAGATCCTCACTCCTGCCAGGGACGGGGGAGCTGAGAGGCACGGTGTCGTACAGTGCCCGTATCCATTGCACTGTGTGCTATGTTCACCCCAAATTTGAGGTGAAGTCCAGGTCCTGGTATCACACAGTTTACCAAAGTTCCCAACTAAATAAATTAACAGACAAGTGTTCTATATGTTGCTTCTTCTGTTTGCAACGCTTCCCTTTCCCTTTGCCTGCTTACTTGTAACACTGTGGTTACACATGACACTTGTGATTCCTCTTTTAGTATATGTTATGTGAACACTTGTATTATTATTCATGCTGACCTTTTTCTTACAGTAGCTCGACATCGAACCGCTGGTATGATTCCTCACTTACCTGTTTACTTTTCGTCACATTATTTAGTTTGCACGTCTTATTTATCTTAGCTTGCTTTGTGGTTGATAACTTTAAATTAGTTTTCCAAATCCAAGTTGGTTCCTACTGGGGCACGCATTGACGTGCTCCTCCCCACTTTTCAGGTAGCATGGACATCATGGTTGGTGGTGGCTTGGAGTTAGGGTAGTCTTAGTGTGAGCTGTAGCTGTGTCGTGTGACATGGTTGTCATGGGAGGTGGAGAGTGGCGGTGTATGTGTAGTGGTGCATTTGGACTATGTATGTAAATGAATGTTGTTATATAAATTTGTTGTTGTTGTTATATGTTATTTATGAGTTGTTTGATATCTTAATGAAGCTGCACTTGTACTATCCCAGCATGTGCGTGGTTGACACGAAAGGACACGAAAAGGAGCACGCCTTCCACTGCCAAGCGTAGGAGTGTCAATGCAATAAATTTATAACCGGTGAGTGCCGGATCGGATCACAAGGACAAGTCGTTCTACATTCACAAGTTTGATTGATAAAGAAAAATAAAGCGTGAAAACAACCACCTCGCTAGCGGTGGAAAAGTGTGGGAAAAACGTGTGGTGAAATTACAATTCTGACCTACGCACTAGGGGTGGAGAGCCGAATCGGCAAGCAACAAGGAGGGCTCATGTGGGGGGGGGGGGGTGTGTGTGTGTGTGAATGAGGCTGTGGGCGTGTGAATTCATCCCAAATATAACTCAATTGATCTCCCGGCTAAGGGACGATCAATCGGATGATGCGGCATTTCATCGAACATGTGGGGTGCAATAAATAATGAATGAAACTCATATGAGTAATCAATAAGCACATTAGAGAGGGTCCGCTAGGATAATCCTCTTCTTGGATTTCCACTTAGGTTCCAATAAACAAAGTTCTAGGGTTTCATCCACCAATTAGAAAATAAATACATGCTAGAGAGGAATTTCACAACCCAACAACAACAACAACAAACACAACACAACCACACAAGAAATATTCAGAGATTCATAATGAAAAGTAGAAGTTTTTAATCAAAACAAACATCCAATTACAATACAAAAACCTAAATCAAAATACACAAGAGAATGGAGAGATTTCACCCAAGTGTCACTCCTAGATGAGTTCTTCCACTCCCAAATGACTCCTCCAAGCTCCAAGCTTGATCATCCTCCAAACCCTAGCCCTAGCCCTAATGGGGAAGAAGAAACCCCAAAAATTCCTCTCTTGGCCAAAAAAGCTCAAAAAACCGAAGCTCCTTCAAAAAAATCACTCCCATGTCGTTTAATATCATTGCGGGTTGGGTGCCAGGGGCGCCTGACCCTCGGGTGACTCAGCCCGCACAAATTGGGAGCGGGCACGCGCGGAGCGTGTGCCCGTGGGCATGCGCTCCGCGCGTGACCCACCCCTATGGGTTGTTGCGTTTTATGCCCTTTTTTTAAAATTAAACAATACAGCGGCCCGCAAGAGTGCGGGCCGGCCAGCAGGCCGGCCCAAAGTTTTGGGGTTTTGTTATTATTTTGTTTTCTTTTTTTATAATCCCAGAAATGCCTTTTGCTCCAAATAAATCCCGGAAAATAGCGCAAAGTTCCCAAAAATTCTGGAAAAATTCCAGAAAATGCAGAAAAATCCCAGGAGTACCTGAAAAATAAGAGGAGCAAAAATTAGTTCATAAAACACACATTTTATGTATAAAATAGGAATAGGCTTTAATATTACACAATATCACAAATACGCCCGTATCAAAGCCAAAAGAACATGATATACACATAAAATGCCCAGAAATGGGGGGAATATGCAATTTATATCCCGAATCACACCCCAACTAGCTTTTTGCTATTCCCTAGCAAAATTTGCGATAAATTCGGATTAAATTGAAAACATGCACCGAACTCAAGATATCCTCATGGCATACCCCAAATGATATTTCCAATTGATTTCAAAGCCAATATACCCAATGTATGAAAGTAAACAACAAATGACACTCCCCTCAATCCAATTCAAAGAAAAGTAAGGTAATGAGCACCGTATCACATTCATTAGGATATATCACGATGTCAAATTTTCAAATTTTCATGGAAATGGCCAAAACAAAATAAATTTCTCCTAAATTGTGGGGGATGAGATTGCATCACTCATGTTGCTTATGCTTTAATTTATTCATTCATTTTTTCTTTTTCTTTTCTTTTTCTCTTTTTTGTATGTTTTATGTTTATGTTTTGCATTCACGCGATAACGCTATGAAATGCAAATACGGCCACCTTTGCATACACGCGATAACGCTATATAGGCAAAGGGATGGAATGATCCCCTAAATCTCATTTTTGGCATCCTCCCCAATGTTTCGTGGGGCACCGACTACTCAATTTGATTAGAAAGAAACATTCACTTTTATTAGCTCTCTTTCTCATTCTCAACACAAGTTATCAACTCCTCCACCCACTACTTAGGAGGAAAACAAAGCATAACAAATTGGCCATCCCCAATCCAATCAAAAACTACATCATTCATCCCAACATGAAATTACTTACACCAAACTTTTCCCAAATTATCTCAAAGAGAGTATCACGACATCTAAAATAGTTTCATACATGGCATATTAGCATTCGACTCCAAAATGGAAAAGGAAAAAAACTATGCCAATCAAACATTTATGAATTTGATACCAAAATGATAATCCGAAAAAATTGCATGACATTAAGCATGTAGGGACTACACATAAAGTTAACGGCGTATGGACAAGGAGGCCAAATAAGATATGCAATAAAGGTCATTGGATGAGAGCAATGTGGAGGTATCTTAAAAAAAAATTTAGTAACCAACAAAATCCTAACAATCTAAAGATTCTAACACTCTCCCCCAACTTAAAATAAGCATTGTCCTCAATGTTGGGAGAGTATTAGATCTCATGTAACGACCACTTTTCGTTGTACGTTGTTCGTGCACGTGCTTTTGGCCGTGCACGTGTTTATTTTAGACTTTAGTTGTTTGTGAACACTTTAGTGTGGTATGCCGTTGTGAACGTCTCTGAGAGTATTAAATAGTGGCACTAATTTGGAACGATGTTTCTCGAGTCGTTTTCCCACAATTTAATCTTATTCGATGAGACGTTGCGATTCTCACTTTTGACGGGAGACGTTTCTATTTTTAGTTTCGTCGTCCAACGTCGAAATTGAGATCCGTCTTCTTAGTTAGCTCACTTTCGCTGCCACGATCACCCCGATATTTATTTTATAATTTTTGGAGTTTATTTGACCACTTTTATATTTTTAGCAAGTTTTATAATATTTTTAATAATTACGTTTTAAATTAATTTCGGCCAAATAAAATTTATTTGAGTTTTAAACGGTTTAAATAATTTTTGAGCCGAATTCCAGCTCATTTGGATCGCAGCAAATCCTTGTGCGAGTTGGAGAGGGCGAGATACGAATTTTAAATTATTTTAAACTCCTAATCTCATTAGGATTAGCCCTAGACCTAGTCAACCCATCTACACTATATAAACAACCTTTAGGAAGACCTATTTTTGCAAGAAATTAACCCTAGCCACTTCCAAAACTCAAATTTGACGTTGCGACGATTCGTCGCAACGTTGCGACGAACTTCCACCGCACGACCGAGAGAACAGCCCCAAAACCCCCGCACCGACCGCTGCTCACGCCCGCTCATCCGCTCCACCCGCTTGCACAGCCATCGCTCCGCTTTCCCCCGTGCCCGACCGAGAGAAGCTCTCGGTCAGACCGGTCGCCGCTCCGCACATCCGCATCGCCCCGCACCCGCTCTGTCGCCCGCCCCAAGCTCCCGCTCCGCACCATGTCTGACCGAGGCACCCGCCCGCTCACGCTGCTCTCCGCAACGTTGCAACGGTCGCAACGTTGCAGCGCCCCGCTGCAGCGCCCGACCCCGCATTTCCCCCGCACCGACCGAGACATCACCCCGCACCCGCCATCGTGACCGACCCCCGCTGCTGCATAGCCCGTTCCCATGTGTCCGACCGAGAGAGCTCCCCGCATTTGGCTGTGTCCGACCGAGAGCAAACGTCGCAACCCCGCACCCGTCGCACCACTTGCCACCGTGGGCCCCCCAAGTTCTCCAGAGGTATTGTGGGTCCCCCATAGGTCCCTAGGACTACTGTGTGCCCCACCTAGGTGCTTTCTCTCCGACGATTCGCCGCGTACGACGTTGCGACACGTCGTAGCCCGTCGTCGCACATGCTAGCTTTGGAATCTGGAATCGTTGCTCCGGTTGATTGCTCTGAAATTTCCAGCGAGGAATATAATTGGAATCAGGACTTGGAGCGCGTTCTCTTATTCCAACCCCCGGCGTCGCTACCCGACGCCGGTGTAGCTTTCGCGTCGTGCTGAGGTAACGCTTTGCACCCTTAGGACCCCCAACCTATTGCATGCTAATCAAGACTAAAATCAGTATTTTTAAAGTATTTTAAATGTTTTAAATTCACTAATCAAGATTAATAATATGGACTTTAGGCCGGTGGACTTGTG
The DNA here is from genome assembly GCA_030789695.1 of Scilla litardierei. Taxonomy (NCBI): domain Eukaryota; kingdom Viridiplantae; phylum Streptophyta; class Magnoliopsida; order Asparagales; family Asparagaceae; genus Scilla; species Scilla litardierei. The sequence continues at coordinate 62,981,871 of CM061133.1, read as the reverse complement.
CACGTAGGTTATTTGTGACTTGGACTCTCATTGGACGGTGTGCTCAGACGTTGTACTTGCAGGCAAGTGAAACTTGCCAACTCTTGTGTAGGGCCATGTTTTTAGGCCACTTCCTTGTTCCTAGCGTAAAAGAGATTAGTCAGTGAAATGATAGCTGGCTAGGCGCCTACTTGATCTAGTTTGACAACGAAACTAGATCCGTCACCTAATTGATCTAGCTTGACAACGAAGCTAGATCCAACTCTTTAAACTTGTTGATCATGCATACTAAACTGTCACGTTTACTTTCCTTATCTGTACGCACTTTTAACTGCCATGCATTGCATCTTACATGTCATCCCAGTTGATTGTTGCATTCGTAGCACACGCTACAATACTTGTACTCCTTGAATACTACTTCCGGGGAACGGGCCTCATGTGTTGGTCAAAAGCCAATGCCCGGTTTCCTGGCCCGGCTAGGTGCACCCCTATGCCATACTTGTTAAAAACACTTCCTGGCTCGTGATCCAGAAGCGAGCATTCCCGTTCGGGGGTAAGGCCCTGGCTCGATACACGTGGAGGGGTAGGGATAAACGATCACCTAAGCTTAGGAGTGGCCCGATCAGCCACTCTAGCCAGAAGGCGGAATCTCTGTGCACGAGGTGCTTACTTTCCTTGTCTTGTACTTGTCTTGTGAATGATTCATGTAATACTTGTCATCCATGCCATGTTTAAATGCCATGCTCGTACTTTACTTTACTTTACCTTACTTGTTGCACTCATACATTAAACTGCCATGCCATTGCATTCATGCTAGAACTGCTAGGTTGCTTCACATACTTTCAGTTTCCTTGCACAAGTCTCTTGTAGACTTGCTGACATGTGCCCCTTGCTCTTTTGGGTGTCACATGTTAGACCCTGAGCCAGAGACCGTTGCAGAGTACGTGATGTTTTGCTGACGCTGAGTCTGAGTCCATGATTGCCCAGGAGGAGTTTTGTGGACACCGGAGACCTTTCTTGGTGACTTTGCTGAGCTTTCTTTTGTTTTAGGTTTTGTTGTTAGTTGTCGGTGCGTGGCACCTTTTCTCTGTACGTTGTACTTTTGTTGGCCATGTTTGGGCCTTTAGACTCTTTTTCTTTTTAGACTGGTGGCTTTTTCTGTGATGTTGAAATTCATTTTATGGATATTCTGAGATATCTCTTTTGTCTCATTTCATTATTATTATCTTTGTTTCGTTCGCGTTGCAAGGACCTGCAGTTTTAAAAGTTGATTGACGCTTATCGGACTTGCAGCTTTGCAGCTTCAAGTCTGAGCGGGCCTTCTCACGCTTCGCCTCCATATTTTTGGGAAGCGGGGCGTGACAGGTTTTGTTGGTGGTCCATGCAGGTCCAGTCTTGCAATTGCGAATTAACGGAACAACGATAGTAACGGAATGTCCATTAAATAAATTGCAACATTCGAGTCATAAGCCCTGAGTTTAGTCGTTCTTCTATGTCACTAGGTGATAAGAAAACTTAGTTAGACGTCTGTGCTTGCTAGATAGAGGCCCTGACTGTTAGTTAGACCCCCCGTCAGCAATTGATTTAGTCGTCGTAGGAGTTACCTTAGTGGTCCTTGTCTACCTCTGACCATATTAGGCTTCTAGAATTTCCTTTAGTCGTTCGCTTGGGTTCATCGATTTCGGACTAAGCTGAACGCATTTCGTTACAGTCTAGCTCCTCAGAAGTCTTAGCGCTTAGTTCTTAGTCTTTAGGTGGTCGACCGTAGGGGTTCCCGTAGATTCTCCTGATTCATATCCTAGGCGTATGTATGCTTTGATCATCCGACCATTTTCCTTGCCTCGATTCACGAGATCGCCTCATGACGATCGTCGTCAATTTTCGACCCTCTCCATTACAAACTTGAATCTCCTGAAAGTATTTTTCGACTTCCTCCTTTCCGAAGTTTAACCTTGTTCCAAATTTTAATGCATATATACTTATACTTCATCCTCCTTCGTTGATTTAAAATTTTAAAACTTTTGTCGGAAATTTTGAACTCTAGCTTATAATATTTTTCCAGCCTATATTTTTCGTACTTATGTAAATGCGTTGCCCCTTCATATATTAATTTTATTCTGAACCGTACTTTTGCTTTGCCCAATTCGATTTATAATTTTCCTTCTTATTTGTGTTATACGAATGATACGTCGTGTTTACTTTAATATACTTTCAAGACACATGGAATTTCAGCTTTCAGCAAGTTGGTTTTTGCTCGTCGTTTCGCTACTTCAGATTTTTACAAAATTACTATTTTCATAACCACTTCCTGATTTAGACCCTCCATGATTTGATTTTAAAGACTTGATATTCGATCTTGATAATTCTTATACTAAGTCATTATTATTATTTTTCCGTGCACCATACATACTTTCAATTATTTTTATATCTGTACCAGACTTGTTGTGCTCGTATATTAAGAACCTTGTGTAAATCAGTTTTTCATTTTTGGCAAACCCTGGTTCTCTAAAAGTAGTTTCAAATTGATCATTTTAAATTTTCCATAGCCTAAAGTTTTGAAAGCATTTAACATGAGTTTAAATTCTTCCGTTACTTGATTTCATTCTTTGACTTTCAAAACTCTTGACAACATTATATTAAATTACTAACGTATAAAATTTCTAAACCATGTCCTTAATATTCGTGTAAATGATTTTAATTCATTTTAAAGTTTTTTAACCAATAGACCATTTTCTCTTATTATGAATATTCGACTCAAATCTATTTTGAACAACTCGTTTTATCAATCTCCAAATATTTCTTTTCAGACGAGGATTTTAACCTTGAAGTACGACAGTTTTCAAACTCAACGTATTTTAGCTTATGCTATTTACCCTATTTATTTTCCCCCTCATATATAAGCATCACTACATCTCCCTTTTCCCTTAACCTAAACATCACCATTGAGGCAATGTTTCGTCTAACCAAGCTGTCCCCTCGTATTCGTCCTACCTGAACTCGTGCTTATCGATCCTTCCCTCGTCACGCTTTCGACCTCGACCTCCCTCTATTGCTTAGGCTTTAGTGCCCGTCAAGGTCTGTGTCAACTCTTAATTGTCAGTAGGCCCTTGGACCTTTGTGAGGTGTCGTAGTGCATGTACCTAAGTTACGCACGTGGGCTTGAATGAGTTTGCCCCCATAGTATATTGGTGCTTGCCTATTGTGTGGTATATATATATATATATATATATATATATATATATATATATATATATATATATATATATATATATATATACTCGGAGTTATTCGTGATATTATGAAGTTGTGGTGTGTTAGTGGTTATAGATTTTTGTGTGGATAGCTATACTATACTAGGGATGCCTGTGTATATAAGAGTTAGTGTTGGAATATCTAATGGAGTGTATGTAATTAGAGATACTTATAATGGTTGAAATAAAATGATTGGTAAAGCTATGGGTATGCTAGGTGTGATAATAATAGGTGAACGTATAGATAAGTAAGTAGGCCTATTGAGTGACCCGTATATTAGTACGTATGAGTATGTGCTCGTAGGTAGATATGTATTGTGCTTAGACGTAGGTAGTTATGTTTTGTTGCCTGAGTATATAGGTGATATACATATGGTAGTAGGATTATAATTTTGATTGGTGTTGCTTGCTTTTGCGGGATGTTGTATGCGTGTATACCATGAGGTATACACGACTATTGCACATCTTAACTAGGTATGTATAGATTTGTTAGTATACTAATTATAGGTAGTAGGCTATGGGTGAATATATATGTTACATGTGTGTGACTATACGATGAATGCGTATGAATTAGGGAGTATATTATAATTATACGTGTGCTGATGTCTGTATTATTATTATGGTATATAGAGTGATTGAACTATGTGAGTATTACCTGACTAAATATTAAGTGTGATTGACTTAAGGTATGTATATGGTTGTATTGGTAGACATATATAAATTGGAGTGGTATTAGTATAGGTATAAATGTCGTGTCATGTATATAGAATATTCTGATATGTGTATTGAGTCTCACTCAAGCTTGAGTGGGTATACTCTAAGTATATTGAATGTATGTCTGTAGTTTGAATATAGCAATGTTTGATGTATGTATAGTGATAGAAGTGTTTGTGCCTGGTTGTGTTACACACATGATTGTGGGTCGCTACACCAGTATATAGTCATAGGTGTTGGTCTTGTGGTATAGTTAATTACTAAGGACTTGCTTGTGTGAACATATGTGTACTAGCTAAAACTAGGTGTGTAGGTGTGCTAGTTATATAATGATATGATTGGTATACGTAAATGAAAAGTTAGCGTGTATGGGTGTGCACCATGCACGGGTAAGTATGTGCTTAGTTATAGGTATTGATGACTATGGTATATGTGGCGTGTCGTAGATACAGTTATAGGACCGTATGTGATGAAAATATATGATGAACTATTTGCATGCATTTGAATGACTATATATTATGAAATTATAGTAGAGGTGAATGCGTAATAGATATAGTAAAGCTTGATTAATAATGCTGTGGTGTGACTACATGAGGAAGTGTTTGATGTATACTAGGAGATATAGGGAGTAGTGTATCATTGTTGTTTGTGCATAGGAAGCTACCTATATGTAGAGCAATGATTGTATTTGCTAAGTGTAAGACTATCCTTATGTGAGTATCTGAACTATTGTTTTGTACTAGGTAAGTAGTAGCTATATAAGGGATGTATGTTTATATATATGATTGAAATACATGTATGAATTTGACTGGCTATAATAGGTATAAGTGTATGATGTACGTGAATGTATATATATACGTGTTGGTAGTGAAAACGTTTGACTACCTAGTGCATATATAAGCACTTGTAATGACTATACCTGATTTGAATTATAATGTGACTTGATTGGGGTAGTTACTAGAGTGACTAGCTATGTTAGAAAGTCCGAGGACGGACTTTATTCTAAGGTGGGGAGGATGTAACGACCACTTTTCATTGTACGTTGTTCGTACACGTGCTTTTGGCCGTGCACGTGTTTATTTTAGACTTTAGTTGTTTGTGAACACTTTAGTGTGATATGCCGTTGTGAACGTCTCTGAGAGTATTAAATAGTGGCACTAATTTGGAACGACGTTTCTCGAGTCGTTTTCCCACAATTTAATCTTATTCGATGAGACGTTGAGATTCTCACTTTTGACGGGAGACGTTTCTATTTTTAGTTTCGTCGTCCGACATAGAAATTGAGATCCGTCTTCTTAGTTAGCTCACTTTCGCTGCCACGATCACCCCGATATTTATTTTATAATTTTTGGAGTTTATTTGACCACTTTTATATTTTTAGCAAGTTTTATAATATTTTTAATAATTACGTTTTAAATTAATTTCGGCCAAATAAAATTTATTTGAGTTTTAAACGGTTTAAATAATTTTTGAGCCGAATTCCAGCTCATTTGGATCGCAGCAAATCCTTGTGCGAGTTGGAGAGGGCGAGATACGAATTTTAAATTATTTTAAACTCCTAATCTCATTAGGATTAGCCCTAGACCTAGTCAACCCATCTACACTATATAAACAACCTTTAGGAAGACCTATTTTCGCAAGAAATTAACCCTAGCCACTTCCAAAACTCAAATTTGACGTTGCGACGATTCGTCGCAACGTTGCGACAAACTTCCACCGCACGACCGAGAGAACAGCCCCAAAACCCCCGCACCGACCGCTGCTCACGCCCGCTCATCCGCTCCGCCCGCTTGCACAGCCATCGCTCCGCTTTCCCCCGTGCCCGACCGAGAGAAGCTCTCGGTCAGACCGGTCGCCGCTCCGCACATCCGCATCGCCCCGCACCCGCTCTGTCGCCCGCCCCAAGCTCCCGCTCTGCACCATGTCTGACCGAGGCACCCGCCCGCTCACGCTGCTCTCCACAACGTTACAACGGTCGCAACGTTGCAGTGCCCCGCTGCAGCGCCCGACCCCGCATTTCCCCCGCACCGACCGAGACATCACCCCGCACCCGCCATCGTGACCGACCCCCGCTGCTGCACAGCCCGTTCCCATGTGTCCGACCGAGAGAGCTCCCCGCATTTGGCTGTGTCCGACCGAGAGCAAACGTTGCAACCCTGCACCCGTCGCACCACTTGCCACCGTGGGCCCCCCAAGTTCTCCAGAGGTATTGTGGGTCCCCCATAGGTCCCTAGGACTACTGTGTGCCCCACCTAGGTGCTTTCTCTCCGACGATTCGCCGCGTACGACGTTGCGACACGTCGTAGCCCGTCGTCGCACGTGCTAGCTTTGGAATCTGGAATCGTTGCTCCGGTTGATTGCTCTGAAATTTCCAGCGAGGAATATAATTGGAATCAGGACTTGGAACGCGTTCTCTTATTCCAACCCCCGGCGTCGCTACCCGACGCCGGTGTAGCTTTCACGTCGTGTTGAGGTAACGCTTTGCACCCTTAGGACCCCCAACCTATTGCATGCTAATCAAGACTAAAATCAGTATTTTTAAAGTATTTTAAATGTTTTAAATTCACTAATCAAGATTAATAATATGGACTTTAGGCCGGTGGACTTGTGCACGTAGGTTATTTGTGACTTGGACTCTCATTGGACGGTGTGCTCAGACGTTGTACTTGCAGGCAAGTGAAACTTGCCAACTCTTGTGTAGGGCCATGTTTTTAGGCCACTTCCTTGTTCCTAGCGTAAAAGAGATTAGTCAGTGAAATGATAGCTGGCTAGGCGCCTACTTGATCTAGTTTGACAACGAAACTAGATCCGTCACCTAATTGATCTAGCTTGACAACGAAGCTAGATCCAACTCTTTAAACTTGTTGATCATGCATACTAAACTGTCACGTTTACTTTCCTTATCTGTACGCACTTTTAACTGCCATGCATTGCATCTTACATGTCATCCCAGTTGATTGTTGCATTCGTAGCACACGCTACAATACTTGTACTCCTTGAATACTACTTCCGGGGAACGGGCCTCATGTGTTGGTCAAAAGCCAATGCCCGGTTTCCTGGCCCGGCTAGGTGCACCCCTATGCCATACTTGTTAAAAACACTTCCTGGCTCGTGATCCAGAAGCGAGCATTCCCGTTCGTGGGTAAGGCCCTGGCTCGATACACGTGGAGGGGTAGGGATAAACGATCACCTAAGCTTAGGAGTGGCCCGATCAGCCACTCTAGCCAGAAGGCGGAATCTCTGTGCACGAGGTGCTTACTTTCCTTGTCTTGTACTTGTCTTGTGAATGATTCATGTAATACTTGTCATCCATGCCATGTTTAAATGCCATGCTCGTACTTTACTTTACTTTACCTTACTTGTTGCACTCATACATTAAACTGCCATGCCATTGCATTCATGCTAGAACTGCTAGGTTGCTTCACATACTTTCAGTTTCCTTGCACAAGTCTCTTGTAGACTTGCTGACATGTGCCCCTTGCTCTTTTGGGTGTCACATGTTAGACCCTGAGCCAGAGACCGTTGCAGAGTACGTGATGTTTTGCTGACGCTGAGTCTGAGTCCATGATTGCCCAGGAGGAGTTTTGTGGACACCGGAGACCTTTCTTGGTGACTTTGCTGAGCTTTCTTTTGTTTTAGGTTTTGTTGTTAGTTGTCGGTGCGTGGCACCTTTTCTCTGTACGTTGTACTTTTGTTGGCCATGTTTGGGCCTTTAGACTCTTTTTCTTTTTAGACTGGTGGCTTTTTCTGTGATGTTGAAATTCATTTTATGGATATTCTGAGATATCTCTTTTGTCTCATTTCATTATTATTATCTTTGTTTCGTTCGCGTTGCAAGGACCTGCAGTTTTAAAAGTTGATTGACGCTTATCGGACTTGCAGCTTTGCAGCTTCAAGTCTGAGCGGGCCTTCTCACGCTTCGCCTCCATATTTTTGGGAAGCGGGGCGTGACATCTCACAAAAGATCCTAGAAAAGAAAAGAAAAGCACACGAAAGCACTAAAATAAAACATTTATTTATTTACACTATTGGAAAGAACACACCGTTGCAAATGGCGGATCTCGAATGTCCAATGTTGGAGGAAGTAGCTCAATTAGATCTTTATGCTCCTCTGCGAGCGTCTTCCCTCCACAAATCACTTTGGACCCTAGCAACACACCAACAAGTGCTCCCTCCATAAAATTTCCAATCGTGCCCTGCGAGAGAGAGGGTGTGTCAATCCAAAGCCGACACTGTTGCCTTTCAACAAAAGTGATCCAAATATAGTCGTCAACATAAGATAAAGAATTTAAATCAAGTTGACGAAAACTCCCTAAAATGATTGCATCCATCTCCATATGATGCATGACCACGGGGGAGAGGAATGATGGATTTTGGGACAAGATTGGGAGAGAGCATGGTTCGGACTCTACCAAAATGATCGATGAGCTCGTGGCCCTACTAGTCTCCTCCTCCACTCCATCCAAAGTTTCATGTTCGTCCTCTCCATCTTCACACAAATTTCCTGCAAGAGAAGATGAATCCAAATCAGATAATAAAAGTTTTTGAGTGGTTGGATTACCTTCTCCCAAGCAAGAGGCAAGCAATGCGAGACTCGAAATGATCTCCTGAATATACTGGTTCCGAGTCTCCATGCTCTGCAGAAAATATCGGGATTGAGCCTCCTGTGTCTGAATAAGAAATTGAAGCTCCTCACCCAAGGGTTGCAAAGGTACGTCCACGCTTGGCTCTCCTTGGTCAAGGCACGCTCAAACGGCATCACAATGAAGCGCTAACGGCTCACTCCCTGAAGTCCCATACAATGGTCGGTCCATATCCTCCATGGACTCAAGGTATTCCCAAGCAACCTCAGGTGACATGTCAAATAGAGCTCCATCGTCCATCATCGCCATGTAGTCCTGCATCTCCTCACGCAGTCCCTCGTAGAAAAACTGGAAAAGATGGGCCATCGTGAATCCATGATGTGGACAGCCGCTTAATAAATCCATGAACCTCCTCCAAGCTTGATAGAAGGATTCACCATCAATTTGAGCAAAGCCGGCAATTTTGAGCTTCAAAGAAGTGGTCATGTGCAAAGAAAATGAAAGTGCATCATACAAAGAATTTATGCCATTAACGTCCATAACTTTTTTTTTGAATTTTTATAAAAGAAAATGTAAATAAAGATAGCAAAGGACTCAAAAAGTGAAAAATAAATAAAGATGAAAAATAATAAATGAAGATAAAGAATAAAAAAGACTCACACTAAAAGATAGTAGTATCACGCTAAAACTTTCAAAATCGATCAAAAATGCTAATAATAGAAACCGTTGTCCCCGGCAACGGTGGCAATTTGGTTGACACGAAAGGACGCGCAAAGGAGCACGCCTTCCACTCCCAAGCGTAGGAGTGTCAATGCAATAAATTTATAACCGGTGAGTATCGGGTCGGATCACAGGGACAAGTCGTTCTACATTCACAAGTTTAATTGATAAAGAAAAATAAATCGTGAAAACAACCACCTCGCTAACGGTGGAAAAGTGTGGGAAAAACATGTGGTGAAATTACAATTCTAACCTACGCACTAGGGGTGGAGAGCCGAATCGGCAAGCAACGAGGAGGACTCATGTGGTGTGTGTGTGAATGAGGCCGTGGGCGTGTGAATTCATCCCAAATATAACTCAATCGATCTCCCGGCTAAGGGACGATCAATCGGAGGATGCAGTATTTCATCAAACGTGTGGGGTGCAATAAATAATGAATGAAACTCATATGAGTAATCAATAAGCACATTAGAGAGGGTCCGCTAGGATAATCCTCTTCTTGGATTTCCACTTAGGGTTCCAATAAACAAAGTTCTAGGGTTTCATCCACCAATTAGAAAATAAATACATGCTAGAGAAGAATTTCACAACCCAACAACAACAACAAACACAACACAACCACATAAGAAATATTCAGAGATTCATAATGAAAAGGCGAAGTTTTTACTCAAAACAAACATCGAATTACAATACAAAAACCTAAATCAAAATACACAAGAGAATGGAGAGTTTCACCCAAGTGTCACTCCTAGATGAGTTCTTCCACTCCCAAATGACTCCTCCAAGCTCCAAGCTTCATCATCCTCCAAACCCTAGCCCTAGCCCGAATGGAGAAGAAGAAACCCCAAAAATTCCTCTCTTGGCCGAAAAAGCTCAAAAAACCGAAGCTCCTTCAAAAAATCACTCCCAGGTCGTTTAATATCATTGCGGGTCGGTCGCCAGGGGCGCCCGACCCGCGGGCGCCTCAGCCCGCACAAATTGAGAGCGGGCACGGGTGGAGCGCGTGCCTACCCGCAGCTGGGTGGGCACGCGCTCCGCGCGTGACCCGCCCCCATGGGCTGCTGTGTTTTATGCCCTTTTTTTAAAAAAAATAAACAATACAGCGGCCCGTAAGAGTGCGGGCCGCAAGATTGGGCCGGCCCAAAGTTTTGGGTTTTTGTTATTTTTTTTTCTTTTTTTGTTATCCCAGAAATGCCTTTTGCTCCAAATAAATACCGGAAAATAGCTCGAAGTTCCCAAAAATTCTGGAAAAATTCCAGAAAATCCAAAAAAATCACAGGAGTACCTGAAAAATAAAAGGAGCAAAAATTAGTTCATAAAACACACATTTTATGTATAAAATAGGAATATGCTTTAATATTACACAATATCACAAATACACCCGTATCAAAGCCAAAATAACATGATATACACATAAAATGCCCAAAAATTGGGGGGGGGGGGGGGGTATGCAATTTATATCCCGAATCAGTGCACAGTGGCCTGCTTATTCAGTTTTTTATTTCTCTCTCTTTTCCTCTCTCAGCACCCCCACTCTTTAGGATACTTGGAAATTTTTTCTAAATGTCGGGTATTCTGGGAAACGGGGCATGACAGTTTTTGATGGCCCATGCAGGTCACCGCACTACGATGTGCATAAGGATAGTACATGTAACGCTTCAGTAGGTGATTGGGATAGATTAGCCTAAGGTGGGTAGTGACCTTAGAGCCTTAAGTGATCCACCCTTAAACCTTTAGCTTAGGAAGTCAGGGGATTAACTTCCTACAATATAGTATACTATAGATGTATATTGTTGGTATACACATGTACATGTTACTGGGTGAGCCCGTGTGTATAAGTGCATTTGTTGTGCTTAGAGATTGAATTATATATATGTTGCGTTATACTTGTATATTTGAATGACATGAATGTTACATGTATCCTGGATGCTTGTAGTTGTATATGGATAGGTGTGGGCGTATATGCTAGGTGGGCAAATACTTGAGTCTACGTATATTTTGTCTCTATAGAAGTACATGATACTGATATGTGAGGGAGATGGGTGGTATACTTGTGTGACTCTGAGACATAGGAGATATATACATGTTTATTCGTGGATGTATATTGGTGGTACATTTAAGCTAGTGGGGACATATACCATATAGGGGTGTAAGTGAGGATATGTACATATATGGTATGAGTGCATGTAAGCGTCTTCCAATCTATCATATTATGGTTGTGTCTCCGTGTGGGGAAGTACCAAGGTGTGTATATCTATCCTTGTGTGGATAGAGTGGTGGAGTGTCCATATTGTCTTATGGATACATGGGGGAAAGTGTATGTGTGTGAATATATGTGTACTTGTATGTGTAGGTGGTGTAGATATAGGTTGGGATTTTGGTGCATATATATCGCTAGTGTTGCATTGCTAGGGTATTAATTCCTAATGTGTTAAATTTAAATAACTGTGAATATGTTTATGTACTGCCTATGTGTTTATGTGAATTGGTATATTGTTTTACCTTGGTATGTGGTTGTGGGTTGTATTATTGTATGAAGATAGGTGTTGTGTTATGGCCATATATGGTGTGTATGTAACGATATAGATAAGTAATAAGCGTACGGGTAGTATGAGTAATGCTCCGGAGTGTTTGGAGTAGATGTATCCTAAGGTGGGTAGGGGTGCTTTAGACCCGTCCACCCTAAGTTAGGCCTTAGCTCTATCTCGTGCCTATTATGAGATAGGGATATAAGTGAGACATGTATCATATGTAGAATGTGATGAATGTGAGGATTGGAGATTATGTAGTGCATGTATAAGTGGGGTGGCTATGGGTTGCATGGTTAAGTGGAGTTATGGTTTATATATGTGTGTGTGTATGCATGCCACGTCGAATGGCATCTATTGGACTATTTGGATATATATATGTAGTGTATGTATTCTTCCCTATATGGTGGCATGAAGGGGGATTGTGTATTGGTATATGAGATACTTGTATGTATGTCACGCCCCGCTTCCCAAAAACATGGAGGCGAAGCGTGAGAAGGTCCGCTCAGACTTGAAGCTACAAAGCTGCAAGTCCGATAAGCGTCAATCAATTTAAACTGCAGGTCCTTGCAACGCGAAACGAAACAAAGATAATAATAACGAAAAGAGACAAAAGAACATCTCAGAATATCCATAGTGATAAATCTCAACATCACAGAAAAAGCCACCAGGCTAAAATAAAAGAGTCTAAAAGAGGCCCAGCATGGCCAATCAAAAGTACAAAGTACAACAACAAAGTAATGGTGCAAGCACCGACATCTAACAGCAACCTAAAGCAAAAGCAACGCCAACAGTCTCTAAAACTGGTCTCCGGTGTCCACGAACTCCTCGACGAACGTAGGCTCAGTGTCAGCAACTACCTCGTCCGCTACAACTATCTCTGGCTCAGGGTCTAACATGTGACACCCAAAGAGAAAGGGGCACATGTCAGCAAGTCTGGAAGACTTGTGCAAGTGAAACTGAAAGTACAAGTAAGAGCAACCTAAAAGTTCTAGCATGATGCAATGACATGGCAGTTAAAGTAATGAGTGCGACAAGTAAAGTAAAGCGAAGTAAAGTACGAGCATGGCATGACATTCACAAGACAAGTACAAGACAAGAAAAGTAAGCACCTCGTGCACAGAGATTCCGTCTTTTGGCTAGAGTGGCTGCGCGGGCCAACTCCTAAGCTCAAGCGACCGTTTATCCCTACCCCTCCACGTGTATCGAGCCAGGGCATTACCCCCGAACACGGAATGCTCGCTTCTGGACCACGAGCCAGGAAGTGTGTAAACAAGTATGGCGTAGGGGTGCACCTAGCCGGACAAGTAGTACGAGGACAAGTATTGTAGCGTGTGCTACGATGCAACAATCAATGCATGGATGACATGGCATGACAAGTAGTAAAGCGTACAAGTAAGAAAAGTAAACGTGACAGTTTAGCATGCATGAATGACAAGTTTAAGGGTTGGATCTAGCTTCGTTGTCAAGCTAGATCATTTAGGTGACGGGTCTAGTTTCGTTGTCAAACTAGATCAAGTAGGCGTCTAGCCAGCTATCATTTCACTGACTAGTCTCTTTTACGCTAAAAGCAAGGAAGTGGCCTAAAAACATGGCCCTACACAAGAGTTGGCAAGTTTCACTTGCCTGCAACTATCACGTCAAGAAAACACCGTCCAACGAGTCCAAAGTCACGATTCCTACGTGCACAAGTCCACCGGCCTACATCCGTTTTATTAATCTTGATTAGTGATGGCTAAAACATTTAAAATACTTTAAAATACTGATTTTTAGTCTTGGTTAACATGCAATTGGGTTGGGGGTCCTAGGGGTGCAAAACGTTACCTCAACACGACGCGAAAGCTACACCGGCGTCGGGTAGCGACGCCGGGGGTTGGAATAAAAGATCGCGCTCCAAGTCCAGATTCCAATTAGTTTCCTCGCTGGAAATTTCAGAGCAAATAACTCGGGCGACGATTCCAGATTCCAAAGCTAATACGTGCGACGACGGGCTACGACGTGCGACGACGTCGTACGCGACGAATCCTCAAAGAGAAAGCACCTAGGTGGGGCCCACAGTAGTCCTAGGGGCCTTTGGGGGACCCACAATAACTCTGGAGAACTTGGGGGGCCCACGGTGGCAAGCGGTGCGACGGATGCGGGGTTGCGACGAGTGGCTCTCGGTCGTACAGCCTCGGTGCGGGGAAATCTCTCGGTCAGACACTAGGAACGGCGCTGTGTGACGCTTTGGGTCGGTCGCAGCAGCAGGGGCGGGCGTTTCCTTCGGTCAGACCGGTCGGGGGCTTCGGTCGTGCACTTGGGATGCGAGACGGGGCAGCGTTGGAACGAGCAGCGCTTGGGCGCTCGGTCACAGCGGGCGGGGCGACCGGTCAGACACGGAGCGGAGCGGGGCGACGGGGCGGGTCGATGCGGAGCGCTTGTGCGGAGCGGGGCCTCGGTCAGACCGAGGGCCTCTCTCGGCCAAGCGGGGGAACGGGCGTGGGCGGCTGCTGCAGCGTGCGGACGGCGAGGATGCGGGGGCGGCTATCGGTCGGAGCGGGCGGATGCGGGGGGTTTTCTCGGTCGTGCGGGGGTCTGAACGTCGCAACGTTGCGACGATTCGTCGCAACGTCCAATTTGGGTTTTGGAAGAGGCTAGGGTTAATTTCTTGCGAAAATAGGTCTTCCTAGGGGTTGCTTATATAGTATAGATGGGTTGACTTGGTCTAGGGCTAAATCTAATAGGATTAGAAGTTTAAAATAATTTAAAATTTGAAATTAAACTTCTCCAACTCATCCAAGGGTTTGACTTGGTCCAAATGAGCTGGAAATTGGCTTAAAAATTCTTTAAAACGTTTAAAACTTAAATAAATTTTATTTGGCCGAAAATAATTTATAAATTAATTATTAAAAATAATATAAAACTTGTAAAAATTATAAAAGTGGTCAAATAAACTCCAAAAATTATAAAATAAATATCGTGGTGATCGTGGCGACGAATGTGAGCTAACTAAGAAGACGGATCTCAGTTTCGACGTCGGACGACGAAACTAAAAATAGAAACGTCTCCCGTCAAAAGTGAAAATCGCCACGTCTCATCGAATAAGTGTAAATTGTGGGAAAACGACTTGAGAAACGTCGTTCCAAAATAGTGCCACTATTTAATATTCTCAGAGACGTTCACAACGGCATATCACACGAAAGTGTTCACAAACGAACAAAGTCTAAAACAAACACGTGCACGGTCAAAAGCACGTGCACGAACAACGTACCACGAAAAGTGGTCGTTACATCCTCCCCACCTTAGAATAAAGTCCGTCCTCGGACTTTCTAATATAGCTAGTCGCTCTAGTAACTACCCCAATCAAGTCATATAATAATTCAACCAGGTATAGTCATTACAAGTGCTTATATATGCACTAGGTAGTCAAACATTAACACTACCACCATGTATATATATACATTCACGTACGTCCTATATTTATACTTAGTATAGTCAGTCAACTTCATACATGTATTTCAATCATGTTTATAAACATACATCCCTTATATAACTACTACTCACAAAACAATAGTTCGGATACTTATATAAGTATGATCTCATACTAGCAAATACAATCATTGCTCTACGTATAGATAGCTACCTATGCACAAACATCAAGGGTATACTACCCTCTAATATTCATCCAATACCAACATCTCAGCACATATAGTCACACCATACCATTATTAAATCAAATTTCACTATATATATATATATATTCACTTATAGTTTCACAATATATATAGTCATTCAATGCATTCAAATATTTCACCATACATTCTCATTACGTACGGTCCTATAACCGCATTTACGACACGCCACATATACCATAGTCATCAATTCCTATAACTAAGCCCATACTTACCCGTGCATGGTGCACACCCATACACGCTAGTTTTTCATTTACACACACCAATCATACCATTATATAATTAGCACACATACACCTAGTTTTAGCTAGTACACATATGTTCACGCAACAAGCCCTAATAAATAACTATACCACAAGACCAACCCTATAACTATATACTGGTATAGAGACCAACAATCATGTGCGTAACACAACCAGGCACAAACACTCCTATTACTATACATACATCAAACATCGCTATATTCAAACTTCAGACATACATTCAATATACTTAGAGTATACCCACTCAAGCTTGAGTGAGACTTAATACATACTTCAGAATATTCTATATACGTATCACGACATTCATACCTATACCAATACCACTCCAATATTTATATATGTCTACCAATACAACCATACGCATACCATAAGTCAATCACACTTTAATATTTAGTCAGGTAACACCCACATAGTTAAATCAATTTATATACCATAATAATAGTAACACAGACATCAGCACACGTATATTTATACTACCCTCCCTAGTACAAACATTCATCGTATAGTCACACATAAGTAATGTATATATATTCACACCATAGCCTACTACCTATAATTAGTATACTAACACCTCTATACGTACATAGTTAAGATGTGCAATAGTCGTGTATACCTCACGGTATGCACGCATGCAACATCCCGCAAAAGCAAGCAATACCAATCAAACTTATAATCCTACTATCATATGCATAACACATATATAAAACATAACTACTTACATATAAGCACCATATATATCTACCTACGAGCACATACTCACTCGTACTAGTATATAGGTCACTCAATAAGCCTACTCTCTTAACCATACGTACTCTTATTATTATCACTACTAACATACACATAGCTTTACCAATCATTTTATTTCAACCCTTATAAGTATCTCTTACTACATACACACCTTAGATATTTCAACGCTAACTCTTATATACACAGGCATCCCTAGTATAGTATAGCTATCCACACAAAAATCTATAACTACTAACACACAACAACTTCATACCATCACGAATAACTCCGAATACATATATATATACCACACAATAGGCAAGCATCTATATACTATGGGGGTACACTCATTCAAGCCCACGTACACAACTTAGGTACGTGCACTATGACTACCTCACAAGGTCCAAGGGCCTGCTAACAACTAAGGGTTGACACAGACATCGACGAGCACTAAAGTCTAAGCAACAAAGGGAGGCCAGAGCGTGACGAGGGAAGGGTCGATAAGCACGAGTTCAGATAGGACGAATACAAGGAGACAGCTTGGTTAGACGAAACATTGACTCAATGGTGATGTTTAGGTTGAGGGAAAAGGAAGATGTAGTGATGCTTATATAGGAGGGGAAAAAGAAAATAGGGTAAATAGCGCAAGCTAAATTACGTGAAATCTGAAAACTGTTTTTCTTCAAAATCAGAATCCTCGTCTGAAAAGAAATATTTCGGAATCGATAAAACGAGTTGTTCAAAATAAATTTGAGTCGAACATTCATAATAAAAGAAAAGGGTCTATTGGTTTTAAAAATTTTAAAAGGAAGTAAAATCATTTACGCGAATATTAAGGACATGGTTTAGAAAATTCTTTCCGTCAGTAATTTTAATATAATGTTGTCAAAAGTTTTGGAAAGTCAAGAATGAAATCAAGTAACGGAAGAATTTAAACTCATGTTAAATGCTTTTAAAACTTTTAGGCTATGGAAAATTTAAAATGACTATCATTGAAACTACTTTTTAGAGAACCAGGGTTTGCCTGAAATGAGAAACTGATTTACATAAGGTTCTCGATATACGAGCACAACAAGTCTGGCACGGATATAAAAATAGTTGAAATTCAATTTGGTTTAGAAATTTTTCTAAAAGCGTGTATGGTGAGCGGAAAGAAAATAATAGTAATTTAGCATAAGAATTATTAAGATCGAATAGCAAATCTTTAAAATCAAATCAGGGAGGGTCTAAAGCAGGAAGAGGCTATGAAAATAGTAATTTTGCAAAAATCTGAAGTAGAGAAAACGTCGGGCATAAAATCAACTTGCTGAAAGCTGACATTCTATGTGACTTGAAAGTAATTTAAAAGTAAACACGATGTGTTATTCGAATGGCATAAATAAGAAGGAAATTATAAATCGAATTGGGCAGGGCAAAAGTAAAACTAATATATGAAAGAACGACACATTTACATAAGTATGAAAAATATAGGCTGGGAAAATACCATAAGCTAGTATTCAAAAATTCCGACAAACGTTTTAAAAATTTAAATCAATGAAGGAGGATGAAATATAGGTATATTAAAATTTTGAACAAAATTAAAATTAGTGGAAGGGAAGTTTGGAAAATACTTTCTGAAGGTTCAAGATTTGCAATGGAGATGTTTGAAGATTGACGACGATCGGCATGAGGCGATCTCGTGAATTGAGGCAAGGAAATTGGTCGGATGATCAAATCATACATACGCCTAGGATATGAATCAGAAGAGTCTACGGAAAACTCCTACGGTCGACCAACTAAAGATTAGGAACTAGGCGCTAAGACTTCTGAAGGTTAGACGGTAAAGAAATGCGTTCAGCTTGGTCCGAAATCGATGAACCCAAGTGAACGACAAAAGGAAATTCTAGAAGTCTAATATGGTCAGGGGTAGACAAGGACCACTAAGGTAACTCCTACGACAATTAAGTCAATTGCTAGAAGGGGGTCTAACAATCAATTAGGGGCCTCTAACTAACAAGCAAAGGCGTCTAACTAAGTCTTCTTATCACCTAGTGGCATAAGAAAACGACTAAACTCAGGGCTTATGACTCGGATGTTGCAATTTATTTAATGGACATTCCGTTATTATCGTTGTTCCGTTAATTCGCAATTGCAAGATTGGACCTGCATGGGCCACCAACAAAACCTGTCACGCCCCGCTTCCCAAAAACGTGGAGGCGAAGCGTGAGAAGGTCCGCTCAGACTTGAAGCTACAAAGCTGCAAGTCCGATAAGCGTCAATCAATTTAAACTGCAGGTCCTTGCAACGCGAAACGAAACAAAGATAATAATAACGAAAAGAGACAAAAGAACATCTCAGAATATCCATAGTGATAAATCTCAACATCACAGAAAAAGCCACCAGGCTAAAATAAAAGAGTCTAAAAGAGGCCCAGCATGGCCAATCAAAAGTACAAAGTACAACAACAAAGTAATGGTGCAAGCACCGACATCTAACAGCAACCTAAAGCAAAAGCAACGCCAACAGTCTCTAAAACTGGTCTCCGGTGTCCACGAACTCCTCGACGAACGTAGGCTCAGTGTCAGCAACTACCTCATCCGCTACAACTATCTCTGGCTCAGGGTCTAACATGTGACACCCAAAGAGAAAGGGGCACATGTCAGCAAGTCTGGAAGACTTGTGCAAGTGAAACTGAAAGTACAAGTAAGAGCAACCTAAAAGTTCTAGCATGATGCAATGACATGGCAGTTAAAGTAATGAGTGCGACAGGTAAAGTAAAGCGAAATAAAGTACGAGCATGGCATGACATTCACAAGACAAGTACAAGACAAGAAAAGTAAGCACCTCGTGCACAGAGATTCCGTCTTTTGGCTAGAGTGGCTGCGCGGGCCAACTCCTAAGCTCAAGCGACCGTTTATCCCTACCCCTCCACGTGTATCGAGCCAGGGCATTACCACCGAACACGGAATGCTCGCTTCTGGACCACGAGCCAGGAAGTGTGTAAACAAGTATGGCGTAGGGGTGCACCTAGCCGGACAAGTAGTACGAGGACAAGTATTGTAGCGTGTGCTACGATGCAACAATCAATGCATGGATGACATGGCATGACAAGTAGTAAAGCGTACAAGTAAGAAAAGTAAACGTGCCAGTTTAGCATGCATGAATGACAAGTTTAAGGGTTGGATCTAGCTTCGTTGTCAAGCTAGATCATTTAGGTGACGGATCTAGTTTCGTTGTCAAACTAGATCAAGTAGGCGTCTAGCCAGCTATCATTTCACTGACTAGTCTCTTTTACGCTAAAAGCAAGGAAGTGGCCTAAAAACATGGCCCTACACAAGAGTTGGCAAGTTTCACTTGCCTGCAACTATCACGTCAAGAAAACACCGTCCAACGAGTCCAAAGTCACGATTCCTACGTGCACAAGTCCTCCGGCCTACATCCGTTTTATTAATCTTGATTAGTGATGGCTAAAACATTTAAAATACTTTAAAATACTGATTTTTAGTCTTGGTTAACATGCAATTGGGTTGGGGGTCCTAGGGGTGCAAAACGTTACCTCAACACGACGCGAAAGCTACACCGGCGTCGGGTAGCGACGCCGGGGGTTGGAATAAAAGATCGCGCTCCAAGTCCAGATTCCAATTAGTTTCCTCGCTGGAAATTTCAGAGCAAATAACTCGGGCGACGATTCCAGATTCCAAAGCTAATACGTGCGACGACGGGCTACGACGTGCGACGATGTCGTACGCGACGAATCCTCAAAGAGAAAGCACCTAGGTGGGGCCCACAGTAGTCCTAGGGGCCTTTGGGGGACCCACAATAACTCTGGAGAACTTGGAGGGCCCACGGTGGCAAGCGGTGCGACGGATGCGGGGTTGCGACGAGTGGCTCTCGGTCGTACAGCCTCGGTGCGGGGAAATCTCTCGGTCAGACACTAGGAACGGCGCTGTGCGACGCTTTGGGTCGGTCGCAGCAGCGGGGGCGGGCGTTTCCTTCGGTCAGACCGGTCGGGGGCTTCGGTCGTGCGCTTGGGATGCGAGGCGGGGCAGCGTTGCAACGAGCAGCGCTTGGGCGCTCGGTCACAGCGGGCGGGGCGACCGGTCAGACACGGAGCGGAGCGGGGCGACGGGGCGGGTCGATGCGGAGCGCTTGTGAGGAGCGGGGCCTCGGTCAGACCGAGGGCCTCTCTCGGCCAAGCGGGGGAACAGGCGTGGGCGGCTGCTGCAGCGTGCGGACGGCGAGGATGCGGGGGCGGCTATCGGTCGGAGCGGGCGGATGCGGGGGGTTTTCTCGGTCGTGCGGGGGGCTGAACGTCGCAACGTTGCGACGATTCGTCGCAACGTCCAATTTGGGTTTTGGAAGAGGCTAGGGTTAATTTCTTGCGAAAATAGGTCTTCCTAGGGGTTGCTTATATAGTATAGATGGGTTGACTTGGTCTAGGGCTAAATCTAATATGATTAGAAGTTTAAAATAATTTAAAATTTGAAATTAAACTTCTCCAACTCATCCAAGGGTTTGACTTGGTCCAAATGAGCTGGAAATTGGCTCAAAAATTCTTTAAAACGTTTAAAACTTAAATAAATTTTATTTGGCCGAAAATAATTTATAAATTAATTATTAAAAATAATATAAAACTTGTAAAAATTATAAAAGTGGTCAAATAAACTCCAAAAATTATAAAATAAATATCGTGGTGATCGTGGCGACGAATGTGAGCTAACTAAGAAGACGGATCTCAGTTTCGACGTCGGACGACGAAACTAAAAATAGAAACGTCTCCCGTCAAAAGTGAAAATCGCCACGTCTCATCGAATAAGTGTAAATTGTGGGAAAACGACTCGAGAAACGTCGTTCCAAAATAGTGCCACTATTTAATATTCTCAGAGACGTTCACAACGGCATATCACACGAAAGTGTTCACAAACGAACAAAGTCTAAAACAAACACGTGCATGGTCAAAAGCACGTGCACGAACAACGTACCACGAAAAGTGGTCGTTACAATGTATATAGGTGTGTTGTAGCAAGCGTGGTGTGATTGTGTATATGTGTTGTTATTATTGAATGTGTATTGGTGTATGTCTTATGAGTGGTTGTATGCATATGTATGTGAATGATCCCTATTCTGATATATATGTATCAGTATATGGATGTGTATGTATACTGGATGTGGATATCTATCGAATGTGTATGAATATTGTAATGAACTTATTTGTGTATATATTAACATGCTAGTAAAAGTGTGAATATATTGGATATTATGTATATAATGGTATGGGTAGCTACCGACTACATGTTGGTACAGTTGGATAGCTTGACTGTATAGGTGTGTGATAGCAGGATAGGTATGGTATGTATGTATGGGTGTGTGCCCATACATGGGAATGTATGTGCATGGTTGCATGGATCCTAATAGGGATATATGCATGTCTGTATGCATACCTACTATTAGAATAATAATCTGGTGTGTATAAGCGAACATGTATTTGGCTATGTGTAGGCTTAGATATCTATATGTGGAAATGATACGTATACCTCTGCGTGTACATAATGAGTATGTTCAAATAATTGGATTATATAGAGTATCCGTGTGGTGTATTGGTTGATGTGTATATGTGCATAGGTATTATAATTGTATGGATTTCTATTATACATGTCACAATGAAGTGTAGCGATGTGTTCATGTATGGGAAATGTGTAGTAGGAGAATATGTAATGATGTGTATATTGGGTGAATGAATATATATACTGGTACATATCTTTGTTTGTTTATCTGCTGATCTATCCTATAGGGTTATCTATCTAGGTGTATCTTGGTGAGCCTTGGATAAATGAATTCTTGTTTGTATAAGAGAATATATATGTCTGTACCAGAGCATGTGTGTATGTGCGTAAATGTGCAATGTAAATGTAAATGTGATAGATATGGAATATAGGTGTGTGTGTGTGTGTGTGTATATATATATATATATATTTGATGAATATAAGTGAATGAAACTGTTTGGTATGTATGTATTGAGATGTGTGTGATTGTTTGCAAATGCATACGTGCGTGTGGGGTGTATATGATAATTATAATTATTTGACTATCATGGCAGTATGTGTGTAGGATGTACAAAGGTAGTTATATATATAACATATGGCAAGGGATGTGTTATGTTTGTGCACTCTTCTGTGTATTGTGTGTGGTATATGTGCCTATCTGTGTGAGGCAGTAGGTGTATCGCTCTAAATGCGAAATTACATGTATATTTATTTATAGTTATGATTGTGAACCTTATGTGACTTGATCATTTATGTGTTAGCACGTGCACGTGAATGTATATATGGATGTGACTAAATATTATGTGTATCTAGATATTTATGTGCCTATGAATGCGAGTGAATTCAGATGACTAAGTATCGAGTGTATTGAGATCCGATGTACATACGGTGTGACACCGTGATAGTGACCCTGTTTGTCAAGTTATGGTGTGTAGATCGATGTGTATTGTTATGTGTCTGTGCATAGATATAGACGTATATGTAAATATATAAACAGGTAGGATGTAAGTCGTTTATACCTGAATGTATTATGGTGTATACGAAAGCGTACCATGTGTGAGTGCCTTATGGATCATGGTATGGATATGATGTGATGTCATATCACATAGGTATGAGTAGTGACCTGGATACGTATAATGATACGTATAGAGATCTATTTTGTGGTGTGTGTGTGTATGTGTTGTATCCGTTAGTGTATATATATGTGCTTAGATATTCATGTGAAGGATGCCTATGTGTATTTGTGTAGTGAATGCATATAGTGATGTGGATGTGCTACTAGATGAATAATAGGATGCGTCTGTGATATGTGTATGATGCGGATGTGTATGGATGATAGTGAAGCATATAGTGTATATAAGTGTGGTATAGATACGTATTCCTGTTTGTACTTCATGGATAGAAAGACCTTCATATCTAGCTGACCATCGGTGTGGCTCACACCCTAAAAAGTCTGAGGACGGACTTTATTTAAGGTGGGTAGGATGTAATGCCCTATTTGGCACTATACGTGTATTCTACTGAACACACGTGGTGTTTCTACCTACGGTGCATACGTAGGCATGAAATGAACGTGGATATCGATGTATGTAACGTAGTACAAGGGGGATTGGGCCGTAATACATGGCTAAGGGAAGTGAATGAGAAGTGCAAATGCGGGAGAAGTGCGAAAGACGTCGTGGGTGCAAAACAACAGGAATGTGTCGGACGCGTGTGCGTGGTTCATGTATGCATGTGTAGGCATGCATGAGTGTATGTAGGGAAGCCATGCAAGTGTGAAAGGGGTTAGGGGTCAGTGGCAAACCCTGTAAAATTTTAGAAAGGCGAGGGGCAAAACAGTCATTTGGACTAAAGCTGATGTACGTACATACTAAAATGGTGTGTACGTAAAGTAATGTCAAACTTGTAATTACTTAAAAGTTGAGGGGCATTTAGGCAAGTGCACTTTGGTCATTTTATGTTGTCATGATAACTAGGATAATGATGGAGAGATTTTTTAAGAAAATTCTAGGGGTTTCTCATTCTTTCTTCATTCTTAACTCTTCCCTTCTGTTCTTTTCATTCTTTTTCCACACACTTCTCATCTTCTCCTCCTCTTTGACCTACCCATCCCCTCCCCATGGCATGGCCGAAATTTCTATGGCAAAAAAAGGAAGGGAAGAAGAAGAAGAAGAAGAAGAATAGGAAGAGAAAGAGAAGAGAAGACGAAAGAGTTCTCTTGAGGTAGGAATCCAACTTGGCTTTGGAAATTTATTTAGGGTTTCTTTCCATCATGATTTTATATCATGTTTTAACAATATGAAGTAGTGATAATCAAATTAAGGTGCCATGATTCAATTTTCAGGCAAAACCCCCTTGAAATTCCAAGCAAAACCATCTCTTTAAAATCCTGAAATTCTGTTGTGTGTTGGTGATGTAATTACGGTTACTGTAGCTTGAATCATGTTTTGAAAAAATTATATTCTGATATATCTTGAAGTTCTACCCCAAAATCATATAAATTTTGATATATGTTCAATTCAGAAATTAGGAGCAAAAATTCCATCTTTACAATATGTCTGTTTGATTTTTAGTTTTGACTTAGTTTAACAAAATTGACCTAAACACCTGCACATACATTGGAATTTTATATTCGTGGTCTTGTTGCAAAAAAATTTTTTCTAAAATTTCATCACAATGCTTATATGTCGAATTTCTGGTTGCAACATGCCCAAAATTGGCTTTCAATATAGACCCTGAAATCTGTCTGAAAAACAGATTTGACACACTTTACCAAATAATTCACTATAAATCATATACTTAATATTTTTGCCTGAAATTTTCTCTGTGAATCTAGGACTAAGATATCTATAACTTTCATTTAGGAAGTTTTGCTAAATTCTGACCATAATTGGGTGATATGAGCCATCTTTTATGACTGAATGTGTATTTCAAGCAAGCTGAGTGGATAAGTGGTGTGATTTATTGTGCATTGTTGCTAATCCACCCTCTATGATACATGACTATTGTTTATACAGGGAATATATGCTAATAATATGTTTTTTAATTGATTTGCTAATGTGCTTATGGACATAAACGTCACATTGACCATGTGTTTGTGAAAATGCCACAATGAAATGAAAGTTGAAAAATATGAGAAATGGGCTTGTAAACACGTATGCTATGAAGTATGTTGTGAAATAGTAATGATGGGGTCATGTAATTATTGTTTCATATGTTATGAGTGATGAATTAAAATGGCTATCTTGAAGGGCATGACACTTGGGTGCATGACCCATTTGAAATGTGATTTGATTACGATGGAGGGCATGACACTTCGGTGCATGACCCATGTTGATATGAGTGTGGAATGTGAAACCATGCTACGTGTCCCCCTTCAGTGCTATATATAATGTTAAATGAGGTTTTAGAATGTCTCGGTCCTCTCTAATGAGGGTGAGTTAGCAAACCCCGGGGTTTAGGTGGAATTTTGAGTAAATTGTGGATATGAGGCGTGGACTGAGAAGTTGGGAAAAATGATTATGTGATATGTGATATTTATACCCACTCACCTTTACCGGAAGTGGAGGGGAATTTATACCCACTCGCCTTTACCAGGAGTGGAGGGGACATACGGAGGTTGTGTTATTATGTGGAGATCCTCACTCCTGCCAGGGACGGGGGAGCTGAGAGGCCCGGTGTCGTACAATGCCCGTGTCCAGTGCGCCGTGTGCTATGTTCACCCTAAATTTGGGGTGAAGTCCAGGTCCTGGTATCATACAGTTTACCCAATTTCCCAACTAAATAAATTAACAGACAAGTGTTCTATATGTTGCTTCTTCTGTTTGCAACGCTTCCCTTTCCCTTTGCCTGCTTACTTGTGACACTGTGGTTACACATGACACTTGTGATTCCTCTTTTAGTATATGTTGTGTGAACACTTGTATTATTATTCATGCTGACCTTTTTCTTGCAGTAACTCAACATCGAACCGCAGGTATGATTCCTCACTTAGCTGTTTACTTTTCGTCACATTATTTAGTTTGCACGTCTTATTTATCTTACCTTGTTTTGTGGTTGATAACCTTAAATTAGTGTTACAAATCCAAGTTGGTTTCTACTGGGGCACTCATTGACGTGCTCCTCCCCACTTTTCAGGTTACAGGGACATCATGGTTGGTGGTGGCTTGGAGTTGGGTAGTCTTGGTATGAGCTGTAGCTGTGTCATGTGACATGGTTGTCATGGGAGGTGGAGAGTAGCGATGTATGTGTAGTGGTGCATTTGGACTATGTATGTAAATTAATGTTGTTATATAAATTTGTTGTTGTTGTTCTATGTTATTTATGAGTTGTTTGATATCTTAATGAAGCTGCACTTGTACTATCCCAGCATGTGCGCAGTGGCCTGCTTATTCAGTTTCTTCTTTCTCTCTCTTTTCCTCTCTCATCATCCCAGCTCTTTAGGATACTTGGGAAATTTTTTTTAAATGCTGGGTATTCTGGAAAACGGGGCGTGACATGAAGCACGTTTGTCTTCTAAGTAAGACATAGCTAACATCTCATGTTCATCAGAATCTTTGCATGCACCACCAAACGCTGCTCCAGGCTGAGCAGCCTCTTTACATTTAGCCTTCAACTGTGGGCACTAGTTCCTCCAAAGTCCTGGTTTCTTGCAGTGATATCATAACTGGTCGTCACCACCTTGGCCCCACCGCTTGTGCCTCCTTGTATTGGATCTTGGCTTGGATTGCCCACCCTGGCGACCCCTAAAGAAAGTTGCATCCTGATCACCAAAACTTGTGTCGTCCCTCGACACCTTCTTCCTAAGCTCATGCATGTGTAGAGATGCCTCGACATCTTTCAAAGAGATTTTGTCTTTGATGCGTGCCATGGTCTTAACGAAGTGTGAATAATCCACATGCAAGGAACATAACAATGCAATTTCTTGGTACGCATCACTTATGTTCTCTTCCACAACATGCAGATCCAACACCAATTGATTTAGCTCATCTAGGTGTTCATGTAGCTATTCCTCTCTTTCATCCTGAGCATGAACAATTTCTGTAGTAGATACAACCTTTGTGTAAGAGATTTCGTCAAATAAAGGGATTCAAGTTTCTTTCACAATGACTCTATATTTTTTTCAATCGAAACCTTTGTAAAACACTTTGTCTGATAAATCCATCTGAATAACACTGTAGGCTTTCATCTCTAGCTCTGACTTCATATAGTCTGTGACAGTATCTGGAATAGATTTTTTGTCAAAAACTATCCTGTATAGCCCCTCACGCTTGAGCATAGCCTTCACCCTTATGCGCCAAAGGCTAAAGCTATTCTTTACTGTGAACTTTTCAATCTTGTACCTAGCTGATGAATTTGTCTCTACCATTATCATCTCTCCGACAACCTAAATGCTCTAATACCAACAGTTGGAAAAATCGTGCAACCGAAACTACAGACTCGTCACTGAACTGACGAAAGTGACTCAACAAATCGCTACGTCACGATCTTATAGAGAGAATCAATAGTAGCAGATATCCCACCAACCAAACAAGATAAAAAGACAACTAAACAAGAAAGTAACAAATCAAGCACACAATGATACATAGTTTACCCTGGTTCGGCCTGCTAACGGTGCCTACGTCTAGCTTCTCGATGACAGTTTCCACTATATGATCAGAGCAAGTATACCGGACTCCTTCAATCTTCTTCAATACACGAGAGCTCTAAACCACTCCAACCTCGAAGTTCAAACTCTTCTCACCAAAACAACTGAGATATCAACCTCATCAATAGACAAGAAACATAAAACTCTCTCAATCAATCTTTCAACCCAAAAGAAAAATCCCCAGAAGAAGATTACAATGAAAGACTCTTACCAAACCATGCACTCAATCTCCAAGAACGCATGAAGAAGAACTTTGATGACGGCTATCCAACGTGTTTCTTCTCTCTTATGTTGTCACAAAACAAACTCTAGGAAGGGTTTAAATAGCCCATGGGGTCCTGGGCAATCATGGCTATATGATTTGATCAAGTATCAAGTGAATGGATCAAAACAAAACCCGCAACTGTTCGAAATAAATACGACTGGGTATCGGCATGATCGTATCGTGTATAGCATGATCGTGTCGTTGACTGGCTTAGAAAACTGGACATTCTGCTTCCCTCGCACGACCATGCCAACATAGTACAAAATTTGGCACGATCGTGCCACTGGCCCAGAAACCTCTGCCAAGTTTACACGATCGTGCCATCCATTAGTTTGGCATGACACAATCGTGTCATGCCCTGGAAGGCTGTTTTTGAAGTTTGAAGCACAAAACTTAACAATGACATCTGTTGATTATCGTAAAGCATGATAATAGATGCACAATGAATATATCCAGACATGATGATATCTGAATAGGTTGAATCTAGAATGGGTCTTCGATTGCACATTGGAAGTAATTAACATGTGTATCTTTCTGCTTAGTTTCTTGAATTAGCTCATCGATATTCGCTTCCTTTAATATTGTCACAATGGCATCCCCGAATCTTATGACATTGGATGCAAACTTACAATGTAGCAACTGCTACTACAGATGATTTACGAGGAGAATTTCTTTGTATATTTATTGGTGGATGAAAACATGCATATATATATATATATGGTAAAATGCGCCTGTGCTCAAGCTCAGATGGGATTCCTGTGCTCGACCCCTCCCTACCGTCCGATTCGATCCGCAATTATGGTAATATCTGACCTTTTGGTGCAATTACCATTGCGCCCTTTAAGCCCTTTTCAACGCGCCTCTGTACTAAATTACCTTTAAGCTCTTTTGTACTAAAATACAATCGCGACCAATTCTTTTGCTCACTACTATGCAAAAGACAGAAGCTGGAG
Source organism: Scilla litardierei (assembly GCA_030789695.1). Taxonomy (NCBI): domain Eukaryota; kingdom Viridiplantae; phylum Streptophyta; class Magnoliopsida; order Asparagales; family Asparagaceae; genus Scilla; species Scilla litardierei. The sequence continues at coordinate 62,953,049 of CM061133.1, read as the reverse complement.
TAGATTCCCAGTTTTGCACTAGGTCTTCGATTTCAACAGCCCACGCCTAAGATCGCCCCCAAATCCCGGCCATCACACGCTCGTTGATTCCCCTCCTACTCTCCTCCATCGAGGTAATGATTGTCATCCCTAATTTGTTGGACTTCTCATATTACTCAACGCACACAACGAGATAAATATTTGAAGGGGTTTACGCGATGAGTAATTTCCAACCTTTGGACAATTAGCGCTGAAAATTCCTCTCCGCGCACAACGGGCTAAATTTTTGTATTATTTTGCACGGTGAGTAATTTCCAAACTAGCGAAGTGTTGTGATGGAAATTACTCTCTGCGAAAAAACGATTCAAAAATTTAGCCCGTTGCGTGCCTTGAAAAATATGAGATGTCCGTCAAAACTTACTGAAGCCGCTCATATAGCACAACAACATAGAGCGAATGGCATACAGAACATTGCCCACCGCGCAAAACGGGTGATATGTTTGATTTTCTGATGTATTTGATCTGTTCGTCAAATATGATGGTAACAATTAGATCAGATTGAAAAAGAATAGCTATAATACACAAGGTTTTAACATGATTAGTAATAGTAGTGTGGTTTCAACTAACAAGATGATGATAATCTACTACTACTTGTATAGACATATATAGTAGTCATGCTGCGTCAATATTACTGATATTTTTATTTGTTTCTAATGTAGAAAATTAAAATTGAAGAGAGTGAACCCTTTGTGCATGATCAGGACATGCCAAATGAGATTGAAGCTGAAAATGACAGTGCAAATAGCGTATATGAAGAGGATAGGCATAGTGATAATGAAAAAGGCAGCCCACATATTGGAATGAAATTTCAAACAGAAGAAGATGCATATCAATTTTATAATACATATGAAGCAATAAAAGGTTTTGCAACCCGAAAGGGATCTACGGGAAATGGAAAAGATGGCAATACCACAAGGAGGAAGTATACGTGCAACAAAGAAGGGTATAAAAGCTTAAAAGTTAAGAGGGAGATAGGGAGGGACGTTAATCGAAGGAAACATGAGAGAGAAGGCTGTATGGATCGAATGACAGTTCGTAAAACCGCAGATGGAGTATGTCGCATAAACACCTTTGATGATGATCATAATCATGATTTGATAAAAAGCCCATCGAAGATCCAGATGTTACGGTCACATAAAATATCGCATATGGATGGAACATGTTGGAATTTAGTTGATCAGATGCGTGGCTGTGGAGTAGGACCTGTAAAGATTGCAAGGATTCTAAATGCCACGTGTAGTAGTAATGTCAATATTACTATGCAACAATGCATTGATTATGGGAGAGTAGCAAAAAAGAACAATATTAGGAAGGAATGCATTAGAGTAATAGAATAATTTATTAAAAGGCAAGCTACAGACTCTCAGTTCTATTATACTATTGAGCATGATGAAGAGAATATATGTAGGAGTATATTTTGGGCTGATGGAAGGGCGAGGACATCATACATCGAGTTTGGAAATGCTGTTGTATTTGATGCCACTTATAAAACAAATAGATTCATATTGCCTTTTGCACCTTTTACAGGTGTCAATCATCATAAACAGTCTATTTTATTTGGATGTGCTCTTCTTGCTGATGAGAAGGAAGAATCCTTTGTGTGGTTATTTGGACAGTGGTTAACATCAATGTGGGATAAATCACCAGGAGTTATCATCACTGATCAAGACCCGATAATATGCAATGCAATCAAAAGATTTTTTCCAAATACAAAGCACAGGTATTGCATATGGCATATCAGTTTGCACGAAGATGAGCATCTACGTTCATTGCGGTCTTCTTATAACCCTGAATTTGATAAAGACTATGCAAATTGGTGTAAGAACAGTCAAAATGTTGAAGAAGCTGAGAATTGTTGGGGCATCTTAATGGAGAAGTACCAAATGGAATTTTAGGAGCTATTGACAGAAAAACAAAAAAAATGAAATGAAAGCCTGGAAGTGGTTGCAAACGATGTATGAGAAAGCACAGCATTGGATTAAGGCGTACCTACTGGATACTTTCTTTGCGGGTATGAAAATGTTAATACGATAGAGATTGTTCTAAAAATATATGATCAAAATAAACTCAGCACATGGTATTCATTTCTCGTTTTGTGTGTAGGCATGGCATCCAGCCAAAGGAGTGAAAGCATGATCGCGTATTTTGATGGATACGTAAACTGTATGACTCCATTATACGAGTTCATTGATCAATATGATAAAGCCGTAAAATTTCAGCGAGACAAAGAGGAGAGAGAAGATACTTTTTGTATGAGGAACAAACCAGAATTTAGTGACATGCATGAGTTAGAGGTTCATGCCGCAAATGTATATACTAGAAACATATTTTCCATTTTTCAAATTTGTTTCAAAAATACTTTATATTATCGGCATGAAAGGGTGAGCATGGATGGGGATACGACCACATATAGAGTAACTATGCGGATTGATGGAAAGAGCTACTTGCATAATGTTCAATGCAATATATCTAAGGGAATGTTCAGGTGTACGTGTGCAAGGGCTGTGACTGAAGGTTTGCTATGCAAGCAAATTTTATATATCATGAAGCAAAAGTTTGATATACAAGCCATCCCTGAGAGATATATTTTACCAAGGTGGACTCTAAATGCAAGACATAGCATCATGAGTCTTGGGGCCTCTTCGACTAGCACAGTACACGGAGTGCGTTCAAATCAAATTACTCCACTTCAAGCCTGGAGACTTCGTTCATCATTCGATAAAGTCGTGGAGGTGGTTACAAGAGATCCCCTTCTGTTTGATGACATCTTTGGGTGGGCAAACAGTTTTTTGGACCAACATAATATGAATGATAAAGTGCAAACTGCTTCTGAAGAGCCAAGCACTCAGGTGGGATCCAATGCACCTATCAAACAAGAAGTGGGAGTAAATGATGTCATTATGCATGATCCTGTAAAAGCGAGAACTAAAGGCCGACCACGAGTGGCGTCAAGGATTCCATCTGGAATACAAGTCACACAAGAACAAAGTCAAGTAAGAACAAGGACTTGCAGTGTTTGTGCAGAAAAGGGTCATGACATGAGAACTTGTCGCATGAATACAGCTGTTAGAAAGAAGGTAAGTTTGCTCAAACGGTTACTATTTTATATACTAGTATAAATTATTTTAACATAATTGCTCCATATTCTCTGTAGGAAAAATCTTCGCCCGATGACTTAACAAGGCTTTGATATGAAGGCCGACATTTTTATATACTATAGGTAACAATTTTGTATTAGCTGGGAAGAAATATACTACATGCATCTGTCATGGACATATCAGTATAAATGGGTTGTAAGTAAACTGGTTCTCTTTAAAAATGGTCATCTGAAAACGACAGCCTCCTTTATTTTAGTCCAATATGCAGCCATCGTGGAGTTGAATTAATAGGGCTGGGGGTCCAAATTGAATCTTAAAACACAAAGTATTGATTATAAGCGTATGACGAGGATGCCTATCATTTGAGACCTATATCTGATGATGCGGATCTCATATCTTATAATTTCTCTGTTGGTGCAAAACCTGACAATTGTCAAGAAAATTAATGTGCTTAAGGAGTAAGAAGAAGAAGCAGAAGAGCTGAAGAGAATGAAGAGAATGAGACATGTAGCTGTCTGCGTTGAGTAATTGTGGGTAATTGTATACAGTTTAGCTCCGTGTGCACAACGTTTACAACGTTTACCAGTTGTGCACGCTGAGCAAAACTTGGTAATTGTACAGGTTTGCTAATAAGCGCACACAACGTTCAATTATGTTGCGGATGTGCGCGCTGAGTAATTTGGGTAATTGTAAACAGTTATGCTCCACGCGCACAATGGTTGCTAACTTTGACGGTTATGCTCGTTGAGTAAACGTTGGTAATTGTAGACAGTTGTGCTCAGCTCGCATAATGTTCAATGCTGTTGCCGTTGGTGCGAGCTGAGTAATTGTGGGTACTTTAAGTTAGCATCACGCAATTTTGTAATGTGATGCAATTTTCTCAAATTTAATGACATTGTATTAAGGTCTGTATTCCAACATTCTACAACATTTATGCATTCAAATGTACATAACACAACAAAGTAGAAACTACACCTAAACATTTTGCAACATTAGAATTTTTGCACTGGTAAGCAATTCAAGCACTGGACTATACTAGGGATACATGAATTCCCACCATGAAAATAATTTCAACTTTGTTGCCATTTATGAGCTGCTCCATCAGCTGCATCAGCGTCACTTGCTGCAAGTATCTTGGCCATCTGTCCTGTATGCGTTGAAGAAGAATCAGTGATGAACACATAACAAAGCAGCAAAAATATTGTACGGGTAGACTTAGAATAAGATAGAACATTTATTATCATCAAGTAGTGATGTCTGCAACTAAGGATCAAAGAACATATACAAGCAGTGAAGTCTGCAATGAAGCGTGTGTGCATGGAATGTGATAGCTTCAATAACGACGAACAGAACATATGAAGGAGCAAAGAACATCTTCGAATCAATATATATATGTGATGTATTCAATTTCGGCATCACGTCACTTGCCGCTAGTATATTGTCCATCTTTGAGTGTTGAGGACACAGCAGTGATGAAGGAAAAAAATAGAATGTTGTAGAGAAAATATCATATAATTAGAATCAGATAGAATAAGATAGAATAATATCATCAAGAAGTGTAGTGGTTGACGAGGGCTTGTGGGAAGGGAAGCCATTTATAGACGAATTGGAATGCCATTGGATGCAGATGAGACTACAGTAGAGTTACTGGGAGGCAACACAAGAGACCCCGTGAGTTTACAGCAAATTGCTTGTGATTATACAGAAGAACGCTCATGAATCTACATCAAATTGATAGCAGCCAGTGTTGTTCCCAATAATGTATGACCGTTGTGGTGTGCGTTGAGCAAAATTGATAGCCTCAAATAAAATAGCTCAACGCGCACAACCGGCAAAAATATGGCCATTGTGCGCTGAGAGCAAATTATTTATGTTTTATCAAAACTGCTCAAAGCACAAAACGGGTTTATAGTTTGACCGTTGTACGCATTGAGCAATATGTATTTTGGATAACACAATTGTTCAATCGACGTAAGTAAGAGTAATATTTCACCAACAATTTTGTAAACTTGTTTCAGCAGCGTAATGATGGATATAGCGGAATACATTGACATCACAGAGAGATCGTCCATCACGGTATACGTCACCACTCCTTTAACGAATCCAGTGCTTTCTCTATTCGATGCTTAGCTGAAATTTTTTCTTGTAGCATGGTTTTTGCTCGACGCGCACATTGGTTAAAATTCTGGACAAATTTTACATGACGTTGTATGCTTGGAGTTATTTTATTCGAATGTAACCCGTTTTTCCTCGACGCGCACAACAGGGTATAATTTTACCCGTTTTTGCATTGATTAATATTAAGTCAAAAATAAAATCTGTTACCCCACGCGCATAATCCGTAGTGCGCACTGAGTAATAAAACTCTCCTCTAACCTGTTTTAATAACGCACACAATGCGTTATAATTTAGGAAGATGTGCGCGCTGAATAAAATCTTATGTATATTCACGATCACTGCTTTGTAGACTCACGAGGTCTCTTCTATAGACTCACAGTCACTCTACTGTAGACTCATCCTCATCCAAGGGCAGTCTAATTCGTTTATAAATGGCTTCCCTATCCACAAGCCCTCTTCAACCTCTACACATCGAGTGATGTTTATCAGGCATGAGGAAGAAGTAACGCTACACTCTACTGTAGACTCATCCTCATCCAAGGGCAGTCCAATTCGTCTATGAATGGCTTCCCTACCCACAAGCCCTCTTCAACCTCTACACTTCGAGTGATGTGAAAGGCATGAGCACTGGTCAAATAGTTGTGTTAGCTCACACGAGGAGTAGCCCCTGACAGTATAACTGGCCAGCCCACGAAGTCTTCTAAATCATCCCCGGCGGTATAGCTGGCTCGTCCCGTAAGGGGGTGGACACCTGACCGTATAGCCGAGTAGCCCACGAGGGCAAAGTAAGCTCATTTTCGATCATATAGTTAGCTCGGCTTGTGAAGGTTTGGCGACCGAGACATCATTATAAATGTGCTGAAACTGGATCTCTTTAAAACTGTATCTATGAAAACTGATTTATCTTGTATTTTAGTTCAAAATGCAGCTATTGTGGCTTTGAATTCATAGGTCTGCAGGTCCAAACTAAAACTTAATACCCAAAGTTTTAATTATGAGCGTATGAGGATGATGCCTATCATTCGAGAAATCTATATGCTGCTGCCGATCTCATATCTTATAATTTTTCTGTTGCAGCAGGTCACGCCAATTATCAATAAATCATTCGAGAAAGTGTTTCCATTCAACAAAAATATCTCCAAGTACAAGGAACAAAAAGGAGAAACAAAAAAGGGTTCGATCCACCTATGATGCAGGAGCTCTCGAAGAGGCGTCCCCAGGCGATTTGTCTTCTCTCGAACTGGTAGGCTGCCCAGGGACAACCGAAGGACGGGGAAGAATTCCCCTCGAACGCTATGAAACCCTCCCGGAAGGACCTCTCAATCTTCGCAGCTAAAATGTTCGAGAATGCCAGGAATCCCTCACGGAGAGACTCCGCGATCCTCGGAGCCAGGACATCCACATAACCCCTCTGGACCTCAGCTATGAGCTGAGCAAGGTCCACTTCCCGCAAGGTGCCTATATCGGTCCAAAGACCACCTTTCTCCTTTCTATGCACCTCCCGGGCGAGGGACAGTGCATCCTCAACATACTTGGCCGATTTCTCGATGACAGCCAGAGCCTCCGTCAAACTTTCTACCTCCGAGGTGAGCTCTAAAACTCTCATTTTGAACTGGTGGGCCTCCTTGGAAAATTGCTCAGCCACCTCAGCCCTCAGGCGCTCCTGCACCAAGGCCGCCTCAAGACCATCTACCTTCTATGAGAAGTGATGCGCCTTTACAGCAAGCGTGGACACCTGCGAGACTGAAGAGGTGAATGTCGCCCTCAACAAAAACAGAAGTAGAAGAAGAAAGGGATCGACATGCTGGATATGCCATACCAGATAGTCTGCCAGTTTCCTGGAAGGAACCCCCTCTAACAAGGAGTGGTCACTCGAAAGGAAAGATCCCTGCGCCAGCAGGACGGCCACGCCAGCTGGACCACTCTCACTCTTCTTCTTCTTCCCCTCGGGACCTTCAGACCACGAGTGAGAGTGTCTCTTCCTCTCCCCCTGATTCTCGATTAAAACACGGGAACCCTGTTCGATGGCCGCCATGGCCCCCTCTCTGAGGTCGAGACCGACGGGAGCATCAATCTGAGTCGCCACGAAGGGAAAAGGTTCGGCCGTGCCCAAGGGAGGAGGGGGAGGAACACCCACCTGCCTCGACACCCAAATCTGTGGGTCGCCCGCAAGAATGTCCTCCCCCACAGTGTGACCAGGCGCATGGCCAAAGGAACTCCCCCGACCATCCGAATATCCTCGTCACCGAGGGTTGAGTTGCTGAACGTCTTGACTGAAATCACGACCCGCCATCTGAGCAAAAAAATGGAAATCAGGGTAATAAGCAATGGGAAAAGCAGAATTTAAAAGGTCAAAGGCTTTATACGGAAGGTCACTTTGAATCCAAGCCGTCAGAAGGGGACGCGTGTCAAAGTCTCACAGAAGGCGGCACTTCGAATCCCGCTCCCTAAGGGCAGGAGAATTCCAACTTCATGCTGTTGGCCTTCATTCAATGCGATTGCCCAGACTGAAGTGTACTTCAAAAAACACGAATCACATTCCCTCGGACCGAGCCGCCAAAACCCAAACTGCCCCGAGCGAAGGCGGGCAGTTGATCCAACACACAAAATGGGCTAAGACGGAACGGGTCAATTCCCTGATCCAAGCCCATATGCATTTTCGGAATTAGGTACCAGCCTAAATTATACCATACAACCCCAAATTTTTATGCCCGTTATGCACGTTGATGGCCTATTGTGCACTGATTAGGAAGTTTTGCTCATGGGTAATTGTAGAAAGTTTCGCTCAGCGTGCACAACTTTCCTTCTGTTGCCCGTTGTGCACGTTGAGCAATTTTGTGTGGTGAATAATTAGTGTCCAAGTGGAAATACAAGCTGATATAAATAAAAGTATCACTTCTACTGAATAAAGAAAATAAATTGCATAGTGATACATGAGTTTTACTATACCATAATTGCAACCAACAATACATTAAACCACACGTTTTCGGGAAAGCATGGATAAATCATAAACACTAAACTAGTATCGACAAAGAAGCTTATAAACCATATGAAGCGAATAAACCCTATGTCTGTACAGGGACGGAACCAGGATTAGATGACCGGGGGCCGTACGGCATTGCAAGAATGCATGCAAACTGTATTCGTAAAGTACATAAATGCGATGATGTTCAAGTCGACGAGTTCAAAGAGATAAATGATGTGTTTTACCATTACATTTAAGTATATTTGAGGTGGCGAAGTGAACAAAATAGATTTGAAATTAATTGCTCAGGCCCAATGCAACATAAGTGGGAGGAATTGAGTAAGAAAGTCGAAAACAAAAACAAGTTTTAATTGTATGAGAACGAAAATAAGTTACGAAGATTCAAACCAAATTACTTTAAATAAGCAACAAATTTTCACATGCATTTATTAAACACAAAATCGTTCACATATTAACGAAGATATAAACGAGAAACTGACACTGATTACATCCTTGGCAAAAAACAAAAATTTAAAAATATAAACATTGGAACTTGCCAAGAATTAATTAATCTTTTAAATTTAAGGGAATGAGAGAAGAGTGTTTAGTAATAAAACATTTTAGGTATATTAAATTAACCATGGCAATTTAAAAACTCAAATTAGAGATCACAACGTTTACTAGTGTGATTGGACAATTCTCCGTTTTACAAAATATCTATGTGAGAATTTAAGCTTGAACTAAGTTATATTTTTGTTTAGACGTTTTTTTTCTCAATCGAATGCTGACTCCGACATGCAATAATTAAAAACATTAAGAAAAAACTGGCATAGCTTCAAACGAAAATCTCAAATTTTTGCGAAAAAATTTTAATGTTATTTTCTATAAAAATCTAAAACTTTACTAGACAATATCCCAAATTTCAATGTTATTTTATCTAAAATTCTAAAAGTAATCTAAAAGTTTACTAGGCATAAAAGTTTACTAGGCATAATTCCAAATTTTGATGCTATTATATCTGAAAAGCTAAATGTTCACTAGAAAATTCCCATTAAAATGGATGATGCTGCTAGGAATCGAAACTGGGAACTCTAGATCAGGGAAGGAACACACAGCCACTAGGTCAGAGAGACAATTGTGTAATACGAAACAAAATTTATTTACTTATCCTGTATCGCAGGTCTGCTGCCCCTAAGTGAATTTTGAAAAGGGGGGGGGGGGGGGGGCAACTCCAACATGGGTCCGCCCCTGTGTCTGTACCTTTTCGATCTTTTGTACGGGTTATGGATCGCAATCACGTACTGAGTAAAATAAAGGCAGTGTTAACAATTACTCAACGCACACAACAGCTAATAAATTTACCCGTGCACATGTGAACGTGGAAAGGAAAAAATAGTTGTGTGCGGTGAACAATTGTAAGTTTTGAGTGGTTGTGTGCGGTGAGCAATTCTGAGTTTTGAGTGGTTGTGTGCGGTGAGCAATGCTGCAATTTGAGTGGTTGTGTGTGCTGAGCAATTACCCCATGCTGTTTAAGGGGCCTTAACCGTGTATCCACATTGGCCCCCGTGATTCGTTCTCGAGGAATAACGTTGATCGAGGCTAAATGATGAGTATTTTCATTTAATGGGGCACGGCGTTTGGAGCATCTGATTTGATTCATGCCGCCAAAAATTCTCTCCTTCAGTTGATCTCAACCATTGTTTTTAGCAAATTTCCGACACGTGTCGATCATTGTGTACATTCCTTCGCGTAATAAAAGAAACTGGAGTTGTGAAGCCAATGGCTTTTGTGCTCCGGTCTCTGGTTAACTCGAGGAAACCTCATCTTCTTCTTATTGCTTACAGCAAACAAAAATGGCGGGCGAAGCATACAGAGATTTGACTTCAGATCTAGAGTGGGCCTATGAAGAAGGCCGTAAGAGGAAGAGGGCTGAGGAGGCAGAGGGGAAATAGGAGGAATCGGAGGAATCGGGGCACCTCATTCTGGAGTTGGGGGAGGCAGATGCTCCTTAAGTAAAGCTGCTGGGTCTTTGAAGGCGGCTCCTTCTGATCCTCGAGTTGGGGCCGAATTATCTGCCATCCTGCCACACGACGGGTGGCCATACGAGGACATTGTTCCTCTGGTCCCTTCCGTCGGCCCCATATCTCCAGAGTTCGGCCACCTTCTGCTGTCGAACCACATTTCGTTTTGTCATCTTGGGAAGATTCAGGGGGAGACCTATCGGCCCCCATTCATCGTGGGGATGGACGAGTCGACCCTCCTGGACTTTGGGACGGGGGCTCGTCTGGCGGAGAATATTACTCTGCCAAGGGATTTCGAATTCCTGTAGGGGGTCGATCTTCAGACGATGTCCAACTGCTTCATTCGTAGTGGCCTTCAGGTTCGTTGCCACTGGGCCTTCCTCATTTGCTTCCCCTTCAGTTTTACTGATTGTCGCAATCTGCAGGTGACCATTTTCGGTGCATGTCTGCACCGCAGGGCCCTCGACCTGATCGAGGGGCAGCGCCGGCTGCCGAGAACCAGGCTTCTGAGCTCAGAGCTCAGGTGACGAAGCTGGAGGCAGACTTGGGGACGACCATGGCCGCCAAGGCTACGTCGGATTGGGCGGCCTCGGAGGCGAAAGCCAGCTTTGCCTCCGTGTAAATCACCAGGAAGCAGGCGGAAGCTCAGTGGGGGTAGAGAGCGATCTCAAATCCGTGCTGAGCTTAAGGCATCGAGGAAGGAGGTTGCTGACCTTCAAGTCAAGCTTCTCGAGAAGGGGCAAGAGGTCGATGCTTTCAAGGCTCGGGCCATCGCCAAGATGGATAGGGTGGCGAGAGCAATAAAGGACCTTTTTACAGCCGATGATGCGTCGTCTTCCTAAATTTTGTGAATCGTTACTTTTGTAAGACTGCTATCGAGCGAGTCAAATGTAATTGTCCAGAATTTAATGAAGGGAATTTTTGCAACAGACCTCGAGTGAGAGCGTTTCTTCCTCTCTCCCTGATTCCCGGTCGACACACGGGAATCCTGCTCGACGGCTGACACGGCCCCGTCTCCGAGGACGAGACTGGCAGGAGAATGACCTTTCGTATATGATCACGATGAGTAATTGTGTGTAATTGTATATAGTTTTGCTCCGAGCGTTCAACGGATTGTTAAATAACACCATTGTGCGCGATGAGCAAAACTTGGTAATTGTAGAAAGCTTTGCTTAGCGCACACAACGTTCATTTCTGTTGCACGTTGTGCATGCTAAGCAATTATGTGGGGTGATTAATTAGTGTCCAAGGGTAAATGGAAGCTGATATAAATTAAAGTATCACTTCTACTAAGTAAAAGTCAACAGACGAGGTCGGGAATATACAGAAGAGTCATCTTGTACCTCGGTGGATCATAATTAGATAGATGCTGTTCCCAATAATGATCCACTGACGTGGTGCACGATGAGCAAAATTGTTGGCCTCGATCCCAATTTCTAAACACGCACAACGGTCACGCCTTTTGCCCTTTGTGCATGCTGTGTAAATGTAATGTATATTACTTTCAATAATTTTTACTAAGAAATTTCAATGTTGGAATTTGATTCAAGTTAGCATCAATGTATATATCACCAATCATAATTTTGTAATGTGCTGCAATTGTATCAAATTAATTGGCATTGTATTAAGGTCTGAATTCCAACATACTACAATATTTATGCATTCCAATGTACATAACACAACAAAGTAGAAACTACGTCTACACATTTTGCAACTTCACATTATGCAACTTCATATTTTACATGGATTCTGAATACGAGAAACTGATCAAAGTCAGTATGAACCGCTCTTGCAAAATGGTATCAATCAACAGCTCCATCCGCGCTGACCATCGTCACTTGCCACTAGTATCTTGGCCTTCAGTCCCCTATTTGCGTTGAAGAATAAGCAGTGATGAAAAGAAAAAATTCATAATTAAGTAAATATATTGTATAATGAGATAGATCAGTTAGACTCGTAAAGAATATTGCAACATCACATTTTGGCAGGGGTATGAAATTTACTCATGGGGTCCTTCTTCTGAGCACAGTGGGAAATGTGTCTGCACAGTTCTGGGCAGCTTGAGAAAAGTGAGAAAAATAGCAAGGGACTTCAGATGCCAGTTTGAGCACTTCCAGATGGAAACTGGAACTTCTGGCAATGTAATGAAGCATTCGATCTTCTGAAGGAGCGAAGAACATCTTTGAGGCCGTGTATATGTGATGCCAATATTAGATGCATCACGTCAATTGCAGGAATTGATTAATTGAATTCTACGTGAGGTGAGAACAAAACTAGATAAATTTAAAATCGTTTGGTTGATTTCCCCACAATTGCCAAACGACAGTGTATAAATACAAAAGCCTAAACAAATTTTCCAAATCCTACGGACTTCAACAACTTGTGGCAACTAATTACGGACAATAATTCAAATAAAAGAAAGCAAAGACTAGCTAACAACTTGACCTCTTCTTACTGAAAGCATGCATAAGCCACTTGCGCAGGTGAGCAGTACTTCCTTTAAGTAATGAACTTGGGATCTTCTTGGCTTATCATGCCACTACTCACTAGTTTCTTGGCCTTATGTCACCTGTAGGCTGTATGCGTTAAAGAAGAATCAGTGATGAACACATACAAAACATAAATAGGTAAATATATTTTTTCATAATGAATATTGCAACATTACAGTGTGGCTCTGGTTTAAAACTCAATAATGGCAAATAGGTATGAAATTCTTTAGAGCATAGAGTGCTAGGTGGCTGAACAGTGTCCGAGCAGCCAGGGAAAGGTGTCTGCATAGTTTAAGAGATGATCCCAAAATGGAACCTTCAGGCTTCTGGCAATGTAATGCAGCATTCGATAACCTCGAGTGCTTCTAAAGGAGCAAAGAAATCTTCGAGTTCATATATATGTGATGTATTCAATTTTTGCATCACGTCACTTGCCTCTAGTATATTAGCCATCTATTGTGTTGTAGAGGAAGCATTCATGAACAACAACAAAATAGCAAGTTGAAGAAAAAATATTTTATAAGTAGAATCACATAGAATCAGATAACGGAACTATCATCACGAAGTGTTGTGGTTGATGAGATCTTGTGGGTAGGTAAGCCATTTTTATAGACTACTTGGACATGCACAAGGATGAGGACGAGACTATAGAAGAGTTACTGTTAGGCTACAGAAGAGAACCAGTGTGTTAACAGCAGAGTGCTCATGTATATGCAGACAGTAGAATAGTGCTTGTGAATCTACAACAGATTGATACCAGCCAGTTGATGTACCCAAGAATGGTTGACCTTTGTGGTGCTAGGTGGAAAAAATTGTTATTAGCCCCTAAAATAATTTCTCAACGCGCAGAACAGTCAAAAATACATTTGGTTGGAAAACTTCTAATAACTAAGACTGGAAAAACGCAGCTGACCCTATTTTACCTCGGCCCAAGGGCTCGTTTAATGCTTTTGCATGCAATAGTCACCCTCACACATTTGCACTTAATGCAGCCGAGTAGGTTCACTTGCTTTTAATGCATTAGACCAATTGGGTTTGCCCAACGCGCACTACGATACAAATTTATGCCCGTCGTGCGCGTTGAGCAAAATTGGGTGTTGGGTAATTAGTGTACCATTGTAAATGCAAGCTGCTATGTATACTTTTACCAGTTGTGCGCATTGAGATAATGTGGTAATTGTAAATCGTTTTGATCAGCGCCACAACGTCACTTATTGGACCAGTTGTGCGCGCTGAGTAATTATGGTTACTTTTAAGTTAGCCTCACCCAATTTTGTAATGTGCTGCAATAGTATCGAATTTAATGACATTGTATTAAAGTATGTATTCCATCAAACTATAACATTTATGCATTCAAAAGTACATAACACAACAAAGTAGATACTACATCTAAACATTTTCCAACATCACATTTTGAAACTGGTATGTAATTCATGCAAGTGACTATCGTATGGATACATGGATTCCCACAAATAAAAAAATGTCAAGCACGATTCCATGTATGAGGAGCTCCATTAGATCCATTAGCGTCACTTGCAGCAAGTAACGTGGCCATCTGTCATCTGTGTTGGCCTGTATGCATCGAAGAAGAATCAGTGATCAACAAAAAAATAACATAAATAAGTAAAAATATTGTATAATTAGACTTAGATAGATTTAAGATAGAACATTTGTTATCATCAAGCAGTGATGTATGCAATGAATCTGAACCGAAAATACGAAGGGTCAAAGAATATCTGCAAGATGGGATGGACGAGAATGAAGCTGTTGTGGTTGTAAGAACATCTTCGCCTCCATGTGATAGTTGCAATGAAGTTGAACAGATCAGGCGAAGAGGAGCAAAGAATATCTGCGCCTCCATATAAATATGATGTATTCAATTTCTGCATCACAGCACTTGCCGTTAGTATATTGGTCATCTTTGTGTGTTGTAGACGAAGCATTCATGAACAACAAAAAAATACAAGTTTGAAGAAAAAACATTGTATAAGAAGAATCAGAGAGAATCAGATAAAGGAACTATCAGCACGTAGGGTAGTGGTTGATGAGGTCTTATGGGTATGGAAGCCATTTACAAACGAGTTGGACTGACCATGGCTGAGGATGAGACCACCGTAGAGTAACTGTGATGCTACAGAAGAGAGCCCGTGAGTTCTCGTGAATATATATCAGATGGATACCAGCTCGATGTTGTTCCAAAGAGTATTTGACTGCAGTAGTGCACGATGAGAAAAATTGCTTGAATGTATACCTTTTTACTCAACGCGCACAATGGGCAAAAAACATCTGGTTGCGATTAGCAAAGAGCAAAATCTATATTATCCAATAGTAATATTTCTCAAACGTTTACCTTTTTACTCACCACGCACAACGGGTCATACCGTAACAAATCACAGTATTGTAAATATTTTTGCTTAGTGCTCACAAAGGTCACTACTTTTACACGTTGGACGGGCTGATTAACTTTGAGTAATGAAATACAGTTTTGCTCATACGACAAGTTCTCATGTCGTGAACCTTTTCTCCAAAAATATTGCAGTTATGAGCAGCTCCATTAGCGCTCACCATCGTCACTTGTCGCATGTATCTCAGCCATCTATCCACTGTATTTGTTGAACAATAGTCAGTGATGAACACAAAAAAATCATAATAGAAACGAATATATTTTATAATTAGAATCAGAAATAATCAGATAGAGAAATTAGTATTAAAAATAATATTGCAACTACACATTTTGATGCTGGTATGAAATTCAATAATGTCACTCGTAAGAAATTATTCTGAGCATAGAGAGAAATGAGGCTGCACAGTTTCCGCGCAGATTGCTCAGTTTGAGAGATGATTCCTTGTTGGCACCTTCAGGCTAATGGCAATGTTATAAAACATTCCATAACATTGGGTGCTTCTTCTGAAGGAGCAAACAACATCTTCGATTCCATATAAATGTGATGTATTCAATTTCAGCATCACGTCAATTGTCGCAAGTATATTGGCTGGACATCTTTGTGTGTCGTAGACGAAGCATTCATTAAGAACAAAAATTTAGCATGTTAAAGAAAAAATATTGTATAGGTAGAATCATATAGAATCATATAGAACACTATCATCAAGAAGTGTAGTGGTTGACGATGTCTAGTGGGTAGGGAATCAATTTATATAGACGAATTGGACTGGGTATCGTCCGTATGGATGAGGCTGAAACTACAGTAGAGTACTGTGTGCTACAGAGATGAGGGCTCGTGAAGATACAGAAGATTGCTCGTGAATCTACAGCAGGGTGATACCAGCCAGATGTTGTACCCAATAATGGTTTGTCGTTACGGTGCATGTTGGGTAAAATTGTTAGCATCTAAAATTATCTCAACGCGCAGAATGGGCAAAATTACATTTGGTTGGGATTAGCAAAGAGCAAAATCTATAATTTACATTTGTCAACTGATTTGAATTCTATGGCTGATTAGGATTAGCAAAGAGTGGCTGGGATTTGATTTTGGGGAATGGAGGGATGAGATGTGTTTTGAGAGAGTATAGAGGGGAGAATACATTTGGTTGGAAACCTCTTAATAAATAATCCTGTATGAAAAAACGCAGCTGATCATCTCTTAAGACTTACCTGGCCCGAAGGCACGCATGTAATGCAGAAGACATTTGCACTTAAATGCAGAAGAGTAGTTTCACTTGCGTTTAATGCATTTGACCATTTGTGTTTGCTCAACGCGCACACCGGAACAAATAAATGCCCCTCTTGAATGTTGAAAAATTTTGTTTGGTGATTAGGTGACCAGTTGTAAATGCAGGCTACTATATATATAATTACTAGAAAGGGTTATTTAGTACTGACCCCCTGTGTTTTCTTGAAAATTAGTAGTACCACCCTATGGTTTCAATAATTAGTAAGACCCCCCTCCACAATTAGTATCACCCCCCAGGGTTTCTCAAAAATTAGTATCACCCCCCTATGGCAGGGGGGTCTTACTAATTATTGAAACCATAGGGGGGTACTACTAATTTCCGAGAAAACACAGGGGGTCAGTACTAAATAACCCTTACTAGAAATAACCCGATTTGACCCGTTTTTCACATGTTACGTATGAAGTGTAAAGGAGTAAATTTGTATTGTATTATCCTAAATAGCCTAGCCTATTATGCTGTCTTATTCTGTAAACAGTAAGATATGTGTTGTCTTTTCACTTATATGTCTTGGAAGTTGGAATTTTGACTGAAAAAACAAAAGATAATTCAAGAAATGGACGTGTATTGCAAACTTTGTATTTTTGGTTACAGACTTTACAGGCTGTCTTGATCTTGTCTCTTGTGTCTTGGAACTGCCGAACCGAAGATATGGACAAAAGTAAGCAGATATTCTTGCCAACTGATAATCCATCAAGTCATGTCACTGTCTTCGCATTACATTTGCTGTAATGTTGATTTATTTATTTGGCATGTCAGTCTGACCATTAATTCTCCCCCGATTTTGTGTTTTTTCTTAATTATTGTGATTTTTTATTGAACGTTGTGCACGCTGAGTAATTATTAGTTACGGAAGTTTTGTTAAACGAGCACAGCTGGGTAAAATTTCAGCATTTGTGCGAGATGAATTATATTTTCGAAAGGTATACCTTTTTACGCAGCGCGCAGAACGGGTCATATTAAACAAATCAAAGATAAGTATATATATTTGCTCAGTGCTCACTGTTGGATATGGATGACATGAATACACCCATGAGGGGATGTATGAGGGTATACGGACCTCAGATGTCGTGTGCACGAAAGCATGCGCAGAGGGAACCTTTTCTCGTGTGAAAAAGACCACTCGATAAGTGGAAAAAGCCACTCAATAAGTGGAAAAACTCACTTTATAAGTGCATAAAGGCACTTGATAAGTGAATGAAGAAGAGGATAAATGAATGTGCTAATATAGGCTAATAAGCTTATATTTAGTTATTTCCTACAATAACTACCCCTAAAGCCTATAAATAGGACCCAAGGGTAAGGCATTCATACTACACTTTCCATGCCATAAGTTTGCAAAAGGCATCTTATGTTCTTCTTCTCCCTTCCATTAAAATCCTCTTCTAAATAAAAATTTAGGCGGTGAAACTCTGCTTCGATCCTCCGTGACGAAGTACCGACCGTTGTGGCGAATCCGAGGGTGAAGTTCAGAGACTACGGTGCCGCATACGCAAGCGTAAGTCTATGTTATTCGATCCTAACATCGTTGTTTTGACAGGATCCTACATTGGTATTGGAGCCATACGGGTTCGCCCCGGTCAAACCGTCGCCCCGTCGAACCGATGAACGAAGCGTTGTCTTTTTCACGAATGGGTATCCTACCATTATGGATATGGTAGGAATGCTTCGTGACGGAGAGAACGCAGCGGTTGTTCTTTTCACGTTAGGGTCTCCTACCATTACGGATATGGCAGGAACTCTCTGTGACGGGAAGAACCGACCGTTCATATCGCCAAACTCGCTCTTTTCATGGATGTTGAGTCTCCATTCAAATGGGAATGGGCGCTCTCTTCATGTGGAGCGCGTAGTTTACGAATATTAAAAGTATGTTATTTTTCATTTTGGCACACGGCCATTAGAGAATAACTACTTTCTCGACGAACGGGTGTCTCATCGGAGAAGAAGATGGTGGTTATTTCCATCGGAGAAGATGAATTTTGGTGCATGATCACCATGGCCAAATGGGCTATGGAGGAAATGCATCCCCCCTCCCCATGCGGAGGGGGTTGGCTACGGCCAAGTGACAACGAAAACCACCCCGTCGAGGGGGAGGAGTGCATGTGGCCAACCCCATGAAGGGGGGAGGCCGGCCATGGCCAAAGGGCCAAGGCCGGCCAAGGCCAAGAGGCCATGGCCGGGCCATGGCCGGCCCTGGCCGGCCTCGGTCAAGGCCAGGGAGCCCTGGCCGCGGCTTGGCCAGGGCCAAAAGGCCGTGGCCAGGCCAGGGCCTGGCCGCCCTGGCTGGAGGCTAGGGCAGGAGCCCTGGCCTCGGCCAGGGCCTGGCCGGCCTCTGGCCGAGGCCAGGCCAGGGCCAGGGGGCCCTGGCCGGCCTCTGGCCGAGGCCAGGCCAGGGCCAGGGGGCCCTGGCCGGCCTCTGGCCGAGGCCAGGCCAGGGCCAGGGGGCCCTGGCCGGCCTCGGCCAGGCCAGAGCTAGAGGCCAGAGCCTCTGGCCGGCCTCTGGCCGAGGCCAGGCCAGAGCCAGGGGGCCTGGCCGGCCTCTGGCCGAGGCCAGAGCCTCTGGCCGGCCTCTGGCCAGGGCCAGGGACCCTGGCCGGCCTCGGCCAGCCCTAGCCACTGCCAGGGCCACTGCCGGCCCTGGCCGAGGCCAGTGCCCGGCCAGTGCCGGCCCTGGCCTCGGCCAGTGCCGAACCCCGATTGACCCATTTTTTTGATGGGGGGGCTTATGTGACTGAAAGGGGAAACTTGCATGGCGGTGGCTTGCATGAACAACCCCTACGGGTCCGACGGCAGTACTCTGCAGCAAATTCCCCTGTAGACGGGGAGTGCTTGGATCCATACGGGAGCCGGCGACATTGGCTTGCAGAAAAATCCCCTCAGGGGGGATCCGGCCTTGGCACGGCAACAGCTCAATCCCGGCAATGGCCAGGGATTGCCGAATATTTCGCTAGTATCATAAGGGTACTAAGTTAAAATACACATTTTGAAAAATACGTTTTCAAAAACGCTTTTCCGCTACAAAGTACTATAAGAGTACTATCATTTGATAAAGTGATGGGAAAATATTGAAAGTTACTCTAGATGGTGATTGGAAACGTAGTGACCTTTCCGATTCTAGAGTAACATTTTCAATATTTTTCGAAAGTAACTTATCAAATTATAAATATCATTCCAGGTGGGAGTTGAAATTAGAACTATCCAAATGGGATATTCTATTATCATTTCAAATGGGAATTATATTTTAAGAATTTTTAATGCAATGTTTTTGATCAAACCTTCGGTTTTGTGTCTTTTGCAGCATTTTAAACGTAAAATGTCTTCCGCTTCAAAGAATATCGTCGCTGAGTTAAACAGAGGTGAAAAACTCAACGGCGATAATTACAAACTATGGTCCATAAAGATACAATACGTTCTAGAGGAGCAAGAAGTGCTCGAAACTCTGAAGAACGTAATGATTGAACCGGAGTTGGACACTACAGCCCAACACAGACGAGACAAGGAAGCTTTTGATGCTTGGTCTCGGAAAAACAAGATAACCCGCATTACGTTACTGTCCAGTATGGCAGATGACATAATGCACATCTTCCGAGAGCATGACCTAGCCATGGACATATGGTCCAAGCTAGAGGAGAAGTTTGGTGGCACATCGGTGTCCAAACTTCGCGCCTTAACTATCAGATTTGATTCATACAAGAAATGTCCAGATCATTCCATAGGGAAACATCTGCGACATATGGCGAATCTAATCTCAGAGTTAAAGGATGCAGGTCATGTGCTCTCTGATGAGCAACAAATCCAAGCAGTCATACGTTCCCTACCAAATGGGTGGGACCAGATGAAGATGCATCTCACTCATAATGAGAGCATCAAGACCTTCAGCGATGTTTCAAAGCACCTCGAGTTAGAGGAAGAGCGGCTTGCGGCCGCCAAGCCAAGTGCAGAAGTGCACATGGTTGCTAGTTCCTCACACGGGGGAAAGAAACGGAAAGATTGTTCAAAGTCTACTAATGAACATAATAAGCAACCTGAGTCTACCAAGAAACCCAAACATAAGGGTGGGCACAAGAAATGGCACAAGAAGAAGGACTTGAAGAGGATCAAGTGCTTCAAGTGCAACAAGCTCGGTCACTATGCTCGTTCGTGTACGAGTGGAGGCGACGAGGTAACTTGTAATTATACTAGTTACATATGTGTTTCTAGTTCAATATTTCTTATAGAATCTAATCTATTTTGGATAATTGATTCAGGTGCCACCGATCACATAGCAAGGGACAGACGGTCCTTCGTGGAGTATCACCGGATACCCCAAGGAACGAAGTGGATCTATGCAGGAAACAACACTCGTGTTGAAGTGAAAGGCGTTGGGACTTGCAAGCTAGTCTTGGACAACGGCCGCACTCTCCTACTTCATGATGTTCTCTTCACTCCAGATATTCGAAGGAATATAATATCTGTGGTCGTGATAATGGGTCTTGGTTATAGCTGGTTTTTTCATGATTGTAAAGTGGACTTGTGTTGTAATAATTCCTTAATTGGTACTGGGTATGTATTTAAAGGATTTATTGTATTAAATACAATGTATGACTCTTCATTATGTAATGAAAATTTCCTTGTTGCAAATTCTTCGACTTATGAGTCTGATATAATTTGTTGGCATGCAAGGCTTGGTCACATTGGACCAACACGAATGTATAGCCTTGCCAAACGTGGCCTTCTATCAAATGTCTCAAAGGTTGAAATGTCGACCTGCGAACATTGCCTTGTAGGGAAATCTTGTCGCAAGCCGTTTGGAACCGGCATAAGGGGCGAGGTTCCATTACAGCTCATCCATTCGGACATATGTGGTCCGATGAATGTCAAGACAAGACGCGGGAAGTCCTATTTCATTACTTTTATTGATGATTTCACCCGATTCAGACATATCTATTTGATATCCCACAAAAGTGAAGCATTAACCTGCTTTAAAAAATATATGAGTTTAGTGGAGAATCAATTAGATCGCAAGATTAAGGTCTTGCGAACCGATAGGGGCGGTGAATATCAATCAACAAGTTTTAATGAACTTTGTGATGAAAAGGGCATAGTACATCAGGTAACTATGCCTTATACTCCTCAACAAAATGGTGTTGCAGAAAGGAGAAATAGGACTTTAATGGAAATGGTCCGTTCAATGATGGCGCAAGCTAACTTGCCAATCACCTTTTGGGGTGATGCATTATTGACGACCGCTTTCATTTTAAACCGCGTACCCTCGAAATCAGTTAGCTCCACTCCTTATGAGTTATGGAATCAAAGGTCTCATGACTTAAACATTTTAAAACCTTGGGGATGTGCATCCTACGCACATATTTCCTCCCATAAGTATGGCAAACTTGGGCCAAGGGGAAGGAAATGTATCTTTATATGATACGCAGAAAACTCCAAAGGTTATGTTTTCGTTAGTCAGGAAGACAATGGAGGACTAATTAAGTTTGAGTCGAGGGATGTCACTTTCTTGGAAAACGAGTTTCCAAGATAGGGCGAGATAAGTCAGGACTTATCTCTATTTGAGATTAATGATCAAGAAGGATTACCTCATTCGAGTGGGAGAATTCTTGGTGAAGAAGAAAATACGTTTCAAACTTCACCTATGGATGATACGAATGATGCTAATCCTATTCCATACGGGAATAATGATCCAAGTGGGAGCATTTTTAATGACATTCCAAGTGGGAGTGATATTATAAGTGATCTAAATTCGAGTCAATAAGGACTTTAAGAATCTCAAATACGACGTAGTAGTCATACAAGATTGGCTCCTCTAAGATTTGAGGATGAATTTCCACAAACATTTATGACTTTACTACAAGATGATGACGAGCCTGCTACTTTCAAACAAGCCGTATCATGCCCTGCGAAAGACAAATGGATGGAAGCGATGAAGGAGGAGTTGGAATCCATGAAAGTTAACCAAGTCTGGGACTTAGTTGACTTACCCAGAGGACGTAGAGCTATTGGGAACAAATGGGTTCTCAAGATCAAGCATAAGGCTGATGGCTCTATTGACAGATATAAAGCTCGCCTTGTCGCGAAAGGTTTTACACAACAGGAAGGGATAGACTACGAAGAGACCTTCTCACATGTTGTCCGTTTTACCTCGATTCGCCTGATTCTAGCTATGGTAGCTTGCTTAGACCTCGAATTACATCAGATGGATGTAAAGACTGCTTTTCTCAATGAAGAATTGGACGAGGAGATCTATATGGAACAACCAACAGGGTTTGTAAAAGAAGGAAACGAACATAAGGTTTGTAAACTTCGTAAGTCCATATATGGTCTTAAACAATCCTCGAGGCAATGGTATATACGATTTCAAAAAGTTGTCTTATCAAATGGTTTTTCCATGCTTGATGAAGATAACTGTGTATATATCAAGAGGATTAAGAGCAAGTTTGTTATTATTTCTCTATATGTAGATGACATTTTAATAGCCGGAAATGACAAGGGCTTTGTGATGGATATCAAGGCTTGGCTTTCATCAGTTTTTGAGATGAAAGACATGGGAGAAGCCGCATATATCCTTGGAGTTAAGATTTCAAGGAATCATTCGAAGAAACTTCTTTCTCTTTCATAAGAGACTTATATAAAGAAGGTTCTAGAACGTTTTAATATGCAGGACTGCAAGTCCATTGATACTCCTATAAGCAAGTGCGACAATTTATGTCTGAAATCGTGTCCAAAGAACCAAAAGGAAAAGGAAATAATGGAAAAAGTTCCATATTCCAGTGCAGTTGGTAGTCTTATATACGCTATGATGTGTACAAGACCGGACATCTGTTTTGTCGTTGGAATGGTAAGTCGTTACCAATCCAATCCAGGGTAAGTACACTGGAAAGCGGTTAAGAGGATATTGCGATATCTCAAAGGAACTGCAGACTATGCTTTATGCTATCAAGGAGATGCCTTGAGGCTCAAAGGCTACACTGATGCTGATTGGGCGGGTGATCTCGATGAGCGACGATCGACCTCAGGATATGTTTTTCTACTCGGATCTGGTGCAATATCCCGGAGTAGCAAGAAACAATACGGCATCGCACTTTCAACTATGGAAGCCGAGTTTGTAGCATTTAGCATGTCAGTCCAAGAGGCTGTTTGGCTTAGGAAATTCTTAGACAGGCTAATTGATGCAAGTGACTCAGGTGCTGTACCAATACACAGCGACAGTCAAGCATCTATAGCCTATGTCAAAGATCTAAAATTTCATTGTAAGACCAAACACATTGATATCCACTACAAATTTGCAAAAGACTTTGATAAAACCAAGAAGGTAGACATAAGGTACATATCTACGCATGAGATGATAGCGGATCCGCTTACGAAGGCGATCCCCAGAGATGTGTTTTACAAACACTTATCATCTCAAGGATTATATAAGAGCTGAGTTGTACAAATGTAAATTCCCATGTCTATAAATGATCAAATTTAATAAAAGAATAAGTTCTTTTCAACATTGCATATGAATTTTTTAAGAAATGTTTGTGTACATTTTTGAAATCTCAGCTATACTTCTAGTATGTCGGACAGATTAAGGTTGGCTCTCTCACATGAGCAACCGCCTTTATTCTATCAGACGGATAAAATAAAGATGAGACCTGTTTAAAGTCAAAATCGTCAGACGGATGATTTAGAGTCATGACTTAAACAAAATGGTCGTATGAAAGATCTGCATCATATGAATGCATACAAAAGATCTAAGAGGATTCTTTAATCCTATCTGTCTTATGCGGGATGTGGGTCCAGAAGATTCTTTGAGTAGTAAAAGGGACTCAAAATCAGACATTGTGGTGTTTGATCATCATCCTTACAACATCATTAAGACATATGCTCCCTGGGAAAGGAGTGATGTTGTAATACGTATTCATACTACGTATGCATTTTGACCATTGGGTTAGAATAGTAATTGTGTTTACTATTATATGAGACCCAAAGACCACATAGGTCTTAACTCGTTACCCTTATGGACTCTAATTGGTTCCTTTAGATTTGACTGGGTGATTGCTATCTTAGCATGTTGCTTATGGACCATGGTCAATTCGGTCCGGCGGGGCATGTTAGAAAAGCAAGTCAGGTCAAGATCGAAAGGATCGCAAGAAGAGGAAGATTAATTTCATATTCACATTTGGACTTTAAAGATTCAAAGCTGGCCAGCCAATTGTAATCCAGATGGGATTCAATTGTTGAATATAAAGTATAAGAAATGTGAAGAAATAATCTAGGGTAAACCATGTGTTGATCTACTCAACTTTGCACCTCGAGGAGTGTTGTGTATCTCTAACAAGTGCACAACAGCGGACTCTATGCGCATGATGGTCACACGGCCTATTTCTCGGTATGACAAACAGAAGAGTTAAAGGAAAAGATGTTTCCTTACAATCCCCTCAAGTGTGAGTGGGAGATGTTGGATATGGACGACATGAATACACCCATGAGGGGATGTATGAGGGTATACGGACCTCAGATGTCACGTGCACGAAAGCGTGCGCGGAGTGAACCTTTTCTCGTGTGAAAAGGACCACTCGATAAGTGGAAAAAGCCACTCGATAAGTGGAAAAACTCACTTTATACGTGCATAAAGGCACTTGATAAGTGAATGAAGAAGAGGATAAATGAATGTGCTAATATAGGCTAATAAGCTTATATGTAGTTATTTCCTACAATAACTACCCCTAAAGCCTATAAATAGGACCCAAGGGTAAGGCATTCATACTACACTTTCCATGCCATAAGTTTGCAAAAGGCATCTTATGTTCTTCTTCTCCCTTCCATTAAAATCCTCTTCTAAATAGAGATTTAGGCGGTGAAACTCTGCTTCGATCCTCCGTGACGAAGTACCGACCGTTGTGGCAAATCCGAGGGTGAAGTTCAGAGATTACGGTGCCGCATACGTAAACGTAAGTCTATGTTATTCGATCCTAACATCGTTGTTTTGACAGGATCCTACACTCACAATGGTCACTACTGTTGCCCGAAGGATAGGATGATTAATTGTGGTTAATGGATTATGTAGTACAGTTTTGCTCAGTGCGCACAACGGTCAGTGCATCTGAAGTTTGGGTGCGATGATTAATTGTGTGGTAACAGATTATAGTCTTGTGTGTCTTGGAACTGCTGAACCGAAAAGATATGGACAAAAGAAGTCGATATTCTTGCGAACTGAAACCCTATCAAGAGTCCCATCACAGTCTTCGCATTATATTTGCTGCAATGTTGAATGATTTTTTTGGCATTTATCAACATTAATTTTCCCACTATTTTATGTTTTTTCTAAATTATTGTGATTTTTTTATTGACGTTGTGCACGCTGAGTAATTATTTGTTACGACAGTTTTGCTCAACGCGCACAGCGTGGTGTAATTTGACCAGTTATGTATGATGAATTATATTTCCCAAAGTTATACCTTTTTACACACCACGCAGAACGGGTCATATTTTAACAAATCAAAGATAAGTATACATATTTGCTCAATGCTCGCAATGGTCACTACTGTTGCCCATAGGATGGGATGATTAATTGTTGGTAATGGATTATGTAACACAGTTTTGCTCAGCGCGTGTCACGCCCCGCTTCCCAAAAACGTGGAGGCGAAGCGTGAGAAGGTCCGCTCAGACTTGAAGCTACAAAGCCGCAAGTCCGATAAGCGTCAATCACTTTAAACTGCAGGTCCTTGCAACGCGAAACGAAACAAAGATAATAATAACGAAAAGAGACAAAAGTACATCTCAGAATATCCATAATAATAAATCTCAACATCGCAGAAAAGCCACCAGGCTACAAATAAAAGAGTCTAAAGGAGGCCCAGCATGGCCAACAAAAGTACAAAGTACGAAAACAAAGAAAAGGTGCAAGCACCGACATCTAACAGCAACCTAAAGCAAAAGCAAGTAAAATCAGTCTCTAAGACTGGTCTCCGGTGTCCTCGAACTCCTCAACGAACGTAGGCTCTGGCTCAGCGTCAGCAAACACCTCGTCCTCAGCAACTATCTCTGGCTCAGGGTCTAACATGTGGCACCCAAAGAGAAAGGGACACATGTCAGCAAGTCTGGAAGACTTGTGCAAGGAAACTAGAAGTGGGAAAAGGAAAGCAACCTAGCAGTTCTAGCATGAATGCGATGACATGGCAGTTTAAAGTATGAGTGCAACAGGTAAAGTAAAGTAAGGTACGAGCATGGCATGGCATTCACAAGACAAGTACAAGACAAGTAAAGAAAGCACCTCGTGCACAGAGATTCCGCCTTTTGGCTAGAGTGGCTGCGCGGGCCAACTCCTAAGCTCAAGCGAACGTTTATCCCTACCCCTCCACGTGTATCGAGCCAGGGCATTACCCCCGAACATGGAATGCTCGCTTCTGGACCACGAGCCAGGAAGTGTGTAAACAAGTATGGCGTAGGGGTGCACCTAGCCGGACAAGTAGTACAAGGACAAGTATTGTAGCGTGTGCTACGATGCAACAATCAATGCATGGATGACATGGCATGGCAAGTAGTAAAGCGTACAAGTAAGAAAAGTAAACGTGACAGTTTAGCATGCATGAATGACAATTTTAATGGTTGGATCTAGCTTCGTTGTCAAGCTAGATCATTTAGGTGACGGATCTAGTTTCGTTGTCAAACTAGATCAAGTAGGCGTCTAGCCAGCTATCATTTCACTGACTAGTCTCTTTTACGCTAAAAGCAAGTAAGTGGCCTAAAAACATGGCCCTAACAAGATTTGGCAAGTTTCACTTGCCTGCAACTATCACGTCAAGAAAACACCGTCCAACGAGTCCAAAGTCACGATTCCTACGTGCACAAGTCCACCGGCCTATATCCGTTTTATTAATCTTGATTAGTGATTTCTAAAACATTTAAAATACTTTAAAATACTTTAAAAATACTGATTTTTTGTCTTGATTAGCATGCAATAGGGTTGGGGGTCCTAGGGGTGCAAAACGTTA
The DNA here is from genome assembly GCA_030789695.1 of Scilla litardierei. Taxonomy (NCBI): domain Eukaryota; kingdom Viridiplantae; phylum Streptophyta; class Magnoliopsida; order Asparagales; family Asparagaceae; genus Scilla; species Scilla litardierei. The sequence continues at coordinate 62,925,656 of CM061133.1, read as the reverse complement.
CCTCAACACGACGCGAAAGCTACACCGGCGTCGGGTAGCGACGCCGGGGGTTGGAATAATAAGATCGCGCTCCAAGTCCAGATTCCAATTAGATTCCTCGCTGGAAATTTCAGAGCAAATAACCCGGGCGACGATTCCAGATTCCAAAGCTCGTACGTGCGACGACGGGCTACGACGTGCGACGACGTCGTACGCGGCAAGTCGTCGAAGAGAACGTACCAAAGTGGGGCCCACAGTAGTCCTAGGGACCTTTGGGGAACCCACAATAACTCTGGAGAACTTGGGGGGCCCACGGAGGCAAGTGGTGCGACGGATGCGGGGTTGCAACAAGTGGCCGGCGTTCGTACAGCCTCGGTGCGGGGAGACTTGTCGGTCAGACACGTTGGGCGGCGCTGTTGCAGCGTTGGGGGTCGGTCGCAGCAGCGGGGTGCGGCGTTTCCTTCGGTCAGACCGATAGGGATCCTCGGTCGTTCGCTTGGGATGCGGGGCTGGCAGCGTTGCAGCGTGCAGCGCTTGGGGCGCTCGGTCACAGCGGGCGTTTCCTTCGGTCGGGCACGGAGCGGAGCGGGGGAACGAAGCGGAGCGCTGTGCGGGGGTCGGTGCGGAGCGGGGCCTCGGTCAGACCGAGAGCTCCTCTCGGCCAAGCGGGGGAACGGGGCGGCGGTCGATGCTGTTTGCGGAGCGGCGATGGATGCGGGCGAGGCGGCCGGTCAGAGCGGGTGGATGCGGGGGTTTTCTTCGGTCGGACGGGGTGCTGAACGTCGCAACGTTGCGACGATTCGTCGCAACGTCCAAAATGAGTTTGGAAGAGGCTAGGGCTAATTTCTTTGGAAAATAGGTCTTGCTAGGGGTTGCTTATATAGTATAGATGGGTTGACTTGGTCTAGGGCTAAATCTAATAGGATTAGAAGTTCAAAAAGATTTAAAATTTGAAATTCAATTACTCCAACTCATCCTAGGGTTTGACCTGGTCCAAATGAGCTGGAAATTGGCTCGAAAATTCTTTAAAACGTTTAAAACTCAAATAAATTTTATTTGGCCGAAAATACTTTATAAATTAATTATTAAAAATAATATAAAACTTGTAAAAATTATAAAAGTAGTCAAATAAACTCCAAAAATTATAAAATAAATATCGTGGTGATCGTGGCGACGAATGTGAGCTAACTAAGGAGACGGATCTCAAATTCGACGTCGGACGACGAAACTAAAAATAGAAATGTCTCCCGTCAAGAGTGAGAATCGTCACGTCTCATCGAGTAAGTTTAAATTGTGGAAAAACGACTCGAGAAACGTCGTTCCAAATTAGTGCCACTATTTAATACTCTCAGAGACGTTCGCAACGGCATATCACACAAAAGTATTCAAAATCAAACAAAGTCTAAAATAAACACGTGCACGGCCAAAAGCACGTGCACGAACGAAGTACAACGAAAACGTACCGTTACATCCTCCCCACCTTAAAAATGATTCCGTCCTCGGAATCGACATCAAGCACTGCTCGGGAAAAGGTGCGGGAAGCGCTCTCTCATCTCATCTTCACGCTCCCAGGTAGACTCACCGGGGGAACCGTGACGCCACTGCACACGAACCAAGTCGACGGTCTTATTCCTCAGCTGCTTCTGTCAACGATCCAGGATCTCAACAGGCTGCTGATCATAAGACAGATCCGGACGAACCGTAATCTCCGAGAAATCTACCGCGTGAGAGGGATCACTAACGTATCGGCGTAACTGAGATACGTGAAATACGTCGTGAACTCCCACAAGCGACGGTGGCAACGCCAAGCGATAAGCCACAGCTCCAACTCTCTCCAGAACATCGAACGGTCCAATGAACCTCGGAATCAGCTTGCCTCTCTTCCCGAATCGAATAACTCCGCGGTTCGGAGAAATCTTCAGGAATACATGATCGCCAGGCTGAAACTCCAAAGGCCTCCGTTTAGCATCAGCCCAATGCTTGAAACGGTCCTGCGCAATCCTCAGCTTCTCTCGAATATTCCTCACAACATCCACGGCCTCCACGATCATCTCCGGTCCTAACAGCTCCCGATCTCCAACGTCATCCCAGCTCAGTGGCGATCAACATTTCTTTCCATATAGCGCGGCGAAAGGCGCCATTCCAATACTCGCCTGGTAGCTGTTATTGTAGGCAAACTCAACGTGATGGAGATGATCCTCCCATGATCCCTTAAAGTCCAACATGCAAGCTCGCAACATATCCTCCAAAATCTGAATAGTCCTCTCGGACTGGCCATCCGTCTGCGGGTGGTACGCCGTGCTGAAACTCAGACTCGTACCCAAGCTCTTCTGCAGACTCTGCCAAAACTGAGATGTGAATCTCGTGTCTCTGTCCGACACGATACTCACGGGGACTCCGTGAAGTCGTACGATCTCCTGCACGATTCACGTTACATCACTATCTAAACTAGGAAAAGGAAATAGAAACGGAGAGTAAACGAATTTACCTCCATGTATCTCCTCGCTAGCGTCTCGGTAGACTGTCCTACTCGGAAGGGAATAAAGTGCGCGGATTTGGTCAATCGGTCTACGATCACCCAAATCGCGTCGTTCTGCTTCGGACTCCGAGGTAGTCCAGTCACGAAATCCATAGTGATGTGCTGCCACTTCCACTCCGGAATCGGAAGCGGTTGTAGCAACCCTGCCGTACGCTGATGCTCCGCCTTTACCTGTTGGCAAACCAAACACTTGGCTACACTCCGAGCCACACTTCTCTTCATACCATGCCACCAAAAGTTCAGACGAAGATCCTTGTACATCTTGGTCCCACCAGGATGCACAGAATACGGCGAACTGTGTGCCTCGACCAATAATTCCTCTCTGATATCTCCAGCCGGCACACACAACCTGGCTCCAAATCTCAACGAACCATCCTCGTGAATCAAGAAGTCAGTCCGCAGACCGGCTTCCACCTGCTCCCGAATCTTCACCAGCTTAGCATCTCCAGCCTGTCCAGCCTTGATCCTATCCACGATCGTCGATTGTATCTGCATGCTCATCATCGTAGAAGTCTCTCCAGGAAGAATAATCTCGATACCGGTCTCGCAAAAATCCTGCTGCAATCTCCACTGCGATGTCAACATCATCACCGCCGGAAGTCTGCTCAGCGCATCCGGAACTACATTCACCTTGCCAGGGTGATACTGCAAGTCAATCTCGTAGTCTGCCATGAGTTCCAACCATCGACGCTGTCGCATGTTGAGCTCCTTCTGTGTAAAGATATACTTCAAGCTTTTGTGATCGGTGAAGATCTTCACCTTCTCACTCAGCAGGAAGTGCCTCCAAATCTTCAGCGCAAACACGACGGCAGCCAACTCCAAATCATGTGTCGGGTAATTCTTCTCATGAGCCTTAAGCTGACGAGAAGCATACGCAACCACATGCCCATGCTGATGCAACACACATCCAAGACCCTTTCCAGAAGCATCGCAAAAGATCTCGAATCCTCCACTCCGGTCAGGCACAGCAAGTACAGGGGCAGTCGTCAACCTCTCCTTCAGAATACCAAAAGCCTTCTCGCAATCATCAGACCAAACATAAGGTACATCCTTCCGCGTAAGTCTGGTCATCGGCTCAGCAATCCGAGAGAAGTCCTTAATGAAACGTCGGTAATAGCCTGCAAGTCCAAGGAAACTCCGAATCTCTGACGCTGACTGCGGAACCGGCCACTCTCTGATAGCCACAATCTTCTCGGGATCCACAGAAATTCCATCACCAGACACCACATGCCCGAGAAAGGCAACTCTATCCAGCCAGAACTCGCACTTGGAATACTTAGCATACAAACGATGCTTCCTCAAGATCTCCAACACGGTCCTCAAGTGCGAGGCATGCTCTTCCTCCGACTTTGAATAGATCAGAATATCGTCAATGAAGATGACGACGAACTTGTCTAGAAAGTCGTAGAAGACCAAATTCATCAGGTTCATAAAGACTGCGGGCGCATTGGTTACGCCGAAGGGCATAACCACGAACTCGTAGTGACCATACTTCGTCCTGAACGCTGTCTTCGGGATGTCGTCCTTCTTCACCTTAAGCTGATGGTAGCCACTTCTCAAATCCAATTTAGAGAACACCCTCGATCCTCCGAGCTGATCAAAGATGTCATCTATCCGTGGCAAGGGATATTTGTTCTTGATAGTCACAGCATTCATCTCCCGGTAATCCACACACATGCGACGCGAGCCATCCTTCTTCTTCACCAGCAACACCGGTGCTCCCCACGGAGACACACTAGGATTAATGTATCATTTCTGCAAAAGCTCGTCCAGCTGCCTACGCAACTCCTCTAACTCTGCTGGAGCCATCTGATACGGCGCCTTCGAAATAGGCTGCGCTCCCGGAATAAGATCGATCGAAAACTCGAGAGCTCGATCGGGAGGCAATCCAGACATCTCCTCGGGGAAGACGTCGTCGAATTCACGTACCACAGCTGGTCTATCCTGCTCCATCTGCATCGCAACAAGCTCCATCGGCTTGGCCCGAAACCTGACGGGGCCAAGCGAACTGCTACCTCGACTGAACTCAAACACCGGGTGTCCGGGGATCTCGAACACCACCTTCTTCCTCCGACAATCGATCGTAGCATAGAAACTCGCAAGCCAATCCATCCCGAGCACGGCATCGTAGTTGATGATGTCGTGGACAATAAAGTCAGCGTAAAGCTCATGTCCACAGACCACCAAAGGGCAAGAAGTGCACCCACGATGCACCGAGATCACGCCATTTCCCGTGACGATGTTCCAACTCTTGGGAAGAGGGGAAGTCGTCAAGGAATGCTTCTCGACGAAGCTCCGCGAGATAATGCACATTGATGCGCCTGAGTCAAAGAGGACTCGTGCAGGAAATGTGCACACCAAAATCACACCTAACAAATAATCTAACAATCAAGCCCTATTCTAACAAACAATCATATGCAATCAATTCAAACATAAGCTAACAGTCAAGCTATCTAAGGAAGGTAACAACTAGTTTGAGGGTCACCTGCGATAACCTCATCCGTGGCCTCGTTCTCCACTGCCGTCATCAGGTAAGCCTGCCTCCTCGGCTGCACGGCCTGTTGAAAGGCCTGCCTCTGAGGAGCGAGAGGTGCTCCACGACCTGCAGGTACAAGTGCTCTCTGCTGCAACGGCTGTGCGGCAACGGGATCCTTCCAGGGTTGCTTAGAAATCGGGCAGTCCTTCATAGCATGAGTAGGGTCTCCACAAACCAGGCACTGTCCCAACATCTTCCTACACTGATCCTTGAAATGCCCGGTCTTGCCACAAAAATGGCAAGTCTTCACAACAGGCCCACCTGGCTTCTTGAACTGCACCGTCTGGGTAGGCCTAGTCCCAGGCCTAGCCACTCCTCTGACCTGCTCCATAGGCCTCTTCCCAGCTCCAGAAATCAGTCCTCTCTTCTGCTTTGCAATCTTCTCCTGTCTCCGATCAGCTACCAGCAACTTCTGATATGACTCCATGTCCGACGTAGACACCAGACTCTGCAAGTCTAGAGAAAGACCCTGCAGAAACTTCTGAGCCTTCTCCTCAGCATCCTCTACCATCTTTGGCACGAAGCGGCTCAATCTAGTAAACTCCTGGTGGTACTGGTCCACCGTCAGACTCCCCTGCTTCAGCTCAATGAAGCGCTGCACCATCTCCCTCCTAGCAGCCTTCGGAAAATACTCCTCATCGAATCTAGACTTGAAAGTAGCCCAAGGTATAGGGCTCACCAACAACGCCTCCTCTGCATCCCACCAGTTTCGAGCATTATCCTTCAGCTGCCTCTTCGCCAGATCAACCCATCCAGCCGGGTTGACCTTCGACATCTTCAGATTATCCTCGGTATTCCTGATCCACTCCTGTGCAGCCATCGGTCCTTCAGATCCATCAAAGTACGTCGGGCCCAGCTCCCGAAACTGCTTCGCTCCTGGCTCATGGCGAGGAGCACTCTGAGTGTTCTGGAGCATGCCCTGCTGTACCTGCATCATCTGATGCATCATCCTCATGATCTCAGCATTGGTGGGCTCTCTATCTGGCTCCTCAGCACGATTGGGCCCAGTGCCAGATCGGGTCTGTCGTCGTCCAGCCATCTAATGACATAGAAAACGAACAAACAAATTAGACTCAAAGCTTAATGACTTGGATGTTGCTATTTATTTAATGGATATTCCGTTTATTATCGTTGTTCCGTTAGTTCGCAATCGCAAGAAGAGGACCTGCATGGGCCACCAACAAAACCTGTCACGCCCCGCTTCCCAAAAACGTGGAGGCGAAGCGTGAGAAGGTCCGCTCAGACTTGAAGCTACAAAGCCGCAAGTCCGATAAGCGTCAATCACTTTAAACTGCAGGTCCTTGCAACGCGAAACGAAACAAAGATAATAATAACGAAAAGAGACAAAAGTACATCTCAGAATATCCATAATAATAAATCTCAACATCGCAGAAAAGCCACCAGGCTACAAATAAAAGAGTCTAAAGGAGGCCCAGCATGGCCAACAAAAGTACAAAGTACGAAAACAAAGAAAAGGTGCAAGCACCGACATCTAACAGCAACCTAAAGCAAAAGCAAGTAAAATCAGTCTCTAAGACTGGTCTCCGGTGTCCTCGAACTCCTCAACGAACGTAGGCTCTGGCTCAGCGTCAGCAAACACCTCGTCCTCAGCAACTATCTCTGGCTCAGGGTCTAACATGTGGCACCCAAAGAGAAAGGGGCACATGTCAGCAAGTCTGGAAGAATTGTGCAAGGAAACTAGAAGTGGGAAAAGGAAAGCAACCTAGCAGTTCTAGCATGAATGCGATGACATGGCAGTTTAAAGTATGAGTGCAACAGGTAAAGTAAAGTAAGGTACGAGCATGGCATGGCATTCACAAGACAAGTACAAGACAAGTAAAGAAAGCACCTCGTGCACAAAGATTCCGCCTTTTGGCTAGAGTGGCTGCGCGGGCCAACTCCTAAGCTCAAGCGAACGTTTATCCCTACCCCTCCACGTGTATCGAGCCAGGGCATTACCCCCGAACTTGGAATGCTCACTTCTGGACCACGAGCCAGGAAGTGTGTAAACAAGTATGGCGTAGGGGTGCACCTAGCCGGACAAGTAGTACAAGGACAAGTATTGTAGCGTGTGCTACGATGCAACAATCAATGCATGGATGACATGGCATGGCAAGTAGTAAAGCGTACAAGTAAGAAAAGTAAACGTGACAGTTTAGCATGCATGAATGACAATTTTAATGGTTGGATCTAGCTTCGTTGTCAAGCTAGATCATTTAGGTGACGGATCTAGTTTCGTTGTCAAACTAGATCAAGTAGGCGTCTAGCCAGCTATCATTTCACTGACTAGTCTCTTTTACGCTAAAAGCAAGTAAGTGGCCTAAAAACATGGCCCTAACAAGATTTGGCAAGTTTCACTTGCCTGCAACTATCACGTCAAGAAAACACCGTCCAACGAGTCCAAAGTCACGATTCCTACGTGCACAAGTCCACCGGCCTATATCCGTTTTATTAATCTTGATTAGTGATTTCTAAAACATTTAAAATACTTTAAAATACTGATTTTTTTGTCTTGATTAGCATGACATAGGTTTGGGGGTCCTAGGGGTGCAAAACGTTACCTCAACACGACGCGAAAGCTACACCGGCGTCGGGTAGCGACGCCGGGGGTTGGAATAATAAGATCGCGCTCCAAGTCCAGATTCCAATTAGATTCCTCGCTGGAAATTTCAGAGCAAATAACCCGGGCGACGATTCCAGATTCCAAAGCTCGTACGTGCGACGACGGGCTACGACGTGCGACGACGTCGTACGCGGCAAGTCGTCGAAGAGAACGTACCAAAGTGGGGCCCACAGTAGTCCTAGGGACCTTTGGGGAACCCACAATAACTCTGGAGAACTTGGGGGGCCCACGGAGGCAAGTGGTGCGACGGATGCGGGGTTGCGACAAGTGGCCGTCGGTCGTACAGCCTCGGTGCGGGGAGACTTGTCGGTCAGACACGTTGGGCGGCGCTGTTGCAGCGTTGGGGGTCGGTCGTAGCAGCGGGTTGCGGCGTTTCCTTCGGTCAGACCGATAGGGATCCTCGGTCGTTCGCTTGGGATGCGGGGCTGGCAGCGTTGCAGCGTGCAGCGCTTGGGGCGCTCGGTCACAGCGGGCGTTTCCTTCGGTCGGGCACGGAGCGGAGCGAGGGAACGAAGCGGAGCGCTGTGCGGGGGTCGGTGCGGAGCGGGGCCTCGGTCAGACCGAGAGCTCCTCTCGGCCAAGCGAGGGAACGGGGCGGCGGTCGATGCTGTGTGCGGAGCGGCGATGGATGCGGGCGAGGCGGCCGGTCAGAGCGGGTGGATGCGGGGGTTTTCTTCGGTCGGACGGGGTGCTGAACGTCGCAACGTTGCGACGATTCGTCGCAACGTCCAAAATGAGTTTGGAAGAGGCTAGGGCTAATTTCTTTGGAAAATAGGTCTTGCTAGGGGTTGCTTATATAGTATAGATGTGTTGACTTGGTCTAGGGCTAAATCTAATAGGATTAGAAGTTCAAAAAGATTTAAAATTTGAAATTCAATTACTCCAACTCATCCTAGGGTTTGACCTGGTCCAAATGAGCTGGAAATTGGCTCGAAAATTCTTTAGAACGTTTAAAACTCAAATAAATTTTATTTGGCCGAAAATACTTTATAAATTAATTATTAAAAATAATATAAAACTTGTAAAAATTATAAAAGTAGTCAAATAAACTCCAAAAATTATAAAATAAATATCGTGGTGATCGTGGGGACGAATGTGAGCTAACTAAGGAGACGGATCTCAAATTCGACGTCGGACGACGAAACTAAAAATAGAAATGTCTCCCGTCAAGAGTGAGAATCGTCACGTCTCATCGAGTAAGTTTAAATTGTGGAAAAACGACTCGAGAAACGTCGTTCCAAATTAGTGCCACTATTTAATACTCTCAGAGAAGTTCGCAACGGCATATCACACAAAAGTATTCAAAATCAAACAAAGTCTAAAATAAACACGTGCACGGCCAAAAGCACGTGCACGAACGAAGTACAACGAAAACGTACCGTTACAGCGCGCACAACAGTCAGTGCATCTGAAGTTTGGGTGCGATGACTTATTATGGTTAATTGCATATAATTTGGCTCCGTGCGCAAAACAGTCACAATTACGTGCAGTTGTGTGATCTGAGTAATTGTGGATAACCAGATATGGTTATGCTCATAGCCCGCACAGCGGTCAAACAAATGATGTGACCGTTGTGCGCGCTGAGTAATTGTGTGCAAACGTAAATGTTTTATCACAACGTATAGCAAGATGGTCACAACTTATGCCCTTTGTGCGCACTGGGTAATTTATATTTCGGTAAACAGCTTTTTACTTGGTAATTTCAATGTCGGACATTGATTCAAGTAAGCATCAATGTATATATCACATATATCAATTTTGTAATGTCATGCAATTGTATCAAATTAAATGACATTGTATTAAGGTCTGAATTCTATCATACTACAACATTTATACATTATAATGTACACAACACAGCAAAGTTGAAACTACATCTAAATATTTTGCAACTTCACAATTTGGAACGGGTATGAAATTCAATCACGGGGCTAGCCTAACGATACATTGATTCCCTTTACGAAAAACTTTTCAATTTATTGCTAAACAGCTTAAGCAAATGGCATTTATGATCAGCTCCAATATTTATGAAACTTTATATCTGTTATATATGGTGATGGCGAAAATACAAAATAATACAAAATAAGACAGTATCGCTCATCGCTAATTATAATACAGATGTATTATATATATATATACTAGTCATAACCCGTGCCCGCGGGCACGGTTCATTTAAGATTTTACCTTACGAATCTTTGTTCCCCAAAAAATTATTACAGAGTCAAAATTTAAAAGAACAACAAATTAGAGTAAAAATATTTAGCGACACGGGCGCCTTCGGCGCAGGCACCTTCGGTGCGAAGCAACAAATTCGGTACATGCGCCTTTAACACAGAACAACAAATTCGGCGCAGGCGCCTTTGGCGCAGAACAATAAATTCGACGTAGAACAACAATTTCGGTGCGGGTGCATATGGCGTGAAATAACAAATTAGCGTAAAAAATGGTGCGGGTGCCTTAGGCGCGGGCACGGGCCAACAAATTCTGTGCTGGTTCGGCGCAGGCGCCTTCGACACGGGACAACAAATTCGACGTATTCGACATAGAAGAACAAATTCGGTGCGGTGCCACTTTAGCCATACTTGTGACTCCATGCTCACACGTCAGAAATCCTCACAACCCAGCGACTTGCAAGTTGCAACCCAGCGACAGTTGGATAGTGAGTAAATTAATGAGAAATTAAATGTTTTGTGCTTCTGTTGACTGCTGTGGATTGATGTGGAAAGGGGCACGTGTATAGGATGCGGGAACATGGGGTTTCGTTTCCAAAAAAATTGATTGCCCTTTATGGAAAGATGGTTCTATTGATTGCATGTCTCTTTGTTTTCCAGTTTATGTTCCCCTCCCAAAAGTTTAATAAAATCTCATCCAATCTGTTTATTTTTCAAGATGGAATCTCAGCCTTTTTTCTATCAACATGTTTCAGTTGTCAAATGTAATATAGATGGTTGTAAAACTTAAAAAACATTTGATTTTCTTTTTCGGACCCTTTCAATACCTCAATACATGTGTATATGGTCTTGTAAAAGTGAACCCCTTTCATGTTTCCTTCGATATGGATTGAGATTAACATCCAGTTATTTTGAAAATTATATAAATAAATAGATTAATGCATTACTAATTTTTGAATCTATTATATATGTAAGAAGAACCGGTAGTTTGGTATTGGGTTTAGGGACTTTAATCAAAATGTTATTGGTAAAATCAACATAATTTTGTACACATTTCTTGTATTTAAGCAATAAACGCAAGATTTAAAATAGACTGTGTCACTATTGAACCCATTTATAATTTGGAAGTGTAATTCGCATGGTATGAAAATAACTCTACATTTTAAACTGGAGAGCAAATTGTAATCAACAAAATGATACATGAAACATTGAGAAGTAACCATTGGACACAACAATTAATTGAATAGAGTCCATATCAATTGTTTTTCTTTCTTTCCCATGTTTCCATTGTTTCAAACAATCAAATACAAATCAATTATTGAATAATTAATTGATTCTCCCCCAATAACAAAAGAGAGATCATCACAATCAAAATAAAATCACAATGTACCATTAATTTACCATAACCTATTGATTAACAATAGTGATGATGGTAGCTTAGTCAAGATTTGGGGGCCTGATGATCCACTGCAACACAACAGTTCTTGCCCTCCGGATGTCTCAGCTGCATCGACTCGCCTGCTCTCCCAGCTCATCCACGCTCTTCATGAACCCTTCCAGCATCTTCCTGATCTCCTCCACTGCAAACCTCATTGCCTCCCCCTCGCGATTTATCACGAAGTCCATGCTCTTCAGCATCGAACCTATCTGCATCTCAAGCCGATCAATCAACACATGGATGCTGTACAGATCTTTTATGGCAATGTAAGTCCCCGCCTGCATCACTCTGATCACCTCCTTCCAATATATCCATCATCACCTCCATCTTCCTCACAAAACCCGTCAGCAAGTTGCGATCTTTTCAAGAGACCCATCAGAAGAAGAAAAATTGGCCCAAATTCATGCTCACAGATTCAAAAAGCTACAACATTAAAAAACCTATAAAAATGAGCAAATGCTCACATGGCAGATTCATGCTCACAGATTCATGTATCTTAATTCATGCTCACAGATTCAAAAGGCTACAAAATTGAAAGCTCACGGAATTAGTATTTATCCTCTCACAAAATTGAAAGCTCATGGAATTCATGCTCATAGATTCATGCATATTCTTCCTACAAATGAACATGGCAATGAGTCAATGGTCATTAACGGGGTAATATCACCTTCCTCTCAAGCGGCTTCACCTCCCCGGGAACGGGTTTTACGGGCACATACCTGGAAATCTCAGTGGCCTTTTTCGGCTGGAGTATCTCAACTTAAGCAGGAACACACTCGAAGGAGACCTCCCTCCTACCTGCTCAACTGTTCCGCTCTTCAAAGCATCAGTTTGAGGGGCAATATCCTCCAAGGGGACATCCCGGCAAGAAGGCAAGCTTCTTGCCGCTCGCCATTCTTGACTTGACGAACATGTTTACAGGAGCCATTTCGCCTTCGATAGGAAACATCTCCACCCTCACATATCCCGATCTATCGAATAACAGCCTGTCGGGAAGCATCCATTCGTCCGTGGGGATGCTATCGTCTGTCGCCTTTTTCGATCTATCGAGCAACAACTTGTCGGATGACGTACCCATGTCCATATAGAACCTGTCTACCATCACACGGTTTGAGCTTCACACCAACAACCTCACAGGAACACTTCCGGCCGATATGGGAAGCATGCTTCCATACCTCAATAGCCTGTTGCTGTTAGAGAACCCGTTTACGGGGCCAATTCCCATGTCCATCTCCAACGCGTCTGGACTCCAACGTATTCAACTTCATAACAATGTGTTTAGTGGCACAATCCCTCCTAACCTCGGATCATTACAGAATCTACACAGCCTAATCCTAGGTGATAATCAGCTTGAAGCCAACGGTGTCGGAGATTGGAGTTTCTTCACTGGTCTGGTTAACTACACAAACTTGCAAATACTTGATGTGAGCAAAAACATGCTTGGAGGCGTCTTTCCTGATGCCATAGCAAACCTCTTTACATGACTGACATGGTTAGGGATGATGGGCAACCATTTCTCTGGCAGCATTCCACCTGAGATTGCAAACCTCGTCGGACTAACCCAGTTCAGAATCAGTCAAAATCATCTCACATGTAATCAAGCTTCATCAGTTGCTCCTGTTAGTCGAAATATGTGCTAAAATCAGAGTTTCTTCCCTATGGTTGCAGGGCTTATTCCAGCCAGTATATGGAACCTTCAGAATCTGATAAAGTTGAAGCTGTATGGAAATTTTTTCTCCGTGAAAATTCCGACGGAGATTGGCAACCTTACCCAGTTGAGTTTACTCTATCTGAATATAAATTACTTCACAAGCATGATACCAAAGACACTGGGAAACTGCAAGAACATGCAATTGTTAAACCTGGGGTATAATCATCTTACCGGCACGATAACTCTGGAGATCATGGGCATATACTCTCTATCTATTTACCTCAAGTTTCTCCGACAATTAATTGACGGGGCAACTGCCCTCACAGATTCATGTATATCCTATAATCTCTATCTATTCATTTGGTGGACATTAAAATAACAAAAAACCAGAACCAATTAGCAAGTGAAAAAGCCTGTCAGAAGAAGCAAACCAACGAAAACCCATCAGCAAGTTGCAAAAAAATGAGCAAATCCTCACAACATGAAATGGGAAAAATGAGCAAACATGGCAGATTCAAAAAGAAAACATGGCAGATTCAAAAAGCTACAAAATTGCTACTTACATGGAAAATTCAAAAAAAGCAAATATGGCAGATTCAATACAAAATTGCTCCAAACATCGAAGATTCAAAAAATGAGCAAGTTGCCAAAAAAATGAGCAAACACATTACCTGATAATTCCATTATCACCATCTCCGTTGGGCTTATACAGAAACCAATCATTTCCAGTTTTTGGTGATTGTGTTCATACAGAAGCTCTGTATCTTGAAATCAATGCCAGCCTTAACCCAACCACCTAAATATTACCAATAAGTTGAGTATAGCCACACAAAAATATGTAAAGCAACTCCACAATATTAACATGACAAATTATACTTCAACTCCACAATATTACTTTTTTTGCCAAAAGAAAACTGGACTCAAATTCATTCAAACCCAAGAACAAAAGCACTCAAACCATATTATGCCAAAAGAAAGGAAAAAAATCACACAGATCAAGAACATAATTGAAACTAATAAAGATTTGAAATTTTTTAGGTTTTAAACGAAACACATGACTGGACTCATGCTTGTTATCCTTTCATGTTCATGAATTAAACAAACGAAAAATAATAAAGAGGGAAAAACATATTTGCTGCAAAGAACATGCTCACCATAGCTTTAAAGGTTCTCACGGGAAAGCGGTATATGGGCGCCATTATGCGAGCTTCTACAACATCGGTTAAAGAAAATTTTAAAATTAACAAAATACAAACTGGACTCAGGCTTGATTTCAAATAATTGGCTTGATACCTATGCCAATTTTTAAAGGTTAGGGTAGTAGTTAATATCAACCGTCCAGATTAACATCAAATATATTTTGAGAACTGTTATTTGAATGCCCCTACACATACAGAATGACACAAATTGCTGAAGGTTTCTATTTTCAGTACCAAACTATATTTTGAGAACATTTCTAACACATATTTTTTGAGAACAGTTCTAAAAAATATGACACAAATTTGATGTTCAATAACTTTCAATAACGTTTCTGTGTAGGGGCATTAAATAACTTTTCTCTAATCTATTGGTACTGAAAATATGACATATGGGCATTCAAGAACATCAAATATATGACACAAAATACACAGATCATGAACATAATTGAAACTAATAAAGATTTAAACTTTTTTAGGTTTTAAACGAAACACATGACTGGACTCATGCTTGCTATCCTTTCAAGTTCCTGAATTAAACAGAGGAAAAATAATAAAGAGGAAAAAACATATTTACTACAAAGAACATGCTCACGATAACTTTGAAGCTTCTAACAGGAAAGCAGTATATGGAGGCCTTTATGCGAGCTTCTACAACATGAGTTAAAGAAAATTTTAAATTTAATAAAATACAAACTGGATTCGGGCTTGATTTCAAACAATTGGCTTGATTTCAAACAACTGGAGTCGGGCTTGATTTCAAACAATTGGCTTGATACCTATGCCAATTTTTAAAGGTAAGGGTAGTAGTTAACATCAACCCTCCATATTAACATCAAATATATTTGAGAACTGTTCTTTGAATGCCCATACACATACAGAATGTCAAAAATTTCTGAAGGTTTCTATTTTCAGTACCAACCTATATTTTGAGAACAATTCTGACACATATTTTGAGAACAGTTCTTAAAATAACACAAATTTGATGTTCAATAACTTTCAATAACTTTTCTGTGTAGGGGCATTCAATAACTTTTCTCTAATATATTGGTACTGAAAATATATGACATAGGGGCATTCAAGAACATCAAATATATGACACAAAATATATGACAGAAATTTCTATTTTCAGAACATCAAATCTGGAAGAACATCAAATATATTCAAGAAATTTTATTGAATGCCCCTACACATACAAAATGACACAAATTCAATCGAGCTTGTTTTACTGAAATGACCCTAGCAAAAATGCTAAAAGGTCCTAAGACCATTTACATTCAATCAATTTCGATCCTTTGTTGGGATGATTTATTAGCTACTGAAACCACGCAAAATTCATAAAATGTGAAACTGAACATAAATGTTTTCTACTGTACACTCTACATCAGTGATCAT
Source organism: Scilla litardierei (assembly GCA_030789695.1). Classification (NCBI taxonomy): domain Eukaryota; kingdom Viridiplantae; phylum Streptophyta; class Magnoliopsida; order Asparagales; family Asparagaceae; genus Scilla; species Scilla litardierei. The sequence continues at coordinate 62,910,131 of CM061133.1, read as the reverse complement.
GGTCAATAACCAGTTACATTGCTTTTCTTTTATGTTGAAAAAATGACCAACATATCTTCAACCAAATACATTCAAACATGACCCCAAACAATAGAATCAAAATTTGCAAACTGGCATGACTTCTTATATGATACTGTAAATTTGCAATCCATATAGAAGGTCAGTAGTATGTAACCCACAAAATAAGGTTCAATCAGATACATTAATATTCATGTTCTTCAAGCATTGCTACGATAAAATGAATACTGCTTTAAAAAGACAACAAAATGAAAGCGGACAGAACTGCGGTTAAAAAAATACTTTCCAGATGTGAAAATATACTTTTCTACTGGTTCCTCAAGAATAACCCTGTCACCGAACAATATAACTTATGAAAAATAACCAATTGTCAATATAACCATTGAAGGAAATGCAAAAACATGGAAACATTGCAATAAAAACTTATGGCAAAGTTCTATCTACTAACAGAAAAAGGTGATATGCACACATCAATATTCTCAGTTAATTAAAGTGAAGATGTTGATCTACTTATACTACAACTTCCACATGTAAAATCGCTAAATTCCATCAAATTTGTACACTCATTACCTGGGTAACAATACCAATCTCCTTAAAAGCAGCTCTAACTGCATGCCATCGGCCAAAAGACAACATACAGCCTGTAGGAAAAAAATCCCCCTACCCCCAAATAAATCAACACAAAACTCCAATCAAAATGCCATAAAACACACAGTTTAATCTAATAATCACTCACCAGCACTTCCCACCCCAAATCTCATCCTCGGCCTCTCAAATCTCCTTCAAAGTAGATGTAGTAGTTAATTTAAATGATAATAACTACAACCAACAAATTCTAAAAACAAAAACAACAAAATATCAATGATAACTAATCGTATTAATCAAACTAATGCTAAAAGGATTGGTCTGATTTGGGCTTTTCCAGCTGACCACTACTGGACTGAGCAATATCACCTCCCAGCATCGCCCTTGCTACCCCTCCCTCGAGTAAATTTCCTCCAAGATGTGATAGACAGATTACCTAGCCAAAAACACACAAAAGTGTTAATTTGTTAAAGTAAAGCCACTGCATGGACATGCTTATTATTACAAACCCTTAATTGCGATCATTCCATATTAAATATATCACAGCTAGAGCATACAATACCCATGTTATCAAACAGCCCTTCGAAACAGTCAAGTCTCCCCATAAAGTCCATAAACCAAGTAACTCTGTAAAAGCACATTCTGAATCTGTCAGAAGTAAGAGAAACAAAGAACAATTTCAGTGCTACAATTTCAGTGCTATAGTATAACAAATTCAGAAGTTCAGAGAATGTAGAAACAATTTCAGTGCTATAGTATAACAATTTCAGAAGTTCAAAGAATGTAGAAACAATTTCAGTGCTATAGTATAACAATTTTAGTGCTATGGATAATAAATTATACATAATGGAGAAATAAATAGATTTAGTTAAAGCACATTGAATAAAAACATGTCAGAAGTTTTCAATGCTATAGTATAACAACCAAATAGTATGGAATTTTTCATACGATAAGTGAAGCACCTTCTATCAGTAGAACATTTCATTCGTATCAGCCTATCAGGTTAAACAATTAACTGCCCCTCAAAATCCCAATTCATTTCACAATTTCATTCGTATCAGCATTTCGATCAAATAAATCCCTCTATCCCCAAGCCAACAGTAGGAAACGCTAAAAGAAAAGCAAGTGATGCACCCTTTATACAACATTCGATGGGTTTACTGATTTGAATCGCAAAATAAAGTATTAACAATTAGTAAAAGAAAGTATTTCAAATTACTAAAAGAAACTCCCTCAACAACCCATTCAAAATAGTAAAACAAAGTATTTCGATCAAATAAATATAGCCACCATTTATCTCATCAAAAACTTCTTCGACAACTAATAATCATGATGGCCAATGCATTAGAAAGGTTACTGAAAGCACGACCAACCCAATTACAGCACATAAATAAGCATGTGACTCAATAGTGGTCATTTTATTTTTAACCTAATAAGGTGGATAACCTTCACCTTTCCCGCAAAACAACCATGTTGCCAAGAACTTATGAGCTCTTCTCATAACATGCTCGACCAACACCCTAACCTCATTTTCGAAAGTAAGTTTTAAAACATGTTTTGTGGTTATATGTGATGTATGCACTTTCCTGGTTATACTTAACTTACGGCTACACAATTTAGAT
>CM061133.1:62862697-62907406 GCA_030789695.1 Scilla litardierei | reverse complement strand
AGGTTGAGCTGCACCCGAAGCTCACGAGGCGAGTAGATGACTAAGATGGGATTCGTCACTTCCGTTAAAGGGAAGTTAGTGTTACAGGCTCAGTACGGTCTTTATGTTAATCCTCGGCCGGGGTGCGTTGTAAGAAGTACAATGTGTATACAATAAAGACAGCCGTATACTGACCAATGTTGTCTAATGGGGTTGACAGTAAACCATACCCTAGGCCAACATAAACACAGTCTTGACGAAGGGACTATGGCTAACAGAGTTCATCACTGACACAGCCAATATAAACCCAATGATGCTTTTGTCAAAGGGTCGATCACGTTATGATGATTCTGAAACAGGGACGACAGCTGCTGCTCGTAGTGACCGTCGTCTAGGGGTTCCGAGCCTCAACATGTAGTAAGATTAGGTTGTAGGGTCTCACACCGAGTAGTGTTCGTGTCTTAGTAATAGGAAGATTAATTGAGAGAAAATCATTTGATGATATTAACAAGTCAAGTTGTGAAAGTTAGTCGCAATAGCAATAGGGACAAACGTTGCATTTGATGCAAACTATGATTAAACGTGTCGTAAATTGGTTACGACAAATTTAGTAGGAACAAACATGTTGGAAAGGGTTACCTGGATGACGGGATTGTCCCAGTCTAAACACAGGTTCAAACCGTGTCCAAATCAGAGCTCAAACGAGCCCGGAAACGCGAAAACAGTCCAAGGCGAAGTGGGTTAGACCCACTGGACAAAAAGGCCCATAGGCAAGGGAAAACAGGTGCAGCCCGCTGACTGCAGCGGGCGAACACCCGCGGCAACAGCGGTCGCAGCCCGCTGTTGCAGCGGGCACGGCCCGCTGCGGCAACGGGCGGGCCGCCCGCCTTAGCCCCCTTGGGCGGGCGCGCCCGCTAAGCTTAGCGGGCGTGCCCGCAACTTAAGTTGTTTTAGTTTTTTTTTTTTTGAAACCCTAAATGACGGCTACGGAATTTGATAATTTGCTCAACTTTGAGCAATTGTTTGAGGGGTCAAATGAAGTCGAAATTCGTCGCCGTCGGTTCCTACGTGTTCACCATTCGAAGCTTTTTGAATTGATAGCTTGTTTGGTGTCTGAAGTTTAATGTGCAAGGAGAATTAATTAGTTAAAGTTTGCCTTTATGAAAAGCTCACTTTAACTTGAAATTAAGCCAAATTGGCTTAATTGATTTTTCTCCCTCCTGCGAAATGTCCCACATTGCTCGCAACGAGAGAGTGAGTGTCGACTCCCTATATAAATAGGGGTGCACACTTCTCGTTGAAAAATACACCAAGCCATCGATCGAGTTGCTCCAGATTTTTAGAGCAAGATCGATCGGCGACTAAATTCTCTCTCTCTCTTCCTGTTCTCCGGAGTAGTCCTAGCAAGACTACGAAGGGGTTTGGATTCTTGATCCGGACGTCTAAGACGCGGGTTCTTCTCAAGTGAAACTTTCTACCGCGTGTGATCGGCTCGGAGGCGAAAGTCAGCTCAGGCGGATCGGTGCGAGGGTGCAAGGCGGCTCAGGCGGTTTGAGTCAAGACGGCTCGGCTACGAGGAGCTTCTGAAGACGGTGAGGTACATCTTGCCTGCTCCAGGGCCAAGATTCCGGGTATGTGCTTAAGTAATTTGTAGTGTAGATTTAATTAGCCGCTTTAGAGTAGATCCCTCTTGGGGTGGTCAGATCCACCCCAAGTTGGCATAGATCGGGCTAGGTTCTGGCTTCCCAGAGCCTAGCTAAATAGTTTAGCTAGTCTGGAAATTTTGAGTTTCCGTTTTCCGCTGCGCATTCGCGCCTCTGTGGTTCGTCTGACTTAGGACGAACACAGATCCGAGCTCTGGGGGTCCACCAAAACCCAAACAGTGGTATCAGAGCCACGGTTATGCATGTTGATCTTTTAAGCGTTTTTTAAATCTTTAAAATTGCTTTAGTTTTAACATAAAAACTATTTTTTAAAATTGTTTTGTGTTTAAAAATTTTTTTTGCAACACGCAAATTTTGGACTATTTATTTTATGCGATAAATTTTAAATAGATCACCAATGTTTAAATACTTTATAAATTTTTTTTATGAGATATAAAATTTTTTGGGGGTATTTAATGTTTATGTAACTTTATAGAAAAAATTTATCTTTGAAATTTAAATTTTTTTTAGTTACATAAAGGTTAGAAATCTTTAAAAACTTTGTTTGAAAGCTTCTAAAACGATTTCTAAAAGATTTTAAAATTGTTTTAAAATTGTTTTAAAAATATGTAAATAATAGAAATACTTTATTTTCATGAGATGAAACACTAAACTAGTTTCTTTTTACATAGATGTTTCTAAAATTATTTATGTGATATTTTAATTTTAGAAATATGGTTTAAAAATTTTAAAGCCTAGGTTTAAAATTATTTGATAATTTTATACGACCTAGTTTTATGCGATGAAATTTTTTTTAGGCTTTAAATTTTAATCTTTAAATTTTAATTGTTAAATTTTAGATTTGCACGTTTTTATTATGTAGATAATTTAAACTTGCAAATGCTCATGTATGTGACAAAATAAAAGTTTATTTATGTTGATAAATTAGTTGTTTCCTTTTAATGGACATGTGAACCTTATTAGGTTAGCCATTAAATGTTTAAAAATTTTATAAGATGAAATTTTATAAACTAGTGACATGTTATGTTTGACAAAACAAAACAACATCAAAACCTAATACCAGATTAGGGTAGTCCCTTTGTTTGTAAATCATTTCTAATAAATCGTTTAATTGATGATTTTCACAAGAGACTAATTTTGAAAATGTTGAATTGTTTCATAAATCCTAATTAGATTGGGGTAGCACGTTGAACGAATAGACCTTATAGTTGATAAGGACTTAATAAAATTGTTCAACCAATCCATAAAATTTCCAATTTTTAGGATCCACTAGTTGATAAGGATTAACTAGTCTTCTAAATTAAAAGCCATTTAGTTGTTTGGAAAACATAGAATTGATGAAAACTCCTTCAATGGATCATGATGTCGGTCAATGTGCTTGGCTAAGTTTGCTGGACCAACCTGGCTAGAGTGGGTAACAAGTGGTCCTGGCTTAGTCAATTCCCTGGCCGCGTCCGCTGGACTGCAATGAGTCGATTCATGACTATGTAAGTCCATCGACTATACCTAAGTCAATACGATAATAATCTTGTTCAAGATAAATCGTAGCCCTCCTTGTTTTAGGAGTTGGCAACTGTAAGAAACATGTTACGGTTGTTGAGCTACACTCAAGCTGTGATATGTCAATCTTATAGAAACCGATTTCTTGATTGACATCTTGACCTGACTGAAACCGTTGTCTCATCCTTCGAGCATCGGCATAAGTCTAACCAAGAATGTAGTCTAAGTCCTGACCCAAACCGACGTGTCGTGCATACACCAAGCGACGGGGCAAGTTAGGCTAGACACGAAAACAAGGGACCGACTAGGCTAGCCATTGTGATCCGGTTGAGCACACTCATGATCACAAATGACCAGGGGTAAAAATCGATAGGGAATCATAGTAAATATGATTGACGACAAGTTCGTCTACCGACTGCAGAGTTGGACAACTTGTTGAGATACACTCAAGGTTGTCAGGCTCAGGGTAGTCGGAGCCCTCTCTCACAAATGTTATTTTATAATAAATTGTTTATTATTAAGGCTTTAATAAATTTAGTGGGAGAATATAGTTTTATAAAAACCATTAAAACTATACTACGAACTAATACTAACTAAAGTATCTATAAAATGCAGAATGGATTCGGGACTTAGATATATGGTTGAGAAGAACGTGCTGGATGGAACGAACTACAAAGGCTGGCTTAGGAACATCAAGTTGGTCCTTTCCCTAGCAAGAATAGGATACGTACTGTTCGAGGACACTCCGGATAAGCCCGAAGAAGATTCGACCTTCGAGGAAAAGGAAGCCTACAAATTGTACCAGAGGGATGCAGAGAAGGCCAGGTGCCTTACTCTGGCTTCGATGACCAACGAGTTGCAGAGGAAGCATGAACATATGGATGTTCAAAGCATGCTCCTCAATGCACAAGAGTTGTACGACAAGCGATCTCGAGCTGCCAAGTTCGAAGCCACCAGCAACCTCTGGGGCACCAAGATGGGGACAGGGCCCGTACAGGATCATGTTATCAAGATGATCGGGTACGTAGAGGACGCTGCCCAGCTATGATTTGTCTTGGACAATGAGATGTCCATAGACATTATCCTAAAGTTTTTGACTCCAGAGTTTAAGCCTTTCATCACTGGTTTTATAGTGAACAGTCTTGAAACGGATCTTCCTGGTCTCCTTAATATGCTTAGGCAGTTTGAGGAGATTGAGAAGAAGCCGACTGCATTGGTTGTTGGCTCTGCTTCTTCCGACCAGCCGAAAGGCAAGGGTAAGAAGAGGCAAGTCCCGCAACCTGCAAAGGCAAAGAAAGGGAAGAAAAAGACTAAAGGGGCCCCGTCGAAATCTGAGTGCTTCCATTGCCACAAGATTGGCCACTGGAAGAGGAACTGTAAGATCTATCTTGCAGAGAAAAAGAAGGGGCATACGGATGCCTCTACCTCATGTACAAATTCAATTCATTAAAACGTAATTATTTCCAATCATATAGTATGAGATACTAAAACACATCTGTGTAATGTATACATGTGGCTGATATGAAGCGGAGATGGGAGAAGTGCGGAGGACGGTCGGTAATCTGAGCAATCGTTGCTGCTAGGGCCGTTCAAACGACTTCGAGAGACATGATCAAGAAGAAGATGATACTATTTTTGGTTAAATAAAATGTATCATTTCTTTTAAGTTGAAAACAATGATTGAGTGTTCTACACTCAAAGTTTATTTGGATAAACAAATTATGGTTCATCTTAATGAATCCTTTGTTTTATGAATGTCTCAGGAATTACGTTTGATGTTGAGTTGAAATTTTGATTGGCTTAAAATTTTCTGTGATTGTGGCTTTCTGAGATGGTTGCGAAATTCTCGAATGATGATGCGAAGCTTCGGAAAATGTTGATTTTCGAGCTGACTTGATGTTATAGTCAATTGGTAGTTAAGTATAGGTTTCAGGGGCATATAAATTGTCTGCGATCACAATTATACGCATATTAAGATTAATTCTTAATAAACCACATTCAGTTATTAAAGGGTTAATATTAAATGTTGGTTAAGGAAAAGGTACAGTGTAGGACGTTTTGATTGAGCGAGTCAATATCAAGATTCCTTAAACCGATCTTGACTTGACTCATTCGTCAAACCGAACCTGACACTAGTACATTCCATCTAAAGCACTTATCAAATGGTTATATCTTCGTATATATAATCTAAATATGATTTAGATATAATATTGAAGTATTTAACCAGGTAATTCTCAAAGTCAGTGGGAGCAAGTTCGTATACTTAGTTCCGGTCTTTCGGATTAAGTAAAAAGGATTTCCTACTTGTAAATCATCTATATAAAACATTGAATCAAAATTATTTTGATTCAATCGAATATATAGAGACTCAGGGTGTCATGTATGTACTTGACATATTGACACAAGAAATGAGCTGAGACTGACTCATAGATTATAATGTTAGACCCTACATCTAGATTCTATATGCTAATTGTTAGCTATACAAAGATAGGAAAAATTGATCCAGATCATTTTTCCCAAGGATCAACCCTGTGTGTGTGATCAAGAGATGTATTAATTAATGCATTAAAATTCGTTGTAGATACTCGTTAGTAAAACCACTCTTAGGTTTGTCATATAAATGTCAATGTGACTGATATGCTATAACGGTATGAGATACCGAGATAAATAGCCTAAGTGCAAGTGGGAGATGTAGGAGAATATGTGTCCATAAGGCAATTTATCCTATATATACGTCTTGTTCATACTGTATCTGGTACGTATTATTCTAAGTATAAATAAAATCGTTCGTATTAATATACTTAGATAATATCCATAGACTTATAGTTAGGTCCTTACGTATCTAGATGAGATCTCGATTATGAGTAAGTATGCGACCGAATATAAATATAAGTCTTAAACGGTTCATGGTCATAGATGTGTCGAGAACTGGATATCGACACATCGGATAGACCATTGTGTCTTAGTCTTATCTTAGGGTAATGATGATCTCATAGTCATTCGACTTGGTGAAGTCGGAGACGAGACACATGTGCTCATTGGAGAATGAGTTCACTGAACGACCACATAAGAGTTATTAAATGGTTAACTTTAACTAAACTGTCTTTAATAACTCTAAGGTGATGATAGGTTAGCTGGTCCTTAAGACCTGAAGTTGTTTGTACAAACCTGTGAGTAAACAGTGTAGCTTAGACCTATGATCTAGCTTCGAGGCAAGGCCTGTTGAAAGATCTTAGGTTGAGCTGCACCCGAAGCTCACGAGGCGAGTAGATGACTAAGATGGGATTCGTCACTTCCGTTAAAGGGAAGTTAGTGTTACAGGCTCAGTACGGTCTTTATGTTAATCCTCGGTCGGGGTGCGTTGTAAGAAGTACAACGTGTATACAATAAAGACCGCCGTATACTAACCAATGTTGTCTAATGGGGTTGACAGTAAACCATACCCTAGGCCAACAGAAACACAGTCTTGACGAAGGGACTATGGCTAACAGAGTTCATCACTGACACGTCCAATATAAACCCAATGATTCTTTTGTCAAAGGGTCGATCACGTTATGATGATTCTGAAACAGGGACGACAGCTACTGCTCGTAGTGACCGTCGTCTAGGGGTTCCGAGCCTCAACCTGTAGTAAGGTCAGGTTGTAGGGTCTCACACCGAGTAGTGTTCGTGTCTTAGTAATAGGAAGATTAATTGAGAGAAAATCATTTGATGATATTCACAAGTCAAGTTGTGAAAGTTAGTCGCAATAGCAATAGGGACAAACGTTGCATTTGATGCAAGCTATGATTAAACATGTCGTAAATTGGTTACGACAAATTTAGTAGGAACAAACATGTTGTAAAGGGTTACCTGGATGATGGGATCGTCTCGTTCTAAACACAGGTTCGAACCGTGTCCAAATCGGAGCTCAAACGAGCTCGGAAACGCGAAAACAGTCCAAGGCGAAGTGGGTTAGACCCACTGGGCAAAAAGGCCCATAGGCAAGGGCAAACGGGCGCAACCTGTTGACTGCAGCAGGTGTACGCCCGCTGCAGCAGCGGGCGCGGCCCGCTGCGGTAGCGGGCGCACGCCTGCTGCGACAGCGGGCGGGCCACCCGCCTTAGCCCCCTTGGGCAGGCGCACCCGCTAAGCTTAGCGGGCGCACCCGCAACTTAAGTTGTTTTAGGTTTTTTTAAACCCCAAATGACGGCTACGGATTTTGATAATTTGCTCAACTTTGAGCAATTGTTTAAGGGGTCAAACGAAGTCGAAATTCGTCGTCTTCGGTTCCTACGCGTTCACCATTCGAAGCTTTTCGAATTGATAACTTGTTTGGTGTCTGAAGTTTAATGTGCAAGGAGAATTAATTAGTTAAAGTTTGCCTTTATGAAAAGCTCACTTTAACTTGAAATTAAGCCAAATTGGCTTAATTGATTTTTCTCCCTCTTGCGAAATGTCCCACATTGCTCGCAACGAGAGAGTGAGTGACGACTCCCTATATAAATAGGGGTGCACTCTCCTCGTTGAAAAATACACCAAGCCATCGATCGAGTAACTTCAGATTTTTAGAGCAAGCTCGATCGGCGACTAAATTCTCTCTCTCTCTCTTTTTGTTCTCCGAAGTAGTCCTAGCAAAACTACGAAGGGGGTTTGGATTCTTGATCCGGCCGTCTAAGACGTGGGTTCTTCTCAAGTGAAACTTTCTACCACGTGTGATCGGCTCGGAGGCAAAAGTCAGCTCGGGCGGATCGGTGCGAGGGTGCAAGGCGGCTCAGGCGGTTCGAGTCAAGGCGGCTCGGCTTCGAGGAGCTTCTGAAGAAGGTGCGGTACATCTTGCCTGCTCCAGGGCCAAGATTCCGGGTATGTGCTTAAGTAATTTGTAGTGTAGATTTAATTAGCCGCTTTAGAGCAGATCCCTCTTGGGGTGGTCAGATCCACCCCAAGTTGGCATAGATTAGGCTAGGTTCTGGCTCCCCAGAGCCTAGCTAAATAGTTTAGCTAGTCTGGAAATTTTGAGTTTCTGTTTTCCGATGCGCATTCGCGCCTATGTGGTCCGTCTGACTTAGGACAGACACAGATCCGAGCTCTGGGGGGTCCGCCAAAACACCAACACTCCTTTGATCTTTCGGCCTAAGTTTTTTAAGTGCAAACACCATTCAATCATTTTTATTTTGATTTTTTATGGTGGTGCTTCTGAGTTTTTTTGGTGGTGCTTCTGAGTTTTAAATGCATACACAAAGTTTTTGAATGCACAAATATTGTTTTTGTGTGCTCCTGAGTTACGCATGAAAATCCTTGGTCTTTCTTTTGGTGTGTGCGGCTGTTAAACATAAAAATACACATTTTTGTGCGGCAGTCGAAAGAGAAATTTTTAGCCAAATTGTTTTTTTGTGTTGCGCCTTCTCCTGTCAAAACCAACGCAAGTTTTCCTCTCTCAATCATCTAGGCACCTTGTTTTTTTATTGATTGCTGTGCCTCCATACATATCACGGCAAGGGTTACAACACCATCTTCAAGTTCTCTCTTCAAGTTTCAATCCAGAGGAGGAGTTGATCCAACAAGGTACAAAGTGTTCAGATTCGTGAAATCTGTTTTCGATCGCGCGATCAACTTCGAACACCCATATCTCTTGATCCAGATGTCGGATCGACGAGCCGTTTGCGCCCACGTGACCACATCTTCATGTCCTTCGCAACGGTGATAGTCTCCATTGCTCAATCCACAGGATCATACTCAGTTTGGACGTTTTTCTACAGATCAGCCACTGTAGAATTCAGATTCGCGTAGTCATCTTCCGAAGAATATATCTTTCAACCCAGACATCGGATCAGCGAACCGTTTGCGCCCACGTGATCATGATCTCACAAACTTTATCACGGTGATATCTCTCTGATTTTTCATCGCAGTATTAAGGCTATTTGAATCTGTTTAGTTGTGAGATTGTACTGTGAATAGCTTTACTCTGAAAATATCTCTGCGCTTTAAATCTTGAACTATATTTGTACGGTGAGATCACTACCCGTAAGTGTGATCAGGTTTATTGAGTGAAATCCTCATAGGTCTTGGGGTCGAAGTTTTGGCAGGGAGCCACTCCGTTAAAAAATATCTGTGCCTAATTATCTCCGTGATTGTGTTTGATTTTAAAATTCGTGCCACAACACCCTATTCACCCCCCTCTAGGGTGTTTTTCAGCTTTAGATGCTTCAGACGATGTTAGTTCTAGAATGACTCCATATTTCATACTATTTTGATATTCTTGGGTTTTCTATTTTGAATGCATCCATATACTATGGTATCGAGATAAAAATATTTGGCGTGAGTTTTACATTCGCAGTGTGATACATGAGTAAGCAAAACCGACATCCTGAGAAAGATGATCTAGCATCTCCTTCTTCGCTTTCTATTCTATTTTTAATTTTTCTTTCTTTTTATTACTTTTCTCGTTCGGTTCTCCTTTTACTTATCTTCCTCGAGGACAAGTAAGAGGTAAGCTTGGGGGATTTTGATCACTCCATATTTTACACCTTTTTTCTGCATGTTTGCATGCCGTTTTGATCGCCCATATCGCGTTTTCACGATTATTCGACAATATTGCGATGCCTTTCACTATTTCTTGTTTTTGTCATATTTCAGGAAATATGGAGCGATTTGGAGCGATTTTGAGATCAAGGGGTTTGCAAGCGCTAAAGAGTATCACCCACGGCTCGTTTGAGGGCCATTCAGCGATGGAGGATGAGTGGAAGAAGAAGGAACTTCGTAAGAGCGACGAGGAGGAGAAACGGAGAAGATTGGGTAAACATCATGCCACTTGACCGAGTTGAGCACTCACTCGGCCGAGCAAGAAAGCCCACTCGGCCGACCAAAGCGGACACGCACAAGAGAGAATCAGCATGTACTTGGCCGAGTGACGACAGCCCACTCGGTCGAGTAGGAATGTTCACTCGCCTGAATGGCACGTGAAATTCGTCCAGAGAGAGGCCAGAGTTATTGGAATCTGTCAAACATTCTGAGAGGTCCCACTCGGCCGAGCATGAAATGCCACTCGGCCGAGTGAATAAAGCCCCTCGGACGAGACACCTCCGAAGGGAGACCTTAAGACCCCCCGACTTACTGTTTTCTTACAGGGTTTGTCACTCGGTCGAGTGACAATGCCACTCGGCCGAGTGAACCGCTTCGCCTGCTGCTAGGGTTGCGATTTCTAGGTTGTGCAGGGGCAGTTTGGTCATGATTTTTTGGGTGATTTTAGAGGGTATTTAAACCCAGTTTTGCCCTAGTTTAGAGAGCTTTTGAACAATTAAATTTTAGACTTTCTTTTAGGGATTTGAGGGCTAGGTTTTGGTGAATTCTCAGTTGGAAATCATTGCTATCTACATTGGTTTGTCAATTCCTATTGAAAACTCTATTTTTATGCATTGTTTCTCTTTTGCAATGAATTGTGCCAATGTTATTGTTGATTTTTCTGAGATTTGCATGATGTCTAGTGAGTAGATTTGATGTGCTAGGGTATGGGGATGAATCTATGGACCCTATTTCTAAATTGTGATGAATTTGTGGAATTGTTGCTAGAATTGATTAGGGTTAGGTTGGGATTGATTAATTACGGATAGCAAGGCATTCATATCGATTGGGATTTGCAAGAGATTGGATCCCAATCGATAGTAAGGCCCAGATATTTGATTTAGATTGACAATTGGATTTCTCTAGACTTGGTTTGTAAGAGATTGGACCAAAGCTAGGATTTTTAATTGTAACGGTCTGTTTTCGTTGTACTTTGTTCGGGCACGTGCTTTTGGCCGTGCACGTGTTTATTTTAGACTTTATTTGATTGTGAACACTTTTGTGTGATGTACCGTTGTGAACGTCTCTGAGAGTATTAAATAGTGGCACTATCTTGGAACGACATTTCTCGAGTCGTTTTTCCACAATTTAATCTTACTCGATGAGACGTGACGATTTTCACTTTTGACGGAAGACGTTTCTATTTTTAGTTTCGTCGTCCGACGTTGAAATTGAGATCCGTCTTCTAGTTAGCTCACTTTCATCGTCACGATCACCCCGATATTAATTTTATAATTTTTGGAGTTTATTTGACCACTTTTATATTTTTAACAAGGTTTATAATATTTTTAATAAGTAATTTTTAAATTATTTTCGGCCAAATAAAATTTATTTGAGTTTAAAACGTTTTAAAGAATTTTTGAGCCAATTTCCAGCTCATTTGGATCGCAGCAAATCCTTGTGTGAGTTGGAGAGGGTGAGATTTGAATTTTAAATTATTTTAAACTCCTAATCTCATTAGGATTAGCCCTAGACCTAGTCAACCCCTCTACACTATATAAGCAACTTTAGGAAGACCTATTTTCGCAAGAAATTAACCCTAGCCTCTTCCAAACTCAAATTTGACGTTGCGACGATTCGTCGCAACGTTGCGACGAACTTCTGCCGCACGACCGAGGAAATCAGCGCCGTTTCCCCGCCCTGACCGATAGCCGCCCCCGCACCAAGCTCTGCATCGCACCGCTGCTGCCGCCTGCTCGCACCCCCCATGTCAGACCGAGAAGATCTCTCGGTCAGACCGATAGTCGCCCCCCGCTCACGCCCGCATCTCCGCACCCCGCATCTGACGTGTGCCACGCTGGCGGTGGGCCGCGCGACACGGGGGTTTAGAAATTTGTAACCGCAAGCGCACGGTGTTGTAGTGTGGCTTGGGGGTCGAACACAGGGAGGCTAGGATGTGCTTGTGTCAAGGAGGACCAGAATCACCCTGTGGGCGAGCTAGCCCGAATCGGTAAATGGTTGTCACGGAAAGAAATGAAAGGTATGAACAACAAGAAAATAAACCCAGGACTTTGGTTTCCACTCCAACGAGCGACTCTCGCCGATGCGGCCTACGGGTATGGATGGCGATCGGAATTAGGGTCTAATGGTGAGACGTTGCCTCTGAAAGTGGTACCGGCATCCCATGGGCCCGATATTCCTGTCGGTGCCCAGGATGATACACCGGACTTCCCGGATTCGATCAGTGGGCACTCCCGTGTCCATTAACACTGATCGATTCCGGGAGCACTAAGCTCGCAACGATAACTCCCAACGTCTCATCATGCCGCTCCCGCGTGCTAGGATTCGGCGTCTACGCAAAGGGCGTGAGCTATGGCTAGGGAGTCAACCGGCAAGTTTATTCCCCCTTGGCCCAACGGTCAAAGGCGGTCTTTTTCCTGCCGATGACAATGTAACACCCCGCGTAACCGTTAGATTTCTAATCCCTATCGATTTCCTAACCCTATGGACGCATCGGAAAGAGCCCCCGAAGGGGTTTCCACCAAAATCCCAGATTTGGGAACTACTCACAAAAATTCATTAAAAAGCGATCTAAATGAAAATGAACCGTTGGAATCATAATCAGATGATTGGAATGCGGAAGTAATAGAGTAATTAAGACAATACTAAAATTTGAGAAAGATCCGAAAACTTACAAAAGAACAGTAATTACAGCCGTCACAATGGGAGAAAACAGTAAAAACTAGCAGCTCCCCCGTTTCTGGAACCCTAGGGGTTCTATTTATAGACTCTCGTATCACCCGATCGGTTGACAAGTCAACCGATCGGGTGATCCGTTACAGATAATAAAAGAAAACGGCGAGCTTTCACCCGGTCACATGAACCGGTCGGGTGAGTTCTTGGAGTGACCGGTTGGATCTTGGCGCCATCGGGTGAAGTGATCGGTTGGGTGCCCGTGTCTTCAGCTCCTCAGCATCAGCTACAGATGAACCGATCGGGTGAGAGTCACCCGATCGGTTGGAATTTTGCTCGAAAAGACAGAGAACATGCCCCCGCTGAACCGGTCTGTGAACCGGTCGGGTGACTTCCACTTGAGCTCCGGCTGAGACCGGGTGGTGCACGCGTGCATCACCCGATCGGTTGGAGATGGCCAACCGACCGGGTGAGGGGCTGAAAGATGTATTCTTTGACGTTTGACCCCCTGGATCACGCGTGACTCCTCCCGTTGCTCCGGGGACTTGAGATATCGTCGTTAAACGTCCCCTACGCGGTCAATCTCCTGCAAACATGGAGAAACAAAGAAAAGTGAAAGAAAACGAGAAAATACGAGAAAACGAATAAAAGACGGCAGAAAACACGGAGAAACACAAAAGAAAACGTGCGTGAATATATGAAATATAAACGCACGTCAAAATCCCCCAAGCTGAACTCTTCCTCGTCCTCGAGGAAGACGAGTGAGAGTAGGAGCTCGGAAGGGAAAAATAGAGAGAAAGAGAGAAAAAGAGAACTCTATATCCTAGATCGCCCGTCAGGGCCAAAAAAATCAAAAATGACACACCAAGCAAGCAAACGCCAAATCACATCACTAAACCAAGGAATACGAGTCTAGACAAGTGACGTGGGCCCACACGGTGAAGCGCGAGTGAGTGTGGTCGTGTGCTAGCAGACGGTGTCACTATCTACATTGTGCAATAAAGCTCGATATACACAAATCCAAGAAATGACCCAAATATCGATTCGATTCGAATTAAGCGGTGAATATATGTAGTTCAAGCATGCATGAGAATAGAGCGAGAATCGAAACATATCATGCGTCGGGGACTCCACAACTAGGGTTAAGGAAATCACCACACCATAGCCTAGTTAATAGCTAAAAAGGTCCTAAGCCAAGTGTTTTCGAAAACGATCGGGGTTGAGATGATGTGGAGTAGAACACTCGGTGCAAATTCTCGCCTTCCCTTTATTCTCGGCAAGTAGGAAAATATTCACACGGGAATTTTTTTGGGTTTTGGGCATTTGTATTTTTTTTTGGCTTTTTGGCTATACAAAATTTTTCTTTTCTTTTCTTTTTGGGTTTTTCTTTTCTTTTCTCTTTTTTTTTGGATTTTTGGGTTTTTGGCTGTGTACTCTCCCAAGTGGGAGAACTGTACACGACGAGGGGATTTGCACCAAGTAAAACAAAAAAGAAATCGGAATCTAAACACTTGGGCAGAGGAAACTCTACTCGCTAATTAGAGCATGGGCTAAATGGGTTATCCTAGTCCTTAATTGTGGAATCCCGACACATGCAAAATGAAGTACACGATATATATATATATATATATAGCATGCAGAAGCAGACAGGGGAAATAAATACCGCATATTCAAATCGAAGCATGATAATCTAGAGGTCATTCCTGGACAGGTATATAAAGTAAAATCACGAAGTAGAAGCACACCAAATAGCTAGGCACGATGCACGACTCACAAAAAGCTAAGTGGACCCACGATGCGTGAAATGCAAGAGGACTCGAAATCCTAGGGTCAGTGAGCGTGATTATCGATGCCATGCTAGGTGTGTGTGATTTCGTGGCGATTCATCATAGGGTTCATTTCTAGGAGAAAGAGATAAAAAGAAGAGAAGAGAGAAAAAAGAAGAAAAAATAAAAAACACGATGAAAACGAAACAAAAACGAAAAAGAAGGACTCAAATGACGCACACAGTGCGACTCCCCCAAGCTGAAGCTTGCATTGCCCTCAATGCAATATGAGTGAGTACGGGAGGACAATGAAGATGGGGGGGATACGCACCGACACAAAAAGAAATGAAAACAAGGAAAACACAGAGATGAAACTGAAAATAAAGAAAGATCAAAATCAAAATCAAACGACACAAAAATAGAAATAATACCACTCGACACGACACTCAAAAAGTGAAAAACAAGCACACACACAAAAATGAGAAAAACAACAAAACACGACAACACACCAAAATAGACGTTCCCCAAGCTAGTCATGACAGTGCTAGCGAATAAAATGTGATCGTGAAATGCAGAGATATGCAAGGGGGAGTCAAAAAACAAACAAGGTGAAATCGATGCGACACGCGAATGGTTCCCCCCCGACAGAGACAAAGCAGGGCCCCGAAAAGACAGATGGGCACCAATACGGGGGGGGCAAAAGCGGGAAAGAAAAATCAAGCAGGGGCACCACCTTCTGAGGGTGGTGACGGGGGCCTGCGCTGTGGACCAGGAGTCGTGGGGGGTGGAATGTGGAGCTCGGAGACGTCGGGTGGGTCTTCACGGATGTGGCGAATGAAGCTTTGAAGAAAGGGGAGGTCTCGGTCGACGGACTCCTTGGTTATCCGACCACCCTGTCCAGCTAGGAGGACCATGGCCGCGAACCGGTCGGCATGGTCGTCGGTTTGGAATTGCATCCCATATTCGGGATCGTAAACGTGAGGTGGGGAAGTGGTGCGTGGTGTGGTAGATGGGTTGGAGGTGGTGGGTTGAGCGGGGGGCTGTGCGCGACGGGTACGACGGGTGGGCCTAGGGTTCGAAGAGCTGGCGTCGGTGGGCTTAACACGGCGGGGAGGCATTGTGCGGGTGTCGTGCGTGTGTGAGAGTATGTAAAAGTACAATGAATCAACACAAACACGAAACACGACCAACGAGCAAATGGAATATTTGGGGTAAAATTAAAATTGAGCAAAGGAGCGAGTTTACCCAAATGAGATGAAGATCGTTGCTCGTAGACGCCCCGATGCTACTCGATAGGAGCACGCTGTGAAGCCGCATCGATTTCTTCAGCAAGTTTCGAAATTGGGGAAAACGGGTGGAGGTTAGGGTTTTGTGTGTGTGTGTAATCGAGGATAATGGAGAGAAATCGATGGTGGATGGGTAGGGAGATGGGGGGAAGGCGATCGAGGTTGATTTTAGGGAAGAAAGAGGGCAGGCGCACGAGGAAGAGGCGAAACGGTGGTTCTGGATTCGAAAATGGCGAGTACGGATCGAACGGGCGGTTGGGGGTATTTATAGGGTTTTAAGTCGAACCGATCGGGTGACTTGTCACCTGATCGGTTGACGGTTAGGTCAAAAATTCTTGCCGAAGAAGTGCTACAGGCGAACCGGTCGGTTGACTTGTCAACCGGTCGGTTGGCCGCTCCACTCATTTTCCCGAGAATTGAGGGCTGCTCACCCGGTCGCTTCAACCGATCGCGCTCGAACTCAACCGATCGGTTGATATTCCCCAAAAATTTCCCGAGAGTTCTCCCCAGCTCACCCGGTCTGTCACCCGGTCTCTTCATTCTTCAACCGATCGATTCATTTGGGGACAGATTTCATGTTGTATCTGATACATCCCAACCGATTGGGTGAGCTACCAACCGATCGGTTGGGGCTTTGCTTCCTGCAAAAACCAACAGATTGTCTAAGCCCCTGAACGGATGTTCTCGCGGCTGATTTTATTTATAAAAATAGATAAAATAAAGTGAAAAAATAACACTAAAAAGTGGGGAAAAAGTTTAGAACATGGGTTGCCTCCCATGAAGCGCACTTGTTTAACGTCGTTGGCTCGACGCCCGCAAGAGATGTTCACGGTGGTTGATACGGGTGATGCCCGAAGTTCGGCATCTCTTCTTCACTGGAGCTAAAGGCCTTTGGAGTAGTCAGCGGCTGGAGAAAGATTTGCTCGACTACCCTCTCCTTGTTCTTGGGATCCGGGGGCTTCTCTTTCGTATTGGCGCTTCCCGCCATCTTCTTTAGGACCCGGACCTCGTCTTTAGTGAGGCCGATGGGTTCTTTCCCCATTCTCCTCGCAGGAGGAGCCTTGGGGAACCCGGGAGGGATCGTACGTGCTGCACTCGCTTTCCCAGCAGCATCATTGTTCTTAGGGCCGTCTCGGTCTTCTGAATCCTCCAAGTCATCGGGAGGGTTTCTTAAGAGAATCTCCCAGGAGCTCTCTTCAGCAGCTTTTTCTTCTTCCACCTCCAGCAAATTACACCTGGAGTCATCTGGGGGATCGGGATACTTCATGGACGACCCCAGATCAAATTCAACCTTTTCTCCGCTGACGTTTAGCGAAAGTTTTCCGTTCTTCACATCAATCAAAACGCCAGTAGTGGCCATGAAAGGCCGTCCCAGGATGATGGGGGTGTGTGTGTCTTCAGGCATGTCCATGACTACGAAGTCCACTGGCACATGCACCCCTTTTACATTTACGGGGAGGTCATCCACAATCCCCACCGGATATTTGACCGACCGGTCATCTAGTTGTAGGGTCATACCGGTGTGTTCCAAATCACCCATTCCTATCCTTTTATACATCGACAATGGCATCAAACTTACACTCGCTCCGAGATCGACGAGTGCACGATGAATCTTAACTGCCCCGATCGTGCAAGGAATTGAGAAGCTCCCCGGGTCTTTAAGTTTCGGCGGATTTGCCCTCTGGATGAGAGCGCTACATTCCACCGTCAGCACTACTTTCTCTTTTCTAGACCCTCTCGTCACCAAATTCTTTAGGAATTTTGCATAGGAGGGAATTGTTTCGATTGCTTCCAGGAAGGGGATTTGCAAGCTCAGGTCCTTGACCATGGCGAAGAACTTGCCATATTTCTTGTCGATTTTGGCCTGAGCTAACCGTTGTGGAAATGGCACAACGGGTTTGAACACTTTCGAGCTCCCTTCCTCGTTCTTCTTCTTCTCTTCTTCAGAGACTCCCTCCGGAGTCGTAGGATTTGATGACGAAGCACCGGCGTCGTTTGATTTTTCGATCGGTCGCTCAACGACCAACGGTGCTTCCGGTCTGTTAGGGGGCACTCTAGTAGGGATTTGTGTCCCGCTTCTCAGAACGATAGCGGACACATTTGCGTGCTCGTGCACGAGTGCCGACGTTTGGGTTGCTCCCCTCGGGTTCACCTCCGGTTGTGGCGGCAATTGGTTTTGTGACCTTGAAAGGTTCGCCACTTGTAACCCCAGCTGGGTTACTTGGTCCGTGAGGGCCCGCTGACCCATTTCCAGCTTTTGATTGATCTTCTCCTGGTTGGTTATATATTGAGTCAAGAGAGACTCAACCGAAGAGACGGCCCTCTGTTGGCCATACTGCTGCTGCTGCTGGATTGGCTGCTGATTCCTGGGGGCGTAAAATTGTTGCTGAGGTTGCTACTGAATCTGACTCTGCTGTGGCCTAACCGGCTGATATGTTTGTTGCTGCGGCTGCTGAGGCGGCGAGGGCTGAAATGGTGGCCGATAACCAAAGTTAGGGTGGTTCCGGTTGTTTGGAGAGTAGGCCGGGTTGGAATTGGTTCTTGGCGGATACAGCGCATTTCCCGTGGGGTTGTAAAATAGTGCGCTCGCTTGGTCCAATGGTGGTGAGACGTCACCACCGTCGAATTCCCCAAAGAATTCGGATTCCACCGCTGAAATGTGCTGTGTACCGGCCCCACCGGCTCCTACCATTAGTGCGGAGATCTGGGTCGAAAGCAAGTCGAACTTGCTTGAAAGTTTGTCGACGTCCTCGACTCTGTGTATACCCCCAGACCTGGGTGTGGCTCTCTCGTCACACCACCGCTCATTGTTGGATGCCATATTTTCCAGAATATGTCCGGCATCTTCCTCGCTCCTTGATATGAAGGAACCCCCAGCCGCGGCGTCCATAGAAGATTTCAGGTCATCCCTCAACCCATTGTAGAACAGATTAATAATCTGCCACTTCGGAAGCTCATGGTGAGGGCATCTTCTTTGCATCTCTTTGTATCTCATCCAAGCTTCGTGCAAGGACTCGTGGCTGGCCTGGGAGAAGGAGGAGATCTCACTCCTCAACTTCATGGTTTTCCCCGGAGGAAAGAACTTCGTCAGAAAAGCGTTGGAGAGCTTCTCCCAGGTATTGAAAGTGTTGGGGTCCTTCCCCCTAAGCCATTGCTTGGCTTTGTCTCGCAACGAGAAGGGGAACAGCTTCAGACGGATCGCCTCAGTCGTGACACCATTAATCCGGAAGGTGTCACATTTCCCTAAGAAGGAGTCTAGATGCTCGATCGGGCTCTCCATGGGTGCACCCGCAAACTGATCCTGCTGGATCCACGTCACCAAAGACGGCTTTAGCTCAAAGCTTTGGGCCGCAATAGCTGGAGAACGGATGGCGGAAGTGGACTCGATAGATGGCATCGAGTACTCCAACAGGGACTTGTGAGGCGGGGTGTTCTCCTCCATGGATTCGGGATCCTCTCTTCTTTGCTTCTCGACGGCCAAACGCCTAAGGGTGGCATTAATCTCTGGATCAACGGGAATCAAGTCGTCGAGACTTCTTGAACTCCTGCGCATGAAAAACAACAAACACCCGTGAAGCGACAAGTGGGAAAGAAACAGATAAAATAAGAAATAAAAATAAGAAAAATAAAAAGGAAAAAGGAGAATGCGAAAATTATCACGAGGCAGGGATGAGAGCTAGACACTAGGGTTCAAGAGATCCTAAAATAACAAGCACGTTGCCTCCCCGGTAACGGCGCCATAAACTTGACGTGTGCCACGCTGGCGGTGGGCCGCGCGGCACTGGGGTTTAGAAATTTGTAACCGCAAGCACACGGTGTTGTAGTGTGGCTTGGGGGTCAAACACAGGGAGGCTAGGATGTGCTTGTGTCAAGGAGGACCAGAATCACCCCGTGGGCGAGCTAGCCCGAATCGGTAAATGGTTGTCACGGAAAGAAATGAAAGGTATGAACAACTAGAAAATAAACCTGGGACTTTGGTTTCCACTCCAACGAGCGACTCTCACCGATGCGGCCTACGGGTATGGATGGCGATCGGAATTAGGGTCTAATGGTGAGACGTTGCCTCTGAAAGTGGTACCGGCATCCCATGGGCCCGATATTCTGGTCGGTGCCCAGGATGATACACCGGACTTCCCGGATTCGATCAGTGGGCACTCCCGTGTCCATTAACACTGATCGATTCCGGGAGCACTAAGCTCGCAACGATAACTCCCAACGTCTCATCATGCCGCTCCCGCGTGCTAGGATTTGGCGTCTACGCTAAGGGCGTGAGCTATGGCTAGGGAGTCAACCGCCAAGTTTATTCCCCCTTGGCCCAACGGTCAAAGGCGGTCTTTTTCCCGCCGATGACAATGAAACACCCCGCGTAACCGTTATATTCCTAATCCCTATCGATTTCCTAACCCTATGGACACATCGGGAAGAGCCCCCGAAGGGGTTTTCACCAAAATCCCAGATTTGGGAACTACTCACAAAAATTCATTAAAAAGCGATCTAAATGAAAATGAACCGTTGGAATCATAATCAGACGATTGGAATACGGAAGTAATAGAGTAATTAAGACAATACTAAAATTTGAGAAAGATCCGAAAACTTACAAAAGAACAGTAATTACAGCCGTCACAATGGGAGAAAACAGTAAAAACTAGCAGCTCCCCCCGTTTCTGGAACCCTAGGGGTTCTATTTATAGACTCTCGTATCACCCGATCGGTTGACAAGTCAACCGATCGGGTGATCCGTTACAGATAATAACAGAAAACGGCGAGCTTTTACCCGGTCACATGAACCGGTCGGGTGAGTTCTTGGAGTGACCGGTTGGATCTTGGCGCCATCGGGTGAAGTGATCGGTTGGGTGCCCGTGTCTTCAGCTCCTCAGCATCAGCTACAGATGAACCGATCGGGTGAGAGTCACCTGATCGGTTGGAATTTTTCTCGAAAAGATAGAGAACAGGCCCCCGCTGAACCGGTCTGTGAACCGGTCGGGTGACTTCCACTTGAGCTCCGGCTGAGACCGGGTGGTGCACGTGTGCATCACCCGATCGGTTGGAGATGGCCAACTGACCGGGTGAGGGGCTGAAAGATGTATTCTTTGACCTTTGACCCCCTGGATCACGCGTGACTCCTCCCGTTGCTCCGGGGACTTGAGATATCGTCGTTAAACGTCCCCTATGCGGTCAATCTCTTGCAAACATGGAGAAATAAAGAAAAGTGAAAGAAAACGAGAAAATACGAGAAAACGAATAAAAGACGGCAGAAAACACCGAAAAACACAAAAGAAAACATGCGTGAATATATGAAATATAAACGCACTTCTCTCACCCGATCGGTTCATCTGTAGCTGATGTTGAGGAGCTGAAGACACGGGCACCCAACCGATCACTTCACCCAATGGCGCCAAGATCCAACCGGTCACTCCAAGAACTCACCCGACCGGTTCATGTGACCGGGTCAAAGCTCGCCGTTTTCTGTTATTATCTGTAACGGATCACCCGATCGGTTGACTTGTCAACCGATCGGGTGATACGAGAGTCTATAAATAGAACCCCTAGGGTTCCAGAAACGGGGGAGCTGCTAGTTTTACTGTTTTCTCCCATTGTGACGGCTGTAATTACTGTTCTTTTGTAAATTTTCAGATCTTTCTCAAATTTTAGTATTGTCTTAATTACTCTATTACTTCCGCATTCCAATCGTCTGATTATGATTCCAACGGTTCATTTTCATTTAGATCGCTTTTTAATGAATTTTTGTGAGTAGTTCCCAAATCTGGGATTTTGGTGGAAACCCCTTCGGGGGCTCTTCCCGATGCGTCCATAGGGTTAGAAAATCGATAGGGATTAGGAATCTAACGGTTACGCTGGGTGTTTCATTGTCATCGGCGGGAAAAAGACCGCCTTTGACCGTTGGGCCAAGGGGGAATAAACTTGGCGGTTGACTCCCTAGCCATAGCTCACGCCCTTAGCGTAGACGCCGAATCCTAGCACGCGGGAGCAGCAGGATGAGACGTTGGGAGTTATCGTTGCGAGCTTAGTGCTCCCGGAATCGATCAGTGTTAATGGACACGGGAGTGCCCACTGATCGAATCCGGGAAGTCCGGTGTATCATCCTGGGCACCGACCGGAATATCGGGCCCATGGGATGCCGGTACCACTTTCAGAGGTAACGTCTCACCATTAGACCCTAATTCCGATCGCCATCCATACCCGTAGGCCGCATCGGCGAGAGTCGCTCGTTGGAGTGGAAACCAAAGTCCCGTGTTTATTTTCTTGTTGTTCATACCTTTCATTTCTTTCCGTGACAACCATTTACCGATTCGGGCTAGCTCGCCCACGGGGTGATTCTGGTCCTCCTTGACACAAGCACATCCTAGCCTCCATGTGTTCGACCCCCAAGCCACACTACAACACCATGCGCTTGCGGTTACAAATTTCTAAACCCCTGTGCCCACGACCGAGGAAATCAGCGCCGTTTCCCCGCCCTGACCGATAGCCGCCCCCGCACCAAGCTCCGCATCGCACCGCTGCTGCCGCCCGCTCGCACCCCCGTGTCCGACCGAGAAGATCTCTCGGTCAAACCGATAGTCGCCCCCGCTCACGCCCACATCTCTGCACCCCGCATCGCCCGCTCCAAGCGCCGCTCCGCCCCGTGTCTGACCGAGGCGCCCACCCGCTCACGCCGAAGCCTGCTCCATTGCAACGTTGCAACGTTGCAACGCCCCGCCCAAGCGCCCGACCGGCCCGCTCTTCCGTACCGACCAAAGGAAGCCCCCGCACCCGCTGCTGTGACCGACCGCAGCACTGTGCAGCGCCGTTCTCCCGCGTCTGACCGAGCCAAGTCCCAGCATTTGGCTGTGTACGACCGAGAGCCATTCGTCGCAACCCTGCACCCGTCGCATCGCTTGCCACCGTGGGCCTCCCAAGTTCTCCAGAGGTATTGTTGGTCCCCCATAGGTCTCTAGGACTACTGTGGGCCCCACCTAGGTTCTTGCTCTTCGAGGGTTTGCCGCGTACGACGTTGCGACACGTCGTAGCCGTCGTCGCACGTGCTAGCTTTGGAATCTGGAATCGTTGCTCCGGTTGATTGCTCTGAAATTTCCAGCGAGGAATCTAATTGGAATCTGGACTTGGAGCGCGATCTTTTATTCCAACCCCGGGCGTCGTTACCCGACGCCGGTGTAGCTTTCGCGTCGTGTTGAGGTAACGCGTTGCACCCCTAGGACCCCCAACCCAATTGCATGCTAACCAAGACTAAAATCAGTATTTTTAAAGTATTTTAAATGTTTTAGCAATCACTAATCAAGATTAATAAAACGGATGTAGGCCGGTGGACTTGTGCACGTAGGAGTTGTGACTTTGGACTCGTTGGACGGTGTTTCTCTGACGTGATATTTGCAGGCAAGTGAAACTTGCCAAATCTTGCTTAGGGCCATGTTTTTAGGCCACTTCCTTGTTTTTAGCGTAAAAGAGACTAGTCAGTGAAATGATAGCTGGCTAGACGCCTACTTGATCTAGTTTGACAACGAAACTAGATCCGTCACCTAATTGATCTAGCTTGACAACGAAGCTAGATCCAACCCTTTAAATTTGTTGTTCATACATACTAAACTGTCACGTTTACTTTCCTTACCTGTACGCTGATCACTCCATATTTTACACCTTTTTTCTGCATATCTGTATACCGTTTTGATCGCCCATATCACGCTTTTCATGATTATTCGACAATATTGCGATGCTTTTCACTATTTCTTGTTTTTGTCGTATTTCAGGATATATGGAGCGATTTTGATTGATTGTGAGATCAAGAGGATTTGCGCCCACTCCGGAGAGTCAACCATGGCCCTTTTGAGGGTTATTCTGCAATGGAAGAGGAGTGGAAGAAGAAAGAACGCCGTAGGAGCGACGGGGGAGCGAAAAGATGAAGATTGGGTATTTTCAGCATGCAACTCGACCGAGTGAAGGAGTCACTCGGCCGAGCATTGAGACCCCGCTCGACCGCCCAGATCGGACACGCAACAGAGATGTATCAGCGTGCACTCGACCGAGCATCGCACGCCAACTCGGCCGAGTGCGGAGACTACGTCCGCCCGAGTGGCACCCAGACGACGGCAAGCCAAAATGTCCAACTTACTGTAATCCGTCAGTCTGCCCCAGAAGCCCGACTCGGCCGAGTGACGAAAGCCGTCCGCCCGAGTACCAAATGCCCCTCGGCCGAGTGACATTTGCCACTCGACCGAGTGATGCCGAGGACATACAGCGCCCAGATTTTCAGACAGCCTCTCACTCTTTTGAAATCTGCTATCATTCCAGCAATCAAAGTATTTTTCTCATATTTTTTATGGATAGTATACTTCATGACGGTTCCAACGCCGCCAAGAACGCACAAATCGGAGGTCGGATGAAATCTGGGGAATTTCTGCAAGTTGATGCTGCAGTGCTGGAATTTGCATGTCAGTGTCACTCGGCCGGGTCACATATTCCACTCGGCCGAGTGCGGCCTGGGCCCAGATTTTAAGTTGCGGTTTGGGCTGTTTTTGGGCACGAATTTGAGGGGTTTTCTAGGGTTTCTTGCTAGGGTTTTGGGGGAGTATTTAAGGGGTTTGTAGCCACCATTAGAGGGGATCCCATTATGTTTTCTTAGCCCCATTATGTTTTATTAGAGTTTATTTTAGAGGTTAGGCCATGCCCTAGGCCCCCTCTTGGATCAAAAGGCTTGTATTTGGATTGGAATTCTTCATCAAAGCTAAGTATTTCTATTCTTATTATTTGAATCTTTGTTTTTCTATCTTTTTGTATGCAAGCAATGATTAATATTGATTCTCATATCCTTGTTGCTATGCTAGAGTAGATTTGTTGTTCTAGGGTTTGGGGATGAACCCTATGGATCTAATTTCATATTTGCGATGAATGAATTTCCAAATTGCTAGAATTGCTAGGAGGTTAGGTTGTGATTGATTTACTACGGATAGCTAGGGATTTCCATCGATTTGGGATTTGCAAGAGATTGGATTCTAATCGATGGGAAGGCCTAGATATTCGATTTAGGTTTACAATTGGGTTTCTCTAGATTTGGTTTGCAAGAGATTGGACCAAAGTTAGGATTTTTAATTGTAAATCTATACACATATTCGTTTGCAAGAGATTGGACGAATACGAACTATCACAACCTAGATCGTAACTCGAGTTTGCACGAGAGTGGGCTCGAGG
The DNA here is from genome assembly GCA_030789695.1 of Scilla litardierei. Lineage (NCBI taxonomy): Eukaryota > Viridiplantae > Streptophyta > Magnoliopsida > Asparagales > Asparagaceae > Scilla > Scilla litardierei. The sequence continues at coordinate 62,882,557 of CM061133.1, read as the reverse complement.
AGCGATTGGACGATGATGTCGATCCTCATGCTAGTGGCTTAGGTTAGGGTTTGCAAGAGATTGGGCCCTAACCTAGGTTTGCTATAGACCGGCAATAGCGCGAGAGCGTGAGCTTGGTTCTCCATTAAGTTGCGACTAGTTCACCTCAACGCAAGTCTAGTAATATTGAGATTCACTATTCACAATGATGCATGACGGTCCGTAGTGGGGATTCCCTAGCCCTAGACGTCTTTATTTGATTTTATATCCCATACTTTGCCCGACGATTGTGACAGGATCGCCGCAAGGCAAATTCCCTCTTTTATTATATTGTATTTGAATCGATATTTGACCGATTTCTTTATCATCGACACCGACATCCACCACCATTTCCATTATATCATACCATAGCCATCTCCACCAATAAAACATTCGTAGTCAAACCAACCTAGGATAGATTGGAGCCAACACCACCTCCTCGTGTTCGATACCCGCTCGCCACTACGCCGTGCGCTTGCGGTAAAACTACAATCGTCGTCCCGGGTGTGTATCCGGGGCGCGATCAAGTTTTTGGCGCCGTTGCCGGGGAGATGTTTCCGTTGGTGCCAATTTGTCACAATTAGGTTGATTAGACTACGAAAAAAAAATAAATAAATAAAAAGGAAATTTTCACCCCTGTCACCATTATTATCATTTCTATATTCTTTTGTGCCACTGATATCTTTTCTCCAGGTATTTATCTTTGTTGATCAGGTGCTATGGATTATACTACGTGGACCACAGATTTTGATCAGAATGCTCAGACTGGAGATTACTATTTTGATCAGAGTGCTCAGATGGGAGAATACTATTAAGATCAGAGTGCTCAGATGGGCGAATACCTTTTTGAGGAGATGCACTGGCCCGAGCTTGATGAGAGACAAAGGATCTTTTTTGATGAGATGGATGCACACCAGGTTGAAGTGCAAGCCGGGCTTGAAAAGGGTAACCTTCTATTGGAACGGGTGAAGAGGCAACTTGAAATGAATATGCTCATGCTTAAGATTGAAGGGATTTCCAAAGATATCAGTTCTGCTTCTTCATTTTATGTGCAAGAAGCATCGCCAGACTTACTACCAGAGCCAGAATGTGCCGTCGTCGATCCCACTTCCTACGATACATCTATTGCATATGAAGAGTGGATGGACGAAGAGGCAGTGATGGAAGCAGAAACTGAGTCATATGCGCAGCCAGAGGAGGACGCATTTCAGAGATTATTGGAGGGTCTCTTGGAGTCAGTGAGGTTCACCGGTTCAGAGAGCATTACGGCAGGTGATGCATTTGAGCTACGATTTGCAGATTTTGTTATGAACCGTGTTTCAGCTGCAGGAACAATTGAGGAGGACATCCATGTCAGACTTGAGGGGGATAGACTATATTTTCGGATTTCTTGCGGGCATTCCCCTCCACATGATACATCCCCACAAGCTGACACACATGAGCAGCCAGCATCACCATCCCAGGGAGAGCCTACATTGATAGTTGATGAGAAGGCAAATGAGCACACTATCGAGCCAGAGCATGCTTTTGAGGAGGCCTTACACACAGAGCCAGAGCTTATCACCGAGGAGGTCATGCATCGGGACGAGGACACAGCCATTCATGAGGATCCCGAGCACTATCCTCCTCCATTAGAGCTTCCGCAGCCACCTCATCCTCCCACTGACGCAGAGGACTACCCCACAGAGCTTATGGCTCCCCTTCAGGATTCATGTACATACGATCAAGAGGTACGATGGGACGTATATGTGGAGGAGAGCGAGGATTTAGCACCCATGGACACATATGAATATGATCAAGGGGTGCACTGGGATGAGTCCGACGATGATGAGGAGCATCTTGATGGGGTCCACACCTATGATCTAGATTTACCTGAGCAGCATAGAGAAGACACCGTGGAGACAGCTATCACGGCACGTGAGGATATTGGATTATTTCCAGGGAAGTATCGTCCACCACTATTTATTTCATATATTTCTATTGACGATCCTCTTTGGAATACTTTTATTATGAGGGTGAAATTTTTGCAGCGAACTGATGCATCCTATTCTCTGCAGGGTACAGGTGGAGTCCTTGTGGGAATGCTGGAGGATGCATTGCTAGAGTTCGTTGGTGTCCGTGGACATGTGCGCCTGGCAGAGCCACGGAAGGAGCAGTTGGAGCAGTTGCCTGCACCGGCAAAGATACTGGATCCGCCTTTTGCTATAGGTGATATCAATCCAGTAGTGTAAAAATTTTATGCTTTCAATAAACCCGAATCCTCTCGACAGCGAGAGGACCGTATAGATTTGCTTGAATAAATATCATCTCATATGACGGCAACAAAAAATTTTACACCCCAAACCCATTATATATTAATTGCCCACTTTATATTTTGATGTGTCACATCCTTTTTGCTCACCACCCACCGAGCATTTCTTTCAAGTGAAACCTTACTTTCTTATTTGTTTGACTTGATATCGCTTAGCGAAGCCGTGATATTTTTGATCGAGTCATTTGAATAAGATTGTTTGGTATAAGCTTGGGGGAAAGCGCTCTCATGCATCATTGTATGTGCATGTTGTTGCATTAGGATTTCATGTCATTCATTTCATCATTTTTCATTCACCCCCTTATTATTATCGTTGTTCCTCATATTCTTCCACTATGATCACATTGAGGACAATGTGAAGTTTAAGCTTGGGGGAGTGCATTTCCATGCCATTTAGATGCATTAGTTGCATTTTTACCTTATTTTTAGGTTTTTTGTTGGAATTTTTCAAATTTTTGCATCATCTTTTTGAATTTTCCATCTTATTTTCCTTTTATGTGTGTTCATGCATCATATTGTGTGCTTGATTTTTCTCTTCTTTCCTCTCTTTTATTTTATTTTCTTCATTTTCTTTTCCTTCTTTTCCTTCTTTTGCTAGATTTGTTCCTTATGATGATATCTCTTATTGCTTTAGCAACCATCACGATGCTTATTATTCATTGCCATGCTACTTCGAGTATTTCATTATCCTGCTATCCATGTGCTTGCTTATATATTCTTTTGATGATTTCTCTATATGAATGCATGATATTAGTTGAAACTGAATGTATGAATTAGCGTTTAGTATGCTTTTGTTGGAAGTGCACCAAGATTCACGCATCAATTGTATAACGGGAGCATCTGCCTTATCATCTTATTCACCTTCTGTTGCATGCTTGATATGAAAGTACTCTTTACCGCTTGACTTCACTTTTTATTGAGATGATTGAGAATATCCATGCTTACATATGAGTTTTAGTTGACGTATTATTTTATTGAACCGTTCGTGCACATCTTAGAGTGAACCGAGTGTTACATTATTTCTTTCTCCACATATATCTTTTTATTCTCTACATGTCACTTGAGTTCACATCCTAAAGCTACTTATATCGCATCTATTTCCCAAAAACCCCTACAAAAGAAAAGTTAGCTCCAAAAAGTCCAAAAAGCCAAAAAGGAGCCAAAAGCCAAAAATACAAATCATATAGCTCCTACAAAAATCCAAAAAGAAAAAAATGAGAAACAAAAAGTTCAAAAAGAAAAAAAAAAGAAAAATACATTTCTCTATCTCATTATTGGAGCCACAAAATACTTGGGAAAACCAAGGCAAAAATCCCATTTTCCACTATCATATTCCTTTAGATGTGATGCCTCAAGCTAAGCTTGGGGGGGTGAATTCATTTGACCATATGAGTGAGTGCGACATTAGAGTGGAGAGGTGCACGAATGGGGAAGTTTGATAATGCTGAAACTTAGCAAAATACCTTAGTTATGGAAATTTCTTATGAATCGATATAAATACGTGAATGCCATGATTTATTCCATTCTCTATTGCATGCTTGGTGTGATTCTTATATGCTTCATTTATAACTTTTGATTGAAAAGTGCATTGCCAACATTTGTATATTAAATCCTATGAAATGCGTGACGTGGATATGAATTGATTGTATGGATTTAGAGAATCCCTTTTGTTGTTCTTAAAAACTTGCAAGAACCATGTTTATGTAAGATTTGAAATCCTTATAGCACGTTATTTGTATTTTCCAAGTCATCGTGATGTGTAGCTTATGGCTTGAGATCTGAGAGTATAATCTAGCGACCCCTTCCACTTCGTATTCTTTTATTTCATTTCCCTTATTTTTCATCTCCCGAGTTCGTCTTTTTTGCTTATCTTCCTCGAGGACGAGTAAGAGGTAAGCTTGGGGGATTTTGATCACTCCATATTTTACACCTTTTTTCTGCATATCTGCATACCGTTTTGATCGCCCATATCACGCTTTTCATGATTATTCGACAATATTGCGATGCTTTTCACTATTTCTTGTTTTTGTCGTATTTCAGGATATATGGAGCGATTTTGATTGATTGTGAGATCAAGAGGATTTGCGCCCACTCCAGAGAGTCAACCATGGCCCTTTTGAGGGTTATTCTGCAATGGAAGAGGAGTGGAAGAAGAAAGAACGCCGTAGGAGCGACGGGGGAGCGAAAAGATGAAGATTGGGCATTTTCAGCATGCAACTCGGCCGAGTGAAGGAGTCACTCGGCCGAGCATTGAGACCCCGCTCGGCCGCCCAGATCGGACACGCAACAGAGATGTATCAGCGTGCACTCGGCCGAGCATCGCACGCCGACTCGGCCGAGTGCGGAGACTCCGTCCGCCCGAGTGGCACCCAGACGACGGCAAGCCAAAATGTCCAACTTACTGTAATCCGTCAGTCTGCCCCAGAAGCCCGACTCGGCCGAGTGACGAAAGCCGTCTGCCCGAGTACCAAATGCCCCTCGGCCGAGTGACATTTGCCACTCGACCGAGTGATGCCGAGGACATGCAGCGCCCAGATTTTCAGACAGCCTCTCACTCTTTTGAAATCTGCTATCATTCCAGCAATCAAAGTATTTTTCTCATATTTTTTATGGATATTAGACTTCATGACGGTTCCAACGCCGCCAAGAACGCGCAAATCGGAGGTCGGATGAAATCTGGGGAATTTCTGCAAGTTGATGCTGCAGTGCTGGAATTTGCATGTCAGTGTCACTCGGCCGGGTCACATATTCCACTCGGCCAAGTGCGGCCTGGGCCCAGATTTTAAGTTGCGGTTTGGGCTGTTTTTGGGCACGAATTTGAGGGGTTTTCTAGGGTTTCTTGCTAGGGTTTTGGGGGAGTATTTAAGGGGTTTGTAGCCACCATTAGAGGGGATCCCATTATGTTTTCTTAGCCCCATTATGTTTTATTAGAGTTTATTTTAGAGGTTAGGCCATGCCCTAGGCCCCCTCTTGGATCAAAAGGCTTGTATTTGGATTGGAATTCTTCATCAAAGCTAAGTATTTCTATTCTTATTATTTGAATCTTTGTTTTTCTATCTTTTTGTATGCAAGCAATGATTTCTATTGATTCTCATATCATTGTTGCTATGCTAGAGTAGATTTGTTGTTCTAGGGTTTGGGGATGAACCCTATGGATCTAATTTCATATTTGCGATGAATGAATTTCCAAATTGCTAGAATTGCTAGGAGGTTAGGTTGTGATTGATTTACTACGGATAGCTAGGGATTTCCATCGATTTGGGATTTGCAAGAGATTGGATTCTAATCGATGGGAAGGCCTAGATATTCGATTTAGGTTTACAATTGGGTTTCTCTAGATTTGGTTTGCAAGAGATTGGACCAAAGTTAGGATTTTTAATTGTAAATCTATACACATATTCGTTTGCAAGAGATTGGACGAATACGAACTATCACAACCTAGATCGTAACTCGAGTTTGCACGAGAGTGGGCTCGAGGAGCGATTGGACGATGATGTCGATCCTCATGCTAGTGGCTTAGGTTAGGATTTGCAAGAGATTGGGCCCTAACCTAGGTTTGCTATAGACCGGCAATAGCGCGAGAGCGTGAGCTTGGTTCTCCATTAAGTTGCGACTAGTTCACCTCAACGCAAGTCTAGTAATATTGAGATTCACTATTCACAATGATGTATGACGGTCCGTAGTGGGGATTCCCTAGCCCTAGACGTCTTTATTTGATTTTATATCCCATACTTTGCCCGACGATTGTGACAGGATCGCCGCAAGGCAAATTCCCTCTTTTATTATATTGTATTTGAATCGATATTTGACCGATTTCTTTATCATCGACACCGACATCCACCACCATTTCCATTATATCATACCATAGCCATCTCCACCAATAAAACATTCGTAGTCAAACCAACCTAGGATAGATTGGAGCCAACACCACCTCCTCGTGTTCGATACCCGCTCGCCACTACGCCGTGCGCTTGCGGTAAAACTACAATCGTCGTCCCGGGTGTGTATCCGGGGCGCGATCATACGCCTTACTACTTGCCATGTCATGTCATCAATGCATTGAATGTCGCATTCGTAGCACACGCTACACTACTTGTACTTCTTTGTCCGGCTAGGTGCACCCCTACGCCATACTTGTTTAAAACACTTCTTGGCTCGTGATCCAGAAGCGGGCCTCATGTGTTGGTTGAAAACCAATGCCCGATACACGTGGATGGGTAGGGATAAACGGTTACTTGAGCTTAGGAGTTGGCCCGCGCAGCCACTCTAGCCAAAAGGTGGAATCTCTGTGCACGAGGTGCTTACTTTACTTTACTTGTCTTGTACTTGTCTTGTGGATGATTCATGCCATGTTTAATGCCATGCTCGTACTTTACTTTACTTTACCTTACCTGTTGCACTCATTACATTAAACTGCCATGTCATTGCATCATGCTAGAACTGCTAGGTTGCTTTGCTTGTACCTACTTCAGTTTCCTTGCACAAGTCTTCCAGACTTGCTGACATGTGCCCCTTGCTCTTTTGGGTGTCACATGTTAGACCCTGAGCCAGAGACAGTTGTTGAGGACGAGGTGTTTGCTGACGCTGAGCCTGAGCCTACGTTCGTCGAGGAGTTCGAGGACACCGGAGACCAGTCTTAGTGACTGTAGAGTTGCTTTTGCTTTAGGTTGCTGTTAGTTGTCGGTGCTTGCACCATTACTTTGTTTTCGTACTTTGTACTTTTGTTGGCCATGCTGGGGCCTCTTTTAGACTCTTTTATTTTAGCCTGGTGGCTTTTCTGTGATGTTGAGATTTATTATTATGGATATTCTGAGATGTTTCTTTTGTCTCTTTCGTTATTATTATCTTTATTTCGTTTCGTGTTGCAAGGACCTGCTGTTTAAAAGTGATTGACGCTTATCGGACTTGCAGCTTTGTAGCTTCAAGTCTGAGCGGACCTTCTCACGCTTCGCCTCCACGTTTTTGGGAAGCGGGGCGTGACAGGTTTTGTTGGTGGCCCATGCAGGTCCTATCTTACGATTGCAAACTAACGGAACAACGATAATAAACGGAATGTCCATTAAATAAATTGCAACATCCAAGTCATTAAGCTTTGAGTCTAATTTGTTTGTTCGTTTTCTATGTCCTTAGATGGCTGGACGATGACAGACCCGATCTGGCAGTGGGCCCAATCGTGCTGAGGTACTGGATAGAGAGCCCACCAATGCTGAGATCATGAGGATGATGCATCAGATGATGCAGGTGCAGCAGGGCATGCTCCAGAACACTCAGAGTGCTCCCCGCCACGAGCCAGGAGCGAAGCAGTTTCGGGAGCTGGGCCCGACTTACTTTGATGGATCTGAAGGACCGTTGGCTACAGAGGAGTGGATCAGAAACACCGAGGATAATCTAAAGATGTTGAAGGTCAACCCGGCTGGATGTGTTGATCTGGCGAAGAAGCAGCTTAAGGATAATGCCCGAAACTGGTGGGATGCAGAGGAGGAGCTGTTGGTGAGCCCTATACCTTGGGCTACTTTCAAGTCCAGGTTCGATGAGGAGTACTTTCCGAAGGCTGCTAGGAGGGAGATGTTGCAGCGCTTCATTGAGCTGAAGCAGGGGAATCTGACGGTGGACCAGTACCACTAGGAGTTTACTAGATTGAGTCGCTTTGCACCGAAGATGGTGGAGGATGCTGAGGAGAAGGCTCAGAGGTTCCTGCAGGGTCTTTCTCTAGACTTGCAGAGTCTGATGTCTACGACGGATATGGAGTCATATCAGAAGTTGCTGGTAGCTGCTCGGAGACAGGAGCTGATTGCGAGGCAGAAGAGGGGACTGATTTCTGGAGCTGGGATGAGGCCTATGGAGCAGGTCAGAGGAGTGGTTAGGCCTGGGACCAGGCCTAATCAGTCAGTGCAGTTCAAGAGGCCAGGTGTGCCTCCTCAGAAGACTTGCCTTTTCTGTGGCAAGACTGGGCATATCAAGGATCAGTGTAGGAAGATGTTGGGACAGTGCCTGATTTGTGGAGATCCTACTCATGCTATGAAGGAGTGCCCGAAGTCTAAGCTACCTTGGAAGGATCCCGTTGCCGCACAACCGTTGCAGCAGAGAGCACATGTACCTGCAAGTCGTGGAGCACCCCTCGCCCCGCAGAGGCAGGCTTTTCAGCAGGCTATGCAGCTGAGGAGGCAGGCTTATCTGATGACGGCAGTGGAGAGCGAGGCTGTGGATGAGGTTATCGTAGGTAACTCTCAAACTAGTTGTTTCCTTCCTTAGATAGTTTTGATTGTTAGCATATGTTTGAATTGATTGCATATGATTGTTTGTAGAATAGGGTTTGATTGTTAGATTGTTTGTTAGGTGTGATTTTGGTTTGCACATTTCCTGCACGAGTCCTCTTTGACTCCAGTGCATCGATGTGCATTATTTCTCGGAGCTTCGTGGAGAAGCATTCCTTGACGACTTCCCCTCTTCCCAAGAGTTGGAACATCATTACAGGAAATGGCGTGATCTCGGTGCATCGTGGGTGCAATTCTTGCCCTTTGGTGGTCTGTGGACATGAGCTTTACGCTGACTTTATTGTCCACGACATCATCAACTATGATGCAGTGCTTGGAATGGATTGGCTTGCGAGTTTCTATGCTACGATCGATTGTCGGAGGAAGAAGGTGGTGTTCGAGATCCCCGGACATCCGGTGTTTGAGTTCAGTCGAGGTAGTAGTTCTCTTGGCCCTGTCAGGTTTCGGGCCAGACCGGTGGAGATTGTTGCTATGCAGATGGAGCAGGATAGACCAGCTGTGGTACGTGAATTCGACGACGTCTTCCCTGCGGAGATGTCTGGACTGCCACCCGATCGAGCTCTCGAGTTTTCGATCGATCTTATGCCGGGAGCACAGCCCATTTCGAAGGCACCGTATTGAATGACTCCAGCAGAGTTGGAGGAGTTGCGTAGGTAGCTGGACGAGCTTTTGCAGAAAGGATACATCAATCCTAGCGTGTCTCCGTGGGAAGCACCGGTGTTGCTGGTAAAGAAGAAGGATGGTTCGCGTCGCATGTGTGTGGATTACCGGGAGCTGAATGCTGTGACTATCAAGAATAAATATCCTTTGCCTCGGATAGATGACATCTTTGATCAGCTCGGAGGATCGAGGGTGTTCTCTAAGTTGGATTTGAGGAGTGGTTACCATCAACTTAAGGTGAAGAAGGACGACATCCCGAAGACAGCGTTCAGGACGAAGTATGGTCACTACGAGTTCGTGGTTATGCCCTTCGGTGTAACCAATGCGCCCGCAGTTTTTATGAACCTGATGAATTTGATCTTCTACGACTTTCTAGACAAGTTTGTCGTTATCTTTATTGACGACATCCTGATCTATTCAAAGTCGGAGGAAGAGCAGGCCTCTCACTTGAGGACAGTGTTGGAGATCTTGAGGAAGCATCTTTGTATGCTAAGTATTCCAAGTGCGAGTTTTGGCTGGATAGAGTTGCCTTTCTCGGGCATGTGGTGTCTGGTGATCGAATTTCTGTGGATCCCGAGAAGATTGTGGCTATCAGAGAGTGGCCCGCTCCGCAGTCAGCATCCGAGATCAGGAGTTTCCTTGGGCTTGCAGGATATTATCGACATTTCATTAAGGACTTTCCCGGATTGCTGAGCCGATGACCCGACTGATGCAGAAGGATGTGCCATATGTTTGGACTGATGATTGCGAGAAGGCTTTTGGTTTTCTGAAGGAGAGATTGACGACTGCCCCTGTACTTGCTGTGCCTGATCGGAGTGGAGGATTCGAGATCTTTTGCGATGCTTCTGGTAAAGGTCTTGGATGTGTGTTGCATCAGCATGGGCATGTGGTTACGTATGCTTCTCGTCAGCTTAAGGCTCATGAGAAGAATTACTCGACACATGATTTGGAGTTGGCTGCTGTCGTGTTTGCGCTGAAGATTTGGAGGCACTACCTGCTGAGTGAGAAGGTGAAGATCTTCACCGATCACAAAAGCTTGAAGTATATCTTTACTCAGAAGGAGCTCAACATGCGACAGCGTCGATGGTTGGAGCTCATGGCAGACTATGAGATTGACTTGCAGTATCACCCCGGCAAGGTAAATGTGGTTCCGGATGCGCTGAGCAGACTTCCAGCGGTGATGATGTTGACTTCGCAGTGGAGATTGCAGTAGGATTTTTGCGAGACTGGTATCGAGATTATTCTTCCTGGAGAGACTTCTTCGATGATGAGCATGCAGATACAATCGACGATCATGGATAGGATCAAGGCTGGACAGGCTGGAGATGCTAAGCTTGTGAAGATTCGGGAGCAGGTGGGAGCCGGTCTGCGGACTGACTTTTTGGTTCACGAGGATGGTTCGTTGAGATTTGGAGCCAGGTTGTGTGTGCCAGCTGGAGATATCAGAGAGGAATTATTGGTGGAGGCACACAGTTTGCCGTATTCTGTGCATCCTGGTGGCACCAAGCTGTACAAGGATCTTCGTCTGAACTTTTGGTGGCACGGTATGAAGAGGAGTGTGGCTCGGAGTGTAGCCAAGTGTTTGGTTTGCCAGCAAGTAAAGGCGGAGCAACAGCGTACGGCAGGGTTGCTACAACCACTTCTGATTCCGGAGTGGAAGTGGCAGCACATCACTATGGATTTCGTGACTGGACTACCTCGGAGTCCGAAGCAGAATGACGCGATTTGGGTGATCGTAGACCGATTGACCAAATCTGCGTACTTTATTCCCTTCTGAGTAGGACAGTCTACTGAGACGCTAGCGAGGAGATTATGGAGGTAAATTCTTTTACTCTCCGTCTTTATTTCCTTTTACTAGTTTAGATAGTGATGTAACGTGAATTGTGTAGGAGATCGTACGACTTCACGGAGTCCCTGTGAGTATCGTGTCGGACAGAGACACGAGGTTCACATCTCAGTTTTGGCAGAGTCTGCAGAAGAGCTTGGGTACGAGTCTGAGTTTCAGCACGGCGTACCACCCGCAGACGGACGGCCAGTCCGAGAGGACGATTCAGATTTTGGAGGATATGTTGAGAGCGTGCATGCTGGACTTTAAGGGATCTTGGGAGGATCATCTCCATCACGTTGAGTTTGCCTACAATAACAGCTACCAGGCGAGTATTGGAATGGCGCCTTTCACCGCGCTATATGGAAAGAAATGTCGATCGCCACTAAGCTGGGATGACATTGGAGATTGGGAGCTGTTAGGACCGGAGATGATCGTGGAGGCCGTGGATGTTGTGAGGAACATCCGAGAGAAGCTGAGGATTACGCAGGACCGTTTCAAGCATTGGGACGATGCCAAACGGAGACCTTTGGAGTTTCAGCCTGGCGATCATGTCTTTCTGAAGATTTCTCGGAACCGCAGAGTTATTCGATTTGGGAAGAGAGGCAAGCTGAGTCCGAGGTTCATTGGGCCGTTTGATGTCCTGGAGAGAGTTGGAGCTGTGGCTTATCGCTTGGCGTTTCCACCGTCGCTGGTGGGAGTTCACGACGTATTTCACGTATCTCAGTTACATCGATACGTTAGTGATCCATCCCACGCTGTGGATTTCTCGGAGATTACGGTTCGTCCGGATCTGTCTTATGATCAGCAGCCAGTTGAGATTCTGGATCGTCGACAGAAGCAGCTGAGGAATAAGACCGTCGACTTGGTTCGAGTGCAGTGGTGTCACGGTTCCCCTTGTGAGTCCACCTGGGAGCGTGAAAATGAGATGAGAGAGCGTTTCCCGCACCTTTTCCCAAGCAGTGCTTGATGTTGATTCTGAGGACGGAATCATTTCTAAGGTGGGGAGGATGTAACGGTCTGTTTTCGTTGTACTTTGTTCGTGCACGTGCTTTTGGCCGTGGACGTGTTTATTTTAGACTTTATTTGATTGTGAACACTTTTGTGTGATGTACCGTTGTGAACATCTCTGAGAGTAATAAATAATGGCACTATCTTGGAACGGCATTTCTCGAGTCGTTTTTCCACAATTTAATCTTACTCGATGAGACGTGACGATTTTCACTTTTGACGGGAGACGTTTCTATTTTTAGTTTCATCGTCCGACGTTGAAATTGAGATCTGTCTTCTTAGTTAGCTCACTTTCGTCGTCACGATCACCCCGATATTTATTTTATAATTTTTGGAGTTTATTTGACCACTTTTATATTTTTAACAAGGTTTATAATATTTTTAATAAGTAATTTTTAAATTATTTTCGGCCAAATAAAATTTATTTGAGTTTAAAATGTTTTAAAGAATTTTTGAGCCAATTTCCAGCTCATTTGGATCGCAGCAAATCCTTGTGTGAGTTGGAGAGGGTGAGATTTGAATTTTAAATTATTTTAAACTCCTAATCTCATTAGGATTAGCCCTAGACCTAGTCAACCCCTCTACACTATATAAGCAACCTTTAAGAAGACCTATTTTCGCAAGAAATTAACCCTAGCCTCTTCCAAACTCAAATTTGACGTTGCGACGATTCGTCGCAACGTTGCGACAAACTTCTGCCGCACGACCGAGGAAATCAGCGCCGTTTCCCCGCCCTGACCGATAGCCGCCCCCGCACCAAGCTCCGCATCGCACCGTTGCTGCCGCCCGCTCGCACCCCCGTGTCCGACCGAGAAGATCTCTCGGTCAGACCGATAGTCGCCCCCGCTCACGCCCGCATCTCCGCACCCCGCATCGCCCGCTCCAAGCGCCGCTCCGCCCCGTGTCCGACCGAAGCGCCCGCCCGCTCACGTCGAAGCCCGCTCCGTTGCAACGTTGCAACGTTGCAACGCCCCGCCCAAGCGCCCGACCGGCCCGCTCTTCCACACCGACCGAAGGAAGCCCCCGCACCCGCTGCTGTGACCGACCGCAGCGCTGTGCAGCGCCGTTCTCCTGCGTCTGACCGAGCCAAGTCCCCGCATTTGGCTGTGTACGACCGAGAGCCATTCGTTGCAACCCTGCACCCATCGCATCGCTTGCCACCGTGGGCCCCCAAGTTTTCCAGAGGTATTGTGGGTCCCCCATAGGTCCCTAGGACTACTGTGGGCCCCACCTAGGTGCTTGCTCTTCGAGGGTTTGCCGCGTACGACGTTGCGACACGTCGTAGCCGTCGTCGCACGTGCTAGCTTTGGAATCTGGAATCGTTGCTCCGGTTGATTGCTCTGAAATTTCCAGCGAGGAATCTAATTGGAATCTGGACTTGGAGCGCGATCTTTTATTCCAACCCCCGGCGTCGCTACCCGACGCCGATGCTTTCTCGTCGTGTTGAGGTAACGCTTTGCACCCCTTGAACCCCCAACCTAATTGCATGCTAACCAAGACTAAAATCAATATTTTTAAAGTATTTTAAATGTTTTAACAATCACTAATCAAGATTAATAAAACGGATGTAGGCCGGTGGACTTGTGCACGTAGGAGTTGTGACTTTGGACTCGTTGGACGGTGTTTCTCTGACGTGATATTTGCAGGCAAGTGAAACTTGCCAAATCTTGCTTAGGGCCATGTTTTTAGGCCACTTCCTTGTTTTTAGCGTAAAAGAGACTAGTCAGTGAAATGATAGCTGGCTAGACGCCTACTTGATCTAGTTTGACAACGAAACTAGATCCGTCACCTAATTGATCTAGCTTGACAACGAAGCTAGATCCAACCCTTTAAATTTGTTGTTCATGCATACTAAACTGTCACGTTTACTTTCCTTACCTGTACGCCTTACTACTTGCCATGTATGTCATCCATGCATTGAATGTCGCATTCGTAGCACACGCTACACTACTTGTACTTCCTTGTCCGGCTAGGTGCACCCCTACGCCATACTTGTTTAAAACACTTCCTGGCTCGTGATCCAGAAGCAGGCCTTATGTGTTGGTTGAAAACCAATGCCCGATACACGTGGAGGGGTAGGGTAAACGGTCACTTGAGCTTAGGAGTTGGCCCGCGCAGCCACTCTAGCCAAAAGGCGGAATCTCTGTGCACGAGGTGCTTACTTTACTTTACTTGTCTTGTACTTGTCTTGTGGATGACTCATGTCATGTTTAATGCCATGCTCGTACTTTACTTTACTTTACCTTACCTGTTGCACTCATTACTTTAAACTGCCATGTCATTGCATCATGCTAGAAGTGCTAGGTTGCTTTGCTTGTACCTACTTCAGTTTCCTTGCACAAGTCTTCCAGACTTGCTGACATGTGCCCCTTGCTCTTTTGGGTGTCACATGTTAGACCCTGAGCCAGAGACAGTTGTTGAGGACGAGGTGTTTGCTGACGCTGAGCCTGAGCCTACGTTCGTCGAGGAGTTCGAGGACACCGGAGACCAGTCTTAGTGACTGTTGAGTTGCTTTTTCTTTAGGTTGCTGTTAGTTGTCGGTGCTTGCACCATTACTTTGTTTTCGTACTTTGTACTTTTGTTGGCCATGCTGGGCCTCTTTTAGACTCTTTTATTTTAGCCTGGTGGCTATTCTGTGATGTTGAGATTTATTATTATGGATAATCTGATATGTTTCTTTTGTCTCTTTCGTTATTATTATCTTTGTTTCGTTTCACGTTGCAAGGACCTGCTGTTTAAAAGTGATTGACGCTTATCGGACTTGCAGCTTTGTAGCTTCTAGTCTGAGCGGACCTTCTCACGCTTCGCCTCCACGTTTTTGGGAAGCGGGGCGTGACATTAATTGCAATTCTATACCCATATCCATTTGCAAGAGATTGGACGGATAGGAACTATCACAACCTAGGTCGTAGCTCGAGTTTGCACGAGAGTGGACTCGAGATACAATTGAACAATGATGTCGTTCTTCACGCTAGCGACATAGGCTAGGGTTTGCACGAGAGTGGGCCATATCCTAGGTTTGCTATAGACCGGCAATAGCGCGAGAGCGTGAGCTTGGTTCTACATTTAGTTGCGACTAGTTCACCTATATTCAAGTTTAGCAATAATGAGACTTATGAATCACAATGATGAGAGAAGGTCCGTAGTGGGGATTCCCTATCCCTAGACGTTTTATTAAATTGATATTTCTCTTGATATTTGTCCGATTGTGGTTGTTATACCCCAAACTATTCTCGATTCTCCTGATAGCTAGGTGATTGGAAAGAGACACGGTCATTTGTTTCTCTCTGAGTTCGATACCCGCTCGCCGCTACACCGTGCACTTGCGGTAAAACTACAAGTCGTTTTTCAGGTGTACACTCAGACGCGATCAAGTTTTTGGCGCCGTTGCCGGGGAGGCGACAGTGTTTTATTCTCTTTACTTAGTTATTTCTTTTTGTTTTATTATTTTTATCTTTTTACTCCTCTATTGAGCTAATATTTCCATCGAACTTTGTTTTTCTTTGCATGTACACAAGATCGACGGTGGATCCAGAGGATATCATATTTGATCCGGAGATCGAGCGTATTGAGAGGAGGATCAGAGCCGAGAAAAGGCTCAATATAGAGGATAATTGTATGAACCGCCCGGAGACACCGGTAGAACTAGCGGCACGTATGACGAGGATTATATCCATCAGGGATAGGCTTCGACCAAAGACTTCCTCTACTACTTCTTCCATCGCCATGCCGGAGTTAGCGGCAGATAAGAATTTTGAGCTCAAGAAGGGATTAGTGGTCTTAATACAACAAGACCCCTTCCATGGAAAACTCCCATGAGAATCCACATTATCATCTGTAGCTATTCTTGTCCAAGTGCACCACCTTTCAAATGCCGGGTGTTTCCGTCGATGCTATCCGCTTGAGACTCTTTCCCTTCACCCTCAGAGACAAAGCTTTATATTGGTTGAGGACCCAGGCGGAAGGTATATTCACTACTTGGGATGAGTTGGCTAGTGCTTTTGTTGATAAATTCTACCCGCCATCTAAGACGGTGAAGATTAGGAGCGCACTCATGTCCTTCAAGCAAGGACCGCAAGAGACCCTATACGAGGCATGGGAGCACTTTAAGGATCTACAGCATCAGTGCCCCCATCACAGTATAGCAACATGGGAGCTAGTTCACAGTTTTTATAATGGACTCCAACCGGGCACTAAGCAAATCATAGATGCAACCGCCAACGGAGCCATTCTTTCCAAAACACCGGATGAAGCTACGGCCTTGTTAGAGGAGATGGCCTCTAATAATCAACAATGGGACGATGAGCGGGACATTCTTTTACCTCTTTGAAGCCCACAAGCATATATGAAGCCAAGGCCGTCGCGGAGCTTTCGAATAAATTTGACCCTCTCCACAAGGTAGTGGAGAGATTAGAGAAGTACATCACCGAGCCACATAGAGCACCCTCCACACCTATGATGGGAAGCAATATGAGTGATTGGCAAGACCAATCTCAAGTCATGTTCGTAGGAGGAGAGCATGGAGAGGGAGCCTTAGAACAAGTGCAATATGTTGCGGGGAACTCCAGTTATTGGACCAACCCAGCCACAAGGAACCATCCGGGATTTTCGTATGCAAACAATGAAGGGGCTCTAAACCCACCACCGCCGCAACAAACTCAAGCTAGGCATCCACCTCCACAACCCCAATACCAACCAAGGGGGCCACCGCAACAAAATTACCCGCCTAGGCAACAAGTGGGACCGTATAGGCCGCCCGGTTATAATCAAGGTTGGAGAGCTCCAAACCCACCACAAGCTCAACCACGATCAGATCATGAAGCTAGGGTGGAGGAATTTATGGTGGAGCAAAGAAAGATCAATGCTAGGTTGACGGCGCAACAAGATTCGCTAAATACCGTCGTCGCGCAACTTGGAGAGCAACTTGTGTTGCTAAACAAAAACACTCAACAATTGCCGGCTCAACCGGAGCCCAATCCACGGAGTAATACTGGCCACATAAATGCGGTAGTGGCGGTCACAACTAGGGGCGGGAAGGATACTACTTCCGCCATGGTCCAAACCAAGAAGCCCGTGGAAGAGATTTTGAACGACAAAGAGCCGGCTATTGAAGAGGAGAGCACAAAGGAGCTGCAAGGAGTTGGAAATTCTGAAATGGAGAAGCTAAATGAGGAGCGCACCTACATGCCGCCGGTGCCCTTTCCATAATGGTTGGTGAGAGCCAAAATTGAGAAGAGGCTCGCTAAGTTCCTTGAATATTTGAGGGGAGTAAGCCTCAACATACCCTTCCTAGATGCTATAGTGGAGATCCCGTCGTATGCAAAGTTCTTGAAGGACTTAATATCTGGAAAGAGGAGGAAGGAGAAAATAATGCTTGCCGAACAAAGAACTTGGTTCACCCGGAAGGAAAAGGAGCCCGCTAAATTCAAGGATCCTGGAAGCTTTCGCATCCCATGCACACTTGGAGGAGTCCCACTGCAAAAATCCTTAGTTGACTTGGGAGCAAGTGTAAGCCTAATGCCCCTTAGCATGTTCCGAAAATGAAATACGGGGACCGACTTGAAGCCAATCGACATGAGAATACAACTTACGGATGGTCGGGTTACTAGGCCGGTGGGGATCATGGAGGACATTCCGCTTCAAGTTCCGGGAGGGATATGCTTGCCTTGCGACTTTGTCGTTATGGACATTAAGGAGGAGGGCGACACTTCACTTATACTTGGACGCCCGTTCTTAGCCACCGCCGGTGTCATAGTCGACGTGAGAGAAGGAACGTTATCCTTGAATGTCGGGAACATCGAGGTTGAGTTTCACATACCCAAAGCCATGAAGCATTTGCCCTACCAAGAGGAGTTAGACTATGTGGACCTCCTTGATGAGGTAATTGACGAGGCCATTCCTTATTCTATAGGCGCTCTCCATGATGATTGCCTTGAAGAAGGCCAAACTTCTAGCATTGAAGAAAAGTTGGAGGACCCTTCGGATAGCTCTACGGCCGATGATAAAGACGACGCTGATGTTGCACAGATAATGGAGCTTTGCAAGCTCTCAACGGCCCACAATTCGAAGAAAGCTCCACCGGACCGAAGGCCGGCGTCACCGGTGAGGAAGAAAATTGGCTCTAGCTCAAGCTTGGGGGACTTATCCCCCAACTCTACCCATGATGAGGGAACGCCGAGGAAGGCTGACGAGCACCAACAACAAATCCAAGTGGCCTTCCCGGTAAATTTGACGGGCGTATCTCGCATGCGCCCAACATCACACGCTAATTGAATATCATAAGGGGTCGAGCTCATGACCTTAAACGAGCACTTGTTGGGAGGCAACCCGATGGTTTCATATTGTTTTAGTTTGAAATTTGTTCTTCTTTTAGACTTTTCTTAGTGTTTAGAGTCTAGTGTCTATAAAAATCATGACAACGGGTCCTAATTTTCATGATAGGAGATGGAGAACGGGGGATTATTCATATGGAGGATGACTGAGGCAAGAGAGAGCGCTCCAGGAACGTGCTCAGGCCCTATGAGGAGGAAGGAACTGACTGGAGGAAGAAAAACCGTGAAAAGAGCGAAAACGGAGAGCCGTTGCAGAAAATAGGAGGCCACTCGGCCGAGTAACATATGTCACTCGGCCGAGCAAAGACTCCACTCGGCCAAGTGGAGTACCAATCAGGGAAGTTTCTGCAGACCGACTCTCTGTCATTTTCTGTGAATTTTAGTCTTAATTGCCACTCGGTCGAGTGCCTTATCACTCGGTCGAGTGAATCAGATACCCTCCAGTGCTCAAAAATTACTGAGTGGCCGAGCCACTCGGCCGAGTGAATCAAAGCCACTCGGCAGAGTCGTAAGTTACGTAGTTTAATTCGAAATCAACTTCATTCGGCCGAGTGACATATCTACTTGGCCGAGTCGTAACCATCCTATATATAAGCAGGCAGCAGCGGCGCGGATTTCGGAACGCCACTTTCCCCAATTCGCCCGAGCCGCTGCTGCCGTTTCCTCTCCCATCGCCCAATTCCTACCCTCCGTCACCCCAGCAGGCCCGCCACCGCTGATCGAGCATCCCTGCAGGTCGCCGACGCGGCCCCGCCGCTGTGGCTTGTCGGCGCCGCCGGTCACCCCTATTTCGCCCAAATTCCTCATTTCTCCTCATTTCTCCTGATTTGTATACCCGTTGTGCCCCAAATTCAAATCAACTCCTATATATATCTGTTACCCCTTATCTTCCTCATATATATTGATTATTATTGGTTGATTTTATCGGTTGTGTTTCAGGCTAGCTTGGGGGAGCTTTGGGGAACTTTTTGACGCATACGGAGCCTTGCGGAGGAGGCGTATCTTTGCACACATTGTTGATTGCTCTCACGGCATGCTCAGGTATACTCGTTTCATTATTTAGCACGTCGCATTTCATTTTTTAGGGGGCACGTCTCGCGGCACAGATGCCGCCGCAACTTAGGCCACACACTCGGGCTCCCGCTCCCAAGCGGAAGAGACCAGATGATCATGGTCCCTCTTCCGCTAGGGCAGAGTCCCCGCCACCTAGTCCATCCCCACCTACACAGCCGCCTCCTACCGATCCCAGCCCCGCACTTCACCAGTTAGACATGTGCGTCCCTATGCTCCACCACCCCCCGACACCCTGGTTCAGAGCATTCGTGCTCGTGAGGGGGCTGTTAGTGGACTTAGAGGGGATTTCATGGCTCTCTCCACCACAGTTAGTGCTGTGTAGACCCGCGTCGCCATTCTTCCCAGTATTCAGGC